>CM035806.1:11686223-12048723 GCA_020466095.1 Chlorops oryzae | reverse complement strand
GGACTGTATGCTATGACCGGGGAAAACAATACCTGCACGCAATAATAAGGCAATATATCTATTGTATTTTCCTCTGCCCTATACTCCTCTTAGGAGCAATGTATTTAGTATTATATTCATTATAATCCTTTGCAATGATAATTGTAGTTATATTTAATGCCCTTATACGAAAGTCGTAACCTTAGAGGTCAAAACTTTGAATTTTAAAGAACTTAAAGTTGAAAAAACTCTTAAGGAGGCCAAAACCGGGTCACCTGCCCTATTTTCTATTGCCCGTTCGCAGGACAATAGAAAATATTTCAATTCGACACCTAAAGGTATGCTTTTGAATATTTAATAACCAATTAACAAGATTTTAAGCCTTTATAAGTGGAGCTTAAGGGGACCTTCTGGTCTAGAGCACGAAAATTTAGGTTATTTTCATGATTTTTTTTGGTATTAAGCCAAATAAAAAACGATTTTCTAAGTATGCAGGCTTATTATATTCTTTATTGACAAAAAATAAAAAAAGTAATTTTTTTTTTTTTTTTTTTTTTGGTATTTTAAAAATGGCGTTGAAGTGGACCCTCTTTGAAAAAGTACCTCCGTGGTGTGAAAGATTTTGGCAGTTCTGGTAATCGAAAAAAAAAAAAAAACAAAAATATGTTATTAATCAGAATGAATGCGGCTATGGCAGGAACTAGAATAAAAAAAAATTTTTTTTAAATTGACAAAATGGCGCAATTTTTTATTTCAACCATCAAAAACTCCCCTTTTTTTGACCATTTTTTTGATGAAAAAATATGAAGTTCTTGAAATAAAAATTCGATTCTAGTTCGGGCCATAGCCATTGATGTTATGAATAACATATAAAAATTCCAGACAAATCGGTTCGATGGTTTTTTTGTTTTCATTCACACCAGGTCAAAAAAAGTAGTTTTGAGATAAACGCGTTCAAAGTTGCTTTGATCAAGCGCGCTGCCTGCTGTCTCCACCTTCTAAAAAGGCTGTAGCAAAACAAATATTGTCAATATCTTCACGAAACTTTGCCAGCATATTCTTAAAAGTCTATTCTTCCGAAATATATAAAAAAAAAAAAATCAATTTTCAAAAAATTCTAGACCAGAAGGTCCCCTTAATTGAGGCCTTAGCTATATCCACAAATCTTTCAAAGTTCATCGGCTATATGAAAAATTATAGAAATCTTCAAATTAGTATTGGAAAACGAACGGTTATACAACTGTTTTTTTTTTTCTTTTCTTTTTTCTTTTTTCTTGCAGGTCAATGTATTCCAGTCTATATTGCCCGGCGAAAGTGTAACCCTAGAGGTATGTCGGGGCTATCCACTGCCATTCGATCCAAATGATCCAAATACAGAGGTTGTAACTACAATCGCAGTCGATACGGAGCCAGAAAAACAGAGACGTCTTTTAAAAGACCTGAATCATGAAGGGAATTTCAATTTTCCGAATCTCTCGGCTACGCCGAACAGTGAAAATAGCCAATCCGTAATGAATAATGCTAACGGCTTACACCATTTGTATCATCCGAAGACATCGGATGGATTTATTTTGATGAAGAAGCCCGAAATACATTCATTTTCGATAGTGAAAGGTGCAATGGGATTCGGTTTTACCATTGCCGATTCCGGTTTCGGACAGAAGGTTAAAAAAATCTTGGACCGCAATTGTTGTACGCATCTGCAAGAGGGTGATATACTCATTGAAATCAATGATGTGAGCGTGCGCAATAAAACACATCTGGAAGTTGTACAAATGCTTAAGGAGTGTTCGAAAACCGAGCCCACAACGCTAAAAATACAACGGGCATCGTGTGGCGGATTGGTGAATTCGACCGTTTCGCCAAATGGGAATGTAGCAAAATTACGGAAAAACTTTATCGGTAACACGGCCACGGGATTGTTTCGCAGTAAGACACCAACTGCGGATTTATATAGCACGCAGCAAAAGGAAATATTGCCAATGCGGCCAAAAACACCATTGGTCGATACGCGCCGTGCACGCGTTAAGACGCCAAACAATGAACTAAACGACGCTGAGGTTGCCGCTGTAACGGGAGCCGCCACAGAAGCACGCTCGATAGCCGAGAGTAAAATTCAGGTGGATGGCAAGTCAACAAATAGTCTGCAAGAGATCGATGCGATCAATCAGGAAATACCTTACATGGATCCATATCCGAAATTAGTGACCAGCCTAAGTGAACGGCTAGCAGAAGCCAACATTCGAGATGGAGCCAACAATAGCCGCTTGGGTTTTCATCATGGTGAGTCTTTCATTTTCCTTATCCGTTATATTTATGATTGTAGAGTGACTTTCATTTTTAGGAGCACACGCGCCTCATCGCCCGAACTACGAAAATCAAGAATACGTAACAGCGAGTAATCATAGCGGTAGCTATAATCCAATCTATGGCCTTGCAACGATGCCACCATCAACGCAACTTTATGCCCCCGCAACAATATTGAATCTACCAACGTTTCAGTCACCTGGTGGTCAGCAATTTACACATGATGAGAATTGTCTTTGTTATGACTGTCAAGATTATCGGACTTGCAATAAAATAAGACATCCAAGCCAACAGCACTATGGATATCAAATGGCACCAGCAGCAGCGAGTAGCTATCAACAATGCACAGCAATATTCGCCTGGCTCGCTGCAAGCCGCTCACATACAAAACGAGCGCATGCAGAAACGTGTCAATGAGCTGCTAAGCGATAGAAGGCGCGTTGCATTTTCGCCACTCGATGTTCAAGCAAATCAGCATGCTGCAACTTCATCTTCAACTTTACCAGCTGGCTATTTACATCATCATCAACCGACATTGCAAAAGCTTTCACCTGCCATAAGTAGCATTTCGCATCAGCCTTGGCCATCACCGAATCAATCGAAATTGAGCATGCCGTCGTCACAAATGCATAATGGATTGCCCTTGGATGTCAGCGATGAAACTGAGCAATACGAATTGTCGGAGGTAACACTGGAACGTCAAGCTTTAGGTTTTGGTTTTCGCATAGTTGGAGGTACTGAGGAAGGCTCACAGGTAACAGTGGGACATATCGTGCCTGGTGGTGCTGCGGATAATGATCATCGCATCAATACCGGTGATGAGATTTTAAGCATTGATGGTGTCAATGTGGTGAGTGAAGCTTCATTTTTTTTTAGATCAGATGTATATATATATATATTTTTTTGGCCCCTTCAGGTCAACTCATCACATCATAAAGTGGTTTCTCTTATGGGGGAAGCTGCTTTGAGAGGTCAAGTTTCAATGATTTTGCGGCGCCGTTTGAATCCACAACATCAACATGGTGAAAATTTCCTACATCAGCAACAAAATTTAGTCCCAAATACATTTTCTTATGCTATTGATTCCACTCAGCAGCAACACATGCCGCCACTACGGACAGCAGCAGCAGCAGCGACAACTGGCTCGCTCTTCTATCCGTATGATGTAGTCGTCAGTCGTCATGAAAATGAAGGTTTTGGTTTCGTTATAATTTCATCGTCAAATCAGTTTTATGGTTCAACGATTGGTAATTAACTTAACTCCAACAATAATCGAGACTCTATATAATTTCACATTATTATTAATGCAGGTAAACTTATTCATGGCAGTCCGGCCGATCGCTGCGGAGACTTGAAAGTAGGTGATCGCATTATCGCTGTAAATCGTATCGACATTGCAGGCATGTCTCATGGTGAAGTTGTTAATCTGATTAAGGAATCTGGTTTGCATGTACGTCTTACCATCGGTTGTCCTAAAGAAGGAAATATCAATGGCAAGAGTCTAATGCAAGCATCGCCGGGTCAACACTCTCAGACGCATATACCACAATCTTTGCATGGTGGTGGTGGTGGTGGTGGTGGTGGCGGCGAGAGTTCTTCGTTATATTTTGAACGACCTAATACCAGCATGGCATTGGGCTCATTGAGCCCCAAACAGCATCAACACCAGCAGCAGCAACTGCACTTGCAACCACAATTATGACTTTGAGAGTTGCGTATTAGGCTATACAAAAGTTTTTTGTAAGCTAAATTTTTCAAGTTTGGCAAGCATGTGTCAACGTCAACATTATCCGAAACTGTTTTTGCGATTTTAGCGCTCAATATATTAACTTTTTTTTATTCGAGTTTTGTATAAATATGCATAAGTACTTTTTAGTACAGTCGAAGTTATTTTAGAATCACTTAAGTGCATTAATTCAATAGAATTTTTATATGTAGTAGTACTTACAAAGAAAAAAAAAAAAAAAAAAAAAAAAACAATTCCCACTTGAAGACTGATCACAATACAGAGAAAACAACATTTGTTTGGAGTCCAAAACGATGCTCAAGCTTTTCGGCTCGAAGTACAAGTTTAGCTGTAAGTTTTTTATATAATGGAGTATATATTTATATATATACATATACATTTACATATATACAAGAATGTGTTTATCTTATGCCTTTTCAGCCTTATTAAATCAAATTTTAAGTAATTTTGTAAAGAGAATAATCTAAGTATGTATAATACTTGTATGGAAACTTTAAGTATGTTTTTTTTTTTCCCAATAAATCCATCGACTTTTCAATTTTTGAGCAAGTCGAACTACAATTTTAAGAACTAACCATTCGAACTATAATGTATGTTTTCCTCATTAAGGGGGTCTTCTCATTGAAAACCCGTTTTTTTGACCCTTTTTAAAAAAATTCTTATTTGAAAACGCAAAGAATAATTGAAAACTTTTTTTATTTATTGTATTACAAAAGGTTCAAAGTAAATAAAAAAATTTTTTTTGCCTCGATACGTGGGCTGTTCAAAAAGTAATGAGACTTCAAAGTTGGTGGTGAAAAAAAAGGTGTCGTCACGGCGGCCACGATTCCGGGTCTCCGGAGCGTCCGAAATGGAAAAAAAAAACGGGGTTATAATCAGTATAGATGTAATTCTCGGGTGAACCTCAAGCTTAATTTTGTGATTTTTTTTGACAAAATGGCGGCCATTCAAAAAAAAATTTCAATTTCGGGCTTTTTTTTTTTGTAGTTTAGTGTAAAAAAAAAAAATAGTGAAAAATTTTTTTAAATTATGGTCGAGGTTCACCCGAGAATGGTGACAATTCTGCGTCGATTCCACTTTGTTTCATGAAAATCGGTTCAGTTGAACTGGAGATATCATGGCCGCCAGTTCGAAAAACGTGGTTTCGAGATAAACGCGTTTAAAGTTTGAAGCAACGCAAAAATTACTCGTTTTAGCGCAGATCTTGCTCGACAAAGAAGGCTATATCCTCTAAACTATTTCGAATTTCAAAAAATCCTTTTAGGGGCATATTCACAACTACCCAAGCTATAAATAAATGCAAAAAAAAAAGTCGAAAAAAAAGTTGCTCAATGAGAAGACCCCCTTAAGGAAGACTTTCATTTACATTTATACATTTAGGGCCGGTTAATCAGTTACAGTTTAAACTACTCGAAATTAAAAAACGTTTCCCAGTCGTCGTTTAGAGAAAATATTTGCTTTAAACTTTCAAAAACTTAAACGAACAAAATTGGGCGTTTAAACTAGGTAGGTAGGTAGGTTGTAGTGGCTGCCACTTAGGCCGTTAATCGGCCCATTGTGATACCAAGGAGGTTTTCTTGTGTTTGTGTGAGTGTATTGTCTTTATTATGTAGTGTGCCCCTAACATGCGATTTTTTAAAACGCAGTGCTAGGCTTGGAGCATTACACTCCGTTTCGCCTGTGCCGGGAATCTAACCTCGGACCCTGGGATCAAGAGCAAAATTTAGTCGAAGCCGAACAATCGGCAGAGTTGAAGATTTCGGCCGAAGGCCGAATGCAAAAAATTTTACAGTAAGGAAACAAAATCAGTCTTTATTCATTTGACAAGCACAAAAAAAACCGCTCAAATTTTCTCTAAATTCTTTCGCTTTAGTCGCCCACAAAGTGAGAATTTACAGCAATAATTCACTGTTGTAAAAGGTCTCAATGAAGCAATTGAAAATCTATCGTGACTTTTTTACTTCCATTAAAATGCAAAAATATTCGGCTTTTTCGATGGGACACTAGTTTAAACTAAAGATTAGAAAAAAAATCAATTTATTTCGATATTGTAAATGTCAGACAATTTTCATAAATATGATTTTTAACCAAGAAGACGAAAGCGAGGAAAACCTTTGCGGTCTTATTTTAAAGTTGGTGAGATGAAAAGATGAAAAATTGCTCGCAATATTTTCAAGCAACATTGCTCGAAATTTTGCACGCATTATTTTTACGCACGTTTCGATACTGCGTGCAATATTTTGGGAAATCTTACGAGCAACGTTTCGACATTGCGCGCGCAACGTTCGAAATAATGAAAAATTTATTGAAAAAAATTTGCGAGCACCATTGCCAGCAGTAGAAGCAGAAGAACCAGCAGCAGACAAAGCGCAGTAGCAGCGCACTTGCAGTGCAGTAGAAGCGCAGTAGCAGCGCACTCGAAGCGCAGTAGCAGCGCAGTTAGCAGCGCACTCGAAGCGCAGTGGCTGCGCAGTCGCAGTGAGGTAGCTGCGCAGTAGCAGAGCAGTCGCAGCGCAGTAGCAGCGCAGTCGCAGCGCAGTGCAGCCAGTGCGCAGTCGCAGCGCAGTCGCAGCGCAGTAGCAGCGCAGTCGCCAGCGCAGTAGCAGAGCAGTCGCAGCGCAGTCGCAGCGCAGTGCAGGCAGCAGCGCAGTCGCAGCGCAGTAGCAGCGCAGTACAGCAGTAGCAGCGCAGTCGATCAGCGCAGTCGCAGACGAACAGCGCAGTCGCAGCGCAGTCAGCGCAGTGCAGCGCAGTCGCAGCGCTAGTCGCAGCGCAGTAGCAGCGCAGTGCACGCAGCGCACGCAGTGCAGCGCAGTCGCAGCGCAGTCGCAGCGCAGTCGCAGACGCAGTCAGCAGCGCAGTAGCAGCGCAGCAGCCAGTCCAGCGCAGTAGCAGCGCAGTCGCAGCGCAGTCGCAGCGCAGTCGCAGCGCAGTAGCAGCGCAGTAGCAGCGCAGTAGCAGCGCAGTGCAGCGCAGTAGCAGCGCAGTCAGCGCAGCGCAGTCGCAGCGCAGTCGCAGCGCAGTGCAGCGCAGTAGCAGCGCAGTCGCAGCGCAGTCGCAGCGCAGTAGCAGCGCAGTCGCAGCGCAGTACAGCAGTAGCAGCGCAGTAGCAGCGCAGTACAGCGCAGTAGCAGCGCAGTCGCAGCGCAGTCGCAGCGCATGCAGCGCAGTAGCAGGCAGTAGCAGCGCAGTCGCAGCGCAGTAGCAGCGCAGTCGCAGCGCAGTGCAGGCAGTTAGCAGCGCAGGCAGCGCAGTCGCAGCGCAGTCGCAGGCAGTAGCAGCGAAAGTCGCAGCGCAGTAGCAGCGCAGTAGCAGCGCAGTCGCAGCGCAGTAGCAGCGCAGAAGCAGCGCAGTCGCAGCGCAGTAGCAGCGCAGTCGCAGCGCAGTAGCAGCGCAGTCGCAGCGCAGTTGCAGCGTAGTTACAGCGCAGGCAGCGCAGTAGCAGCGCAGTAGCTAGGACTGCGCTGCTACTGCGCTGCTACTATGCTGCGACTGCGCTGCGACTGCGCTGCGACTGCGCTGCAACTGGCTGCGACTGCGCTGCAACTGCGCTGCGACTGCGCTGCAACTGCGCTGCGACTGCGCTGTTACTGCGCTGCTACTGCGCTGCGACTGCGCTGTTACTGCGCTGCTACTGCGCGCGGACTGCGCTGCTACTGCGCTGCGACTGCGCTGCTACTGGGCTGCGACTGCGCTGCTACTGCGCTGCGACTGCGCTGAACTGCGCTGCTACTGCGCTGCGTCTGCGCTGCTACTGCGCTGCGACTGCGCTGCTACTGCGCTGCTACTGCGCTGCGACTGCGCGCACTGCGCTGCGACTGCGCTGCGACTGCGCTGCGACTGCGCTGCGCTGCGCTGCGACTGCGCTGCGACTGCGCTGGCACTGCGCGCGACTGGCTGCACTGCGCCGCTACTGCGCTGCTATTGCGCTGCTACTGCGCTGCGACTGCGCTGCGACTGCGCTGCTACTGCGCTGCGACTGCGCTGCGACTGCGCTGCTATTGCGCTGCAACTGCGCTGCTCTGCGCTGCGACTGCCTGCCTCTGCGCTGCGACTGCGCTGACTGCGCTGCTACTGCGCTGCTACTGCGCTGGTACTGCGCTGCTACTGCGCTGCTACTGCGCTGCTACTGCGCTCTTCTGCGCTGCTACTGCGCTGCGACTGCGCTGCGACTGCGCTGCGACTGCGCTGCTACTGCGCTGCGACGCGCTGCGACGCGCCGCTACTGCGCTGCTATTGCGCCTGCTACTGCGCTGCGACTGCGCTGCGACTGCGCTGCACTGCCTGCGACTGCGCTGCTACTGCGCTGCGACTGCGCTGCTACTGCGCTGCGACTGCGCTGCTACTGCGCTGCGACTGCGCTGCTACTGCGCTGCTACTGCGCTGCTTCTGCGCTGCTACTGCGCTGCTACTGCGCTGCGACTGCGCTGCTATGCGCTGCGACTGCGCTGCTACTGCGCTGCGACTGCGCTGCTACTGCGCTGCGACTGGCTGCTACTGCGCTGTACTGGCTGCTACTGCGCTGCGACTGCGTGCTACTGCGCTGCGACTGCGCTGCTACTGCGCTGCGACTGCGCTGCGACTGCGCTGCGACTGCGCTGCTACTGCGCTGCGACTGCGCTGCTACTGCGCTGCTACTGCCTGCAACTGCGCTGCTACTCCGCTGCGACTGCGCTGCTACTGCGCTGCGACTGCGCTGCGACTGCGCTGCTACTGCGCTGCTACTGCGCTGCGACTGCGCTGCTACTGCGCTGCGACTGCGCTGCTACTGCGCTGCGACTGCGCTGCGACTGCGCTGGTACTCGCTGCTACTGCGCTGCACTGCGCTGCTCTTCGCTGCGACTGCGCTCGACTGCGCTGCTTTTGCCTGCGACTGCGCTGCTACTGCGCTGCGACTGCGCTGTACTGCGCTGCTATGCGCTGCTACCGCGCTGCGACTGCGCGCTACTGCGCTGCTACTGTGTGCTACTGCGGCGACTGCGCTGCGACTGCGACTGCGCTGCACTGCGCTGCGACTGCGCTGCTACTGCGCTGCGACTGCGACTGCGCTGCTACTGCGTGCTACGCGCTGCACTGCGCTGCTTACTGCGCTGGAAGCGCTGCGACTGCGCTGCTACTGCGCTGCTACTGCCTGCGACTGCGCTGCTACTGCGCTGGCTGCGCTGCACTGGCTGCGACTGCGCTGTACTGCGCTGCGACTGCGCTGCTACTGCGCTGCGACTGCGCTGCGACGCGCTGCTACTGCGCTGCTACTGCGCTGCTACTGCGCTGCTATGCGCTGCACTGCGCTGCGACTCGCTGCTACTGCGCTGCACTGCGCTGCGACTGCGCTGCTACTGCGCTGCTACTGCGCTGCGACTGCGCTGCGACTGCGCTGCGACTGCGCGCGACTGCGCTGCTACTGCGCTGCGACTGCGTGCTACTGCGCTGCGACTGCCGCTGCTACTGCGCTGCGACTGCGCTGACCGCGCTGCGATGCGCTGCACTGCGCTGCGACTGCGCTGCTACTGCGCTGCTACTGCGCTGCGACTGGCTGCGACTGCGCTGCTACTGGGGCTGCGATGCGCTGCGACTGCGCTGCTACTGCGCTGTACTGGCTGCTCTGGCGCTACTGCGCTGCGACTGCGCTGCGACTGCGCTGCACTGCGCTGCGACTGCGCTGCGACTGCGCTGCTACTGCGCTGTACTGCGCTGCGACTGCGCTGTACTGCGCTGCTACTGCGCTGCGACTGCGCTGCTACTGCGCTGCGACTGCGCTGCTACGCGCTGACTCGGCTGCGACTGCGCTGCTACTGCGCTGAAACTGCGCTGCTACTGCGCTGCGACTGCGTTGCTACTGGGCTGCGACTGCGCTGCTACTGCGCTGCTATGCGCTGCGACTGCGCTGCGATGCGCTGCTACTGCGCTGCGACTGCGCTGCTACTGGGTGCGACTGCGTGCTACTGCGCTGCGACTGCGCTGCTACTGGGCTGCGACGCGGGCTGCTACTGCGCTGCGACTGCGCTGCTACTGGGCTGCGACTGCGCTGCTACTGCGCTGCTATGCGCTGCGACTGGCGCTGCTACTGCCTGCTACTGCGCTGCGACTGCGCTGCTACTGCGCTGCGACTGCGCTGCTACTGAGCTGCGACTGCGCTGCGACTGCGCTGCTACTGCGCTGCTACTGCGCTGCGACTGCGCTGCTACTGCGCTGCGACTGCGCTGCTACTGCGCTGCTACTGCGCTGCTACTGCGCTGCGACTGCGCTGCTACTGCGCTGCTAACTGCGCTGCTACTGCGCTGCGACTGCGCTGCTACTGCGCTGCGACTGCGCTGCTCCTGCGCTGCTACTGCGCTGTGACTGTGCTGCTACTGCGCTGCGACTGCGCTGCTACTGCGCTGCTACTGCGCTGCTACTGCACTGCGACTGCGCTGCTACTGCGCTGCGACTGCGCTGCGACTGCGCTGTGACCGCACTGCGACTGCTGCGACTGCGACTGCGCATCTACTGCGCTGCGATCGCGCAGCTACTGCGCTGCTTCTGTGCTGCGACTGCGCTTCGAATGCGCTGTGACTGCGCTGCTACTGCGCTGCGACTGCGAATCTACTGCGCTACGACTGCGCTACTATTTCGCTGCGACTGCGCTGCTACTGCGCTTCGAATGCGCTCCGACTGCGCTGCTTCTGTGCTGCGACTGCGCTTCGAATGCGCTGCTACTGCGCTTCGAATGCGCTGCTACTGCGCTGAGACTGCGCTGCGACTGCGTTGCTACTGCGCTGCGACTGCGTTGCTACTGCGCTGCTACTGCACTGCGACGAAATTTTTCACGTTTCGACATTGCGCGCAACGCTTCGATATTGCAAGTGGAGACAGTAGTGATCCTCTTGCAGGTTCGTAAATTTTGCGATCGAAAATTTTCCGACGCTGCATGAGCGACGCTTCGAATATAATTAACTAAAGTTTATCTATTTTCCAACTGTTTCTTTCTTTTTCAAATTAAGTCTTGTCAAACGCGATTTTAGGTGTATGCCCGTAAAATTTGCGAACCTGCTTGAGGACCAATATTATTTTCTAAAACGGTCAACAGCCTACAGGCGAAACTATCGAACCGAATGATTTGACATTTTTGTAAATTGTTCCACTTATTAATTGTTCTTGCAGGTAACAGAATTGTATCGTACTTAATATAAGTATTATGTTTTTTAAAGGTTTTCTAACAAAAAACAAAAAAAAAAATCTCGATTTTTGCAACTTTTTCTACACACTATTTTTTCTTGTTGTTGTTATTTTTTTTTCAAAGAAATTAATCAATTCTGGTCGGAACTAAGTAGAATTTAAAAAAAATTATATATAAAGAATTTTTAAAAATATAAAATAATTTATGAATGTATGGACGTACGTTTGTTTATATAAACGTACAAACATACGAACATACATACATGTAGAACGAATGTATTGTAGTTAGAATGAATGTAGAAACGTAGAGAAGTAACCCTGCAGTAATTGAGACTCACCCCCTACTCACCTATGGTGCACCTCAAAAAGACTACAACTAGTCGCCACATAATTTACTCTAACATGCATTCAACTCACCTCTTTAACATGGGGCCTACATTAGAAAGAGAGTAGTGCATGTAAGACTCACCCATGGTGAGTCGTTTTGGGTGAGTTGGAGGTCAATCGACGATTTTGTTAATTTATGGAAAAAAAATTTTAATTTTTGTTTTATTTTTTTTTCTTCTTTTCATTTTGTTTATTTTTTGTTTTTATTTTTTAAATCTTTTTGTTTAAACATTAGTTATGTTTTTTTAATTTTCTCGTCTCGAACGAACCTCGAACCGCTGATCTCTGGGTTGGTAAGTCTGCGTCTTAACCATTACGCTAAACAAGGAAATTTAATATGTTGATCATAATGCTGACTTGAGTTTATGGTTGCTCAAGTTATTGTGAAATAAAATTGAATTTTTCATAGCAAAAAATTTTCAATTGAAAAATAAATACTTTAAAAAAAAATTTTAATATGAAAAAATACTTACATATTAAAGAAAAAATTTTTTATTTTTCAAAATTAACTAATAAAAAAAATTAATTAAAATATGAACATAAAAAAAAAAACTCTAGGCAATAGAGAAGAAAAAAAAAAGTTCAATCGAGCCAGGGATCGAACCTAGGCCTGCGTGGTTGCTGAGCGAGAGTCTTACCCTTTACGCTAGTCAACTGTTGACGGTACGTCGATCAGAATGCGAACTTAAAGCAGACAACAACAAGCGCATAGCAAGAGTACAACAAAAAATGAACTCACCGCCCCTCGATCTCTTACGGAACAGTCAGCGGTGAGACCTATAGAGGTCGACCTTAGGTTAGACGTGCTCCATAGTTTTTATGGTCTAGTTGCTAACAGTCTCACCTAAGGTGGGTCCTATTTTGCAAACTGACCGCTCTTTTACTACAGGGAACATAAAGCGTCCAGAGTCCGCTCGATGGTGTAACATACGTCATTCATTCTTGAATGAATCTTTAGCAAGAATAGATAACATATGGTCAAATTCGCGAGAAAGTAAACCAGAGAGTTTTTTTTTAAATATTGCGTGAAAAAGTTTAAAATCCGAAAGATTATTTCGTATGGAAATTAAAAGGAGTTTAAATTTTTTTTGAGTGACATTTAAACACGGATCGCAGGATAAGGTAAAAAATAGTTTTGCGTTCTATTTTCGTGCTTATTCAATTTATAGTATAGAATGTGATATATTTTACCTGAATCTTATGATCTATAGTATAGATTCTATACATATCGCACCTTTGCTAATAAATCGGCACAATTCAAAACTTTTTTAATCAATTTTTTTTTTAATTAATTTTTTTTATGTTCGATTGCATTTTTGTGTAAGAAACCCAACACCTAGAAAATTAACACTTACCCAGCGGGAAATGTCCCGCGGACATCCCCGATGATGTCCTAGTGACTTCGGAGCCGGAATGCATGCAATTTCCGGTGACACTTTGTATGACATTTACACAGGAGCTGACAGGGACTTCAGCGGTGACATTATCACCGGAAGATTAGAAAATGTCACTGGTCATGCTAGGGGATGCGATGGCGAAAAAAGCATTTGAGAGCAGCACATTGCTCTTTTCTCTCTAAATGTCAGTTTGATAAATCTCTTCTTTGCCCTCTCTTTGAATGTTTCGAGAATTTTTAAAATTCTATTTTTAATCAATTTTTGTTCGCCTCTGCCAGGGATCGAACCCGCGATCTTCGGACTCTGAATCGAGCACTCATCATCTACGCCACTTCATGCTACCGCTGAACTGACGCTAAAACCTTATTTAAATTTCAGTAGCCAATGAGAGTCAAGCACATGAACAGCATCCCTCCAAGATGTCATGCATGACAATGTCACCTATATGTCATCGATGACATCATTGGTGACTTTGTCATGCAGGAGATAATTTTCCCCTGGGTACATATATTGACTGATGCAGCAGTCGATTGAGAGTTATATAAGTTTAGAAAAAATATTATTTTTCCTTAGTTTCAGGAGAGATTGAATGATTTTCGAGAAATGCGATATTTTGAATTGTACCGATTTAGTAGCAAGGAGTGTGATATATCTATATATGTATACGAGTATATCTTATTTTTCTCATTTTTGGGAATATTTTTAGTTTTTATTTGCCTGTTTAAATGATTTTTGTTCATCACTTATTTTTCAATTCGTACGTGTAGCGAGGCAGTGATTTTCATGTAGCGTGGCAGTGCTCAGATTTATGGTCATAAGTCATAGTAAAATGATTTCTTACCCACACCAAAGGGTTCTGCCGTTGATTTGAATCTTCATTCTTCATGTGGCAGTGACAAAATTTAACTATATATGAATATCCCTATTCTGAATAATATTTCTCGTTAACTTTTCCGCCAGTTTCAATAGAAATTTGTATTGAAACTGGCGGAAAAGTGCACGTGAAATATTATTCAGAATAGGGGTGATCAAAATTTAAAATGAAACTATTTTTAACAAAAAAAAAAAAAATAAATAAATCCCAAAAAAGATCTAATCTTTATGCGTTCACACCAGAATAACCCTTTAAAATGAGAAATTAATTCTGTAGTTTTTCTGAACTGAACTGAACTGAAAAAGAAAGATTCAAATATTTGCTGGTGTGAAAAATGAAATTGTTACCTAAAATTTTGAAATTATTTAATTGTTAAAAATGATATTAAATGATTATTTCAATTGCTACCTGTTAAATGCAGAACCTCCTAATCATTATGGTTCGGACGAAATTTAATCACTGTCCTTAAATGGGTAATAAATCGCTTTACGAATTTGTGTCCAGCTACCTTTATTTCTTTCTTTCAGGATAAAAATTGTGGAAATTATTATTTTACCTGTAGTACTCCTCACTCAGTTTTCTTTAAATTCGGCTCTTTGGCATCGAAATGCATCAGTCTTCGGAACTATTTTAATGAGCAACAGTATCTTGAGCGTTTTAGCACAAAAAAAAAAAAAATGAAAATGAAAACAATAATTTTCCTCGGCTTAGTCTTTTGCTTTAAGGTGGCTCTCGGCGAAAATGAAGAGCTTAGTATGGAAATATTTGAGCTACTTGGATTAACCGAGGGCCCAAAAAACCTAAAAGTTCAAGGTCTTAACTCAGCGTCAAGATTCCTGCGTGAAGTTTACAGTGAAATCAGCAACGAAGAGAAGAAATCGGCGCTCAAGCAACGCCGGAAACGCGCGTTAAATGATGATAATTTTATAACAAGTCTTGATCGGAATGAAATCGATAAATGTAACAATCTAATAAGCTTTTCGAGCAAAGCCAGTAAGTGAATTATAATAAAATATTAATTAATTTGAATTAACAACGATTTGATTGGATTTGATTTATTTTTGCAGAATTACACCGTAACATGGATGATAAAGCTTCAAAATACATACATCTGTACTTTAATATGAATGATATACCAAACGATCTGAAATTGGTTCATTCAACTTTACGCATATATTACAATCCTCCGTCCCGTATTGAAACTGCGACCAAAGTCGTCGAATCACTGCTAAGAAACGCAACGATTTCCGTTTACGAGAAAATCACATTTCAATTTGGAAATCAAAAATCATTTAACAAATATCGCATTGTGACCACTCTGAACATGACAATACAATACAAAGGTTGGCTGGAGTTTAACATAACGCGTCTAATATCCCGATGGATGGATTATAAGAAAATCCGATCGATCGTAAACGGTAGCGAGTTACTGATAGAAGCCACGGCAGCACCTCAAGATATGAAGAGCTTCAAACTTGGCCTAGTTGTACCAACATTTAATATGTCTTCAGATTATGATCCATTCATAATTGGTTACTTTAATGGCCCCCAGTTGATTGAGAAAATCCAGAAGCTCCGTACGAAACGTGATGTTACAGGTCGAAGGCGTAAAATCCTAAATGCCTTACATCTGCAATTGCATTATCAACTGCCGAAGACATGCGAACGATTAAATTTCACTGTCAATTTTAAGGATACCCACATGGATAGTTGGGTTATTGCTCCGAAAAAATTTGAGGCATATTTTTGTGGCGGCGAGTGTAATTTCCCGCTTGGAGCCCAGATGAATGCGACAAATCATGCGATCGTCCAGACTCTCATGCAGCTGAAACAACCGCATCTACCGAAGCCGTGCTGTGCTCCGACTGCTCTCGAATCGATTACCCTGCTGCATTATCTAAATGAGGACAATGTCAACCTAGTTAAGTTTCCACAGAGTGTTGTCAAAGAGTGTGGTTGTCTTTAAGACCATCGATGTGGCGAGATTTTAATGATCAAAACGACAGAAAATTTCATAAATCGCCATCGCGAGGTTTTTTCTTTTTTTTTTTTTTTTTACTTTGAGGGATTTTCGAGCAAAATTTCGAACTGAAAGAAAATGCAATGTTTGTGATGTCCGTCCGTCCGTAGCATAGCCAAAATAAGACTAATAACTACGGACTGAAAATAAAACTTATTTTTAAATATTTGAAAGAAAAAGGCAAAAAAAAAAAATGAAGGATCGGAGAAGGAAGTTCGTTGAATTTTTATTTGAGAATGCTTTTTATTTTTATGTCTTTTAACGAAAAAGAAAAACAACACTTTTAATTCTGATTTTTAGTTCTTGAACCACAAAAAGTCGAAAACTGACTTTTAGTCAAAAGTAAATGGAAAAAAAAGAATGCTTAAATGCAGGCACCGTAAATTTTCATAATAAAAGTTTAACAAAAACAGAAAATTTTTGACTTTTATTTTATTTGAAAAAATTTTATTGTTATGTACGGGTATGTGATTGGTTTTCCTTTCGCGGGAAAGGTAATTCAATATCGAAATTGAAGTGATTAATTCCCCTTTTTCCTAGATTGAGAGGGAAATTGAATTACTTTAATAGAGAATGCATATGCAATGTTAGATCATGAGGTAATTCAAATTCCTCCTCAATCTAGAGAAAGGGAAATCACATCAGCTGGGGAATTGAATTCCCCGGGAAAGGGAAAATAATCACATACCCGATATTGACTTTTACGTTTCTAGTCAAACGATAACTTTTAAACTGAGACAAATATTTTTTTTTTTGTCAAAAATAAAAGTCATATTTTTTCATTAAAAAAAAGGACAAAAAAAGGGCGTTTTTTGATGTGTTAAATTAAAAATTGCGCCATTTTGTCAATTTATTTTTGGTTTTTTATTGTTGTAGCTCACCCGATAGCCGCATTCATTCTGATTAAAAATACGTTTTTTTCTTTTTTTTTCGGATAACCCGGACTTACGAAATCGTGTATGCCACGGAGGTACTTTTTTAAAATGCGTCTATTTCGCTGCCATTTTTAAAATAGAAATAAAAACAAAAAAAATACAACAACATTTTTTTTTCGGATTGTCAATAAATAAAACAATAATCCTGCAAACTTAGAAACCCGTTTTTTATTTAGCTTAATACCAAGAAAAAATCATGAAAATACCCTTAATTTTCTAGCTCTAGACCAGAAGGTTCTCTCAGGCCTTTCCTCTATCTCTCTCTCGCTTTTTATAACAGAACTGTCTAACGCAAGGACTTAAGACGCGAACCGGTGAAAACACGTTTGAGTGGGCGTGGAACAAAAAGTAGGCACAACAGTAAGCTATGTCCCGAATTTTAACACTTGTGGGTTCAAAATTGTGCAATTTGGGTCCGCCTCTTTTTATGGAAATGGGGGTTAAGGGTGGTCTGATTTCTAAAAAAATTTTTTTTTTTTCATTTCATAAATATTTACAATGAATCGTCCATGGCAAATTTCATTGCTCTAGGGAAACTCCTTCTATCATTTACCAAGAAATGTATGGAGGTTAACCACTCTATCCGTTCCGTATGTCACCAATACCACCATAGTCCAAGACTCTTTTTTTTCTCAGAATTTGATTGACATTGCCCAAAATAGATGATCTCTTCTCTTCTCTTCTCTTCTCTTCTCTTCTCTTCTCTTCTCTTCTCTTCTCTTCTCTTCTCTTCTCTTCTCTTCTCTTCTCTCTTTCTCTTCTCTTCTCTTCTCTTCTCTTCTCTTCTCTTCTCTTCTCTTCTCTTCTTCTCTTCTCTTTCTCTTCTCTTTCTCTTTTCTTTCTCTTCTCTTCTCTTCTCTTCTCTTTCTCTTCTCTTTCTCTTCTCTTTCTCTTCTCTTCTTTCTCTTCTCTTCTCTTCTCTTCTCTTCTCTTCTCTTCTCTTCTCTTCTCTTCTCTTCTCTTCTCTTCTCTTCTCTTCTCTTCTCCGTAACGGTTCAATATCGTCATTTAATACACACAATAAGAACTACTTAAAGTCTTGAAAAGATATTTTGATTTATTTATCTTGGCTAGTGCTAACAAAAAAGTTTGGCTTGAAAAGATAATAAAAGTGTTTAAAACTTATTTTATGATTGCACATAGAGTACTATAAATGTATCTGACTCGAAGCTTATGACCTAAAGATATAGTACGCCCAAATAAAAGTATAGTTATTGACCCCTGAAAAAGTTGGAATCATGAATGCTTAAGGCACTGTTTTAACACTTTTATCCTATGTCTATAAGACATGAGTGTATAAGAGCAAAAAAACTAAAAAAAAAAATAACCAAAAATAGTTATAAAATAAAAAGAAAAAAACCACACACAATGATGACTTAAAGCCAAACAAGGAAGCCCCACAATAGGACGGCTAGTGTCAATCCATATTTAACACCAAAAATCAAATACATAAACCCAAATATGAATAGGAATAGCACAACGAATCCAAGATAGTAGAGAACGTTGAAGCTGTAAGAAAATTAAAAAAAAAAAACGAAGATGAAATTGAAATATTGGTTGTTCGATTGCAGCTTGTTATTTTGTTATTACATACATTTTCCAGTAGTTGCGATGCCACGAGGTAGTCGAAGCGGATTCACGGAAATAGAAGCGCCTTATGCCGATCAGGCAGCGATCAATGAATTCAGACCAATCGCAATGGCTAGAATCGAAACTGTAACGTTTCTTGTCGCTTTCGTGCATGAACGTCATTATTCTTAGTGCGTTCTTAAGCGAATAACGAAAATCTTTGTCCAGAAAATAGTCGAAAGCTTTTGTGCCCTTGTGGAAAACACGCATATACTCATATGCCCTATTTGGAATGAAATTTTTGAGAGCAGTCCATTAGAGGTCGTACGATTCGATTGAAAAAAAAAAATATATATATATAATAATAATTGTAATGGATATTATTCTTACGTGTGCTGTGGCATTCCAAGTCCAAATAGTTTCTCTGGTATGATGAAGGTCAATGCGGGCAGTATATGGAAAAGGTAAAAGAATAGATTGTAACGCCAACCGTTGCGCAATTTGGCGACAGGCTTCCAAACAAAATTATTCGGCGGATGTCTTTCAACGCTGGAATGCATAATGTCACAAAATTCACCAAGCGTCAATGGATTCACCTCGCCCGATGTACAGTGTATTAGTTCTGGCTTCTCTAATTTCCGTGTGCCAACGAACCAGCCCATTACCAACAGCGAATTAATGACATAATCGCAGGGAATTATATCAATTATTGAGGAAGCTCGCCCGCACATTGTACGGAATATGCCTTTAACGAAACCAGCCAAGAAACCTAAATGCCCTGAGTTCGCGTTGCCCACCCAACCCTTCATCGGATGTTCCCAAGTACCGTAGACTGAATTCGAAAAAAAAAAAAAAAAATAAATAAATAAATAAATAAAATAAAATAAAATAAAATAAAAAAAATAATGTGAAAAGTTCCTAGAAATTAAGTTCATGTGAAGATGTTAGTTCCACTCACCAATCGACGGTCTGACAATGGCCGATGGCAGGCCCGACATTTCAGCCATCATTAAATTTTCGGATAGATTTTTCGTAAATGTATACGTGTTCGGATGATCGCGTAGAATTTGCCTGCATTTCTCTTCCGTGAAATTGTCCCATGCGGCGTCATCTTCGGCCATTTTCATCATTTCGTATGGATCGAATTGTGATTTGTAGACTTCCTCGACGATAAAGCCACGATTGTTGCTATTGCAAAACGCTGTTGAGCAGTATACATATGCCGCAAGATTCTTGACCATTTTTGCCAGTTCGATGGTACGCATTGTTCCGGTCAGATTCGTTTTTATAGCCGTACGCAGTGGAGAGCTGAATTTTATTGTTGCCGCACTATGGTAAATGATGTTCACCTTATCGATCAGTTCGCTAAGCACCTCTTCGCTGAAGCTGAAGTTCTCCTCGCTCAGTTCGCCCACAACGGGCACGACTTTCGCCAGAGTTTTCTCATTGTACTTTTGAAAGATCTGCGTATACGAAGCGAACGGTGAATAAAGAACAGATAACACTCTGGCTGATTACAGGAAATATGTATATATGTATTTAAGGGGACCTTCTGGTCTAGAATTTTTTGAAAATTGATTTTTTTTTTTTTATATATTTCGGAAGAATAGACTTTTAAGAATATGCTGGCAAAGTTTCGTGAAGATATTGACAATATTTGTTTTGCTACAGCCTTTTTAGAAGGTGGAGACAGCAGGCAGCGCGCTTGATCAAAGCAACTTTGAACGCGTTTATCTCAAAACTACTTTTTTTGACCTGGTGTGAATGAAAACAAAAAAACCATCGAACCGATTTGTCTGGAATTTTTATATGTTATTCATAACATCAATGGCTATGGCCCGAACTAGAATCGAATTTTTATTTCAAGAACTTCATATTTTTTCATCAAAAAAATGGTCAAAAAAAGGGGAGTTTTTGATGGTTGAAATAAAAAATTGCGCCATTTTGTCAATTTAAAAAAAATTTTTTTTATTCTAGTTCCTGCCATAGCCGCATTCATTCTGATTAATAACATATTTTTTTTTTTTTTTTTTCGATTACCAGAACTGCCAAAATCTTTCACACCACGGAGGTACTTTTTCAAAGAGGGTCCACTTCAACGCCATTTTTAAAATACCAAAAAAAAAAAAAAATTACAACAAAATTTTTTATTTTTTGTCAATAAAGAATATAATAAGCCTGCATACTTAGAAAATCGTTTTTTATTTGGCTTAATACCAAAAAAAAAATCATGAAAATACCCTAAATTTTCGTGCTCTAGACCAGAAGGTCCCCTTAAAGAACATTTTTTTAGATATTCATTTGTAGACCGGAAAGCGAAGTTCAACTGTTCATTCTGACACTTTGCTTCTTTAACTGCTTTAATAACAATCAGGCATGGTCTAGAAATCGAATCCCCATAAAGAAAAAATTCGAAATAAATAAAAATTTCTATTGAAATCACATTGATTTCGATTTTTTTTTTCTATTCGGATTCGATTTCTAGAGCATGCCTGAATATTTAGGCACTTAACCCTTGTGTTCCATATTATTCCATTGCCAGCCAAAGCACATACACACTTCAGCAACTATGGCTTCCTCCCCGATGTCTACACTGGGGTTAAGTCGCTTGACTGTGGAAAAATCTATTCAATAATTTTTCTATTAACATTTAATTCCAGTCATTAGAATGTCCAGTCATTAGAAACGTGATTAACTTAATATTACATTCAGTTTAGTTTCATTGCGCCCAATACGGCCAGTTAAATGTTCCGAAAATGTCCATCCGAGTGTCAGACAGTCAAGTTTAGTGCTTCTTTAATTTTCCATTTTCAATTTGTATATATTAATAATTTATTAATATAATTGCAATTTTTTATTTATTTTTTTTTTTAAATTATTTTCCGTCGAGGTCAATTTGTGGACAGTAATGGAAGCAGATTTCTTAATATATTTTTATCTCTTTCCGAATTGAACTGAATTGAAACCAAAAGTTGATAAGAAAAAAAAAAAAATTCAAACTTTGCTGCTTTTAATTAAAAATAATGAATTTTGAATCGATATGAAGAACAATGGAATAAGGATAGACGGCACTTATGGCTATCAGGGTTATTACTCTATGCCATGCCATATTGTGTGAAGGACATATTCAGTGCACGATTTGCCTAAAGGTATAGAAATGATGAACGTAAACGTAACAATTATTATTTTCAACAAGAAATATCATTTATAATCGTAATGTGACTCAATTGTTAATGCATTCTCATTTTTTTTTTTTTTTTTTGGAGGAAAAAATATTAACAAAAATAAGCACTTCCGGTTAATGATTTGAAATTTTTAGCGCAAAGAGTTTCGCTGATAGGCAACAGGAATTTGATTGAATGAGATTATTCAATTGGCAAACTGGTTTTATAGTTTATTTGGATAAGAAAACAAAAATTCGAAATCCATTTGAAATGAATTTTTTTATTATTGTCAAGACGACAATTTGAATGGTTTTAAGTGAGAAACAAGTTCGTGTCTTAAATCTTTTGTTTTCTATTCGAAAATTCAAAATGCGTTCTTAACCTCAATTAGAAGAGCATAAAGTTTTCGGTTTTTATTGGTCTATGCGAATGAAAAATTGAGAGAAAGAGAGAGAGAGAGAGCGAGCGAGAGCGAGAGAGAGAGAGAATATTATTTACTCACCGGTTTTTGCAGCAAGCGATTTATACGCTCATTTGGATCAAATTTACGTTTGCCTCTGACTAGAACATAAATAGTGCCAACATCTGGATGTACATCTAGTAAAGCTTCGATCAGAACTGTTCCCAGGAAGCCAGTGCCGCCGGTAATGAATATATTTTTATGTGCGAAAAACTCTGGTATCGTAAGAATGTCTGCTAAATTTTTATCATTCTGATGTTTAACCATCGAATGAATTTCCTTCGACGGTATATCGTTCATAGAATTGCCGTCATTGTCGCTGATGACAGCCATGTTGTAGTCGATATTTGTTGGAGGAGCCAATTTGATAAATTTTTGTTTTGCTATCGTAAGGAAAGGACGAGAATGGACGATACGAGCGAGAGACTGCAAAATTGAAATGAAAAGCAAAAGGATTAATTTTTTATTTGATTTGATTTTATTTGATTTGACTAGACGAACGTTTCAATCTTCGCTTTGAGAATCGAACTGAAACATTTTAAAGAAGACGAATGAATACATAAACATAAAATCGACAAAATTTAGAAATGCGGTATTTTTTTTTGAGAGCCTCACACACACACACACACACACACACACACACAGTTCAATTAAAATAGACTCCGCGAAAACCGTTAGCGAAAGTTTCAAGACGATTTGAAAATTAATGACCTTTTGAGCTTTCGAGTTCGGAAGAGTGATTCTATTGCTAGGTGAAGGCTATTTTTATATTCAAAGGCCAACAATTATTAGTTTTCTTTTCGTGCTCGATTTATATATTTGAATTCTTGTTTCGCAATTCACAAAGAATTGATTGAATGAGGCCATAAGAATTTTTCGCTTTAGCAGACCATGACCATGTCATCAATAATATCTCTTCTATCTATATCTTTTTTTTTTTTTTTTTTCAAAGAAATTTTCCAATTTATAGGTATGCACTTATAATTGAAACGCAATAATCAATTTGCGCACGAACCGTTTATGCGGAACATTAGTGAATGGATGATGAAAGGAGGGGAAACTTTAGCAATACTCTCGGCCGTGGCGAGCCAGCAATTTAAGGTCCTTCCGCATTGTGTTGCGGGCCTTTAACACAACTACAACTACGCAAAAAAATATTATAATTATGTTTAAGTCTCAAAAAGCGGAAGCCCTCAAAGTCATTTAATCCATCTTCATTAGTTCAAAAAAAAAAAATAATAATAATAATATGTTAAATAAAAACAATAAAACAAAATACAGAAAGAAAGAAACTTAGAATTTCCGGATATAATTAATTTTTGTTGATGCGATTTTGAATGGTATATACCACTAATGCGTGGTTTCCAATAGCGGGAGAATTCCTCCATATATATACAACAAATGCAAACATATGCAACCAGTTACAATCAAACGCGCAGTTTGAATAAAATTCCTTCCATATGATTGCATGTGTTGAATAATCCAGCACTAATGGAAGCACCAGGCATTCACGATTTTTGGTCTTTTTAGATGCTGAGAAGGCATTCTGGAATGGTAACATAAGCGACTTTGACGCATTTTCCCCCAATCTTCAAGTGAGCAAAGAGTGCGTTCACTTTCTGTTCCGCCTCGATCGTTTCGTCCGCCGTTACACGTGTCTCGTTATGCCATTATATTGCAATTTATTTTCAAATAACAATTGAAAGATGATTTGTTGGATTTGTTTATATGCGTTACACGGTTTTTTTTTTTGTCTCGTTTCGTTTCTTTTCGTTTTGTCTTGTCTTTCGGTATTTATGTCAAGGTCAAATTAAGCAAAAAATCTTAAATCTTGAAGTTTCGGCAGCTATGGCTTTAACAATCACCGATCAAGACTCTGAGCCCTTAGACGATCGACGATAGGCGCAGACGTAATGAAAGAGCAGCGCGCCAAAGCAGATCGGAACGGTGATTTTTTCTTCTATTTTTTATTTTTTTTAAATTTTTTTAAATTTTTTCTTTAATGCTTAAATGCTTCAATAAACGAAAAAATCTAAAACATTTCAAAATTATCAGAAACCAATGAATTTTATGATATGTTCAAAAGAAAAAAAAAAAAAACAAAACAAAGCGAAAAAAATCGAGCTTGGGCTGCTTAGATTTTCTTTAAGGTCTTCGTTCCAAGCGGACCAAATGCTGCTTGATCGTCTCCGCGTCTGCGTCTGCGTCTGCGCTGAATGCGGCTGCATTTTTCAGTTTCGTTTTTTCTTGTTTCTCTCAAGTGTGTCTTGTCCGGTTTTTGATCAGTTAGCGGTCATGGTCATATGTGAAATTACCATAACGACGGAGAGATTATTTGTTGTCTTAAAGAGAATTGTGTGAATTGTGTTGTGCCAAACGACGGCCGACCACCGTAGGGTCTTAAATTATTAAGGAAATTTCGAAGCACACAAAATATTGATGCATACGTTGGATTGTGATCTGTCAAAAGCAACTTTAAAAGCGTGTCTCTACTCCAGCATTTATGATGTATTGCCAATGGAATCTTGTTCGATCAATTACTCAAAAACTTCTTCGGAAAACATGCTGCGCATAAAGCGGACAATGGATCAACAAAAGCTCGTTCCGTTTGCTTATAAAGAAGAAGAACAAAAGGTGATTAAAAGTATTGGGCTTTGGACGAGTAGAGAAGCAGACTTTCGGCGGTTGATCTTCTTTGAATTGAATCATATGTATAAGAATGGTATGAAAATGTGAAAACTTTGCATCATTACTGTGTCAGCCACGTCTTTTTCGCTACATTCATTGGCCTCTCTGAAAAAAAAATAAAATTGGCATTTGAATTTTTGCCAGCTTAATGTGAAAAAAAAACAAAAATCTCAATTTAATTTTTATGCAAATGAGACTTTTGTGCTTTTTTATTCTTCGAAAAGCTTTATTTTTTATCGAACTTCAAAGAGTTTAAGGAAGTACGTCCATAATAGCCAACATCAACGCGTGTTGAGACTTTATATTCGAAAAATGTTCGAGCCGTTTTGCTGTTGTTGCTGTTTCTGTTTCTCTCAAATTTGTTTTGTTTTTTTTTTCTTTTATTCTTTTTAACAAATTTAAGTTGAGCCAAGTTGAACTGACAATGATTTGAGCGTTGAGTGTTGAGCGTTGAGCGCTGAGTCGAATCTTATCAATCGCTCCGAATTGGATTCGCCGGATGGACTTGATGGACTTTGTAAGGTCAGTTTGGCTGTTTTAATTGCGTTCGCTTATTTTGTTGCTTTCCTTTATCGCGATCCAAACTTGACACACTCAAATGAACTCTTCGCACGCGAACAGCACTAGGTTTTTTTTCTTCTATATTTGAAATATTTTTGGGTTTGATAAAATTTGCCTGAATTCTTTCGCAAAAAAAAAAAAAAATAAAAAAAATAAAAAAAATAAAAAAAAAATTATAAAACAGAATGAATTTGGAATTTTGAGTGAGATTTTACGCAAGTCACACGTCTGATACGTGCTTTGGTTTCGATGACGTAAATGACGGAAACAATATTGAACGGACTGCATACAAAAGAAACAATGAACTAGTTACTGATTTCCATAGCGATGTTAAAAATGCAGTGCCGGAAGCTGTCATCCATAGGAACACAAAAGTCTTAATAACATATATGGGTGTACGCACTTGGGCACATGTATTGTCGAGCCTTGGTGCTTCGAAGCCTTGGACTCCAATGAAAATGAACCGTTCAATATTGACTTGAATCGTGCCTGGTATCCAATAGCACAGGAATACCTGCGAACATTCAATCAATTATAATCAAGTGTGGATTTGATTGTAATTGCTTTCATATGTTTGCATATGTTGAATATATGCAGAAGTTCCTGCTCTATTGGAAACTAGAAAAACGTTATCGGAAGTGAAATGGGAAGAGTCTCTCTAGTCTCCAGGATAATTCAGCTCTATTTATGCTTTCCTTTGAGCGATTTCTGTTAGGATTTTAAGCGTAGCGTGGGGGATGCGTGCTAAGCTCTTGATCCCGGAATGATTGGTCCGAGATTCGATTCCCGACACAGGCGAAACGCCGAGTGTAATGTTCCAAGCCTAGCACTGGTTTTTCAAAAAATCGCATGTTAGGGGCACACTGCATTATAAAGACAAATACACTCATACAAACACAAGAAAATCCCCCGTAGTATCACAATGGGCCGGTAAACGGCCTAGGTGCCATCCACTCCAACATACATACATATGTACATACAAGGTATACGCATGTGAAATTATTTGAGTTTTTTGGGAGCTGAGTTTTTTTTTTTTTTTATTCTTTTCTCTTTCTTCTTTTCGTTTGTGCCAAAATTGGAGAAAACGGAGGACGATATTATAATTGACGGCTTTCCCCCCATATTCGTAAGACGAAATGACTTGCATATCATTTAAATACCAAAATCAGTGTTAATTTGTGAAGCTGGAGCAGCTTACGAACTTAGGACCGCTATGGCATGATTAATGCCCAAAACGGGGTTCAACTACTTATAAAAAACCAGCGAGAGGCCAGACGAGAGAGACCAAAATGTTTCACTTTTTAGGCCAAAAATGACGCTATCCGATTTCATTTTTTTTTTTTTTTTCGATGTTTTTGTGTTCTATTTTTTATTGGCTCTCAGAGTGAGAGAAATTTCATCGGGTTCAACGATCGACAGCCATGTTAAGTAAAGCTGTAATCGAACTCATCATTTATAGTGAATAATAATTGAAATTTTTGCGAGTTATGGTTCAACAATATATTCGGATATGGTTTTTTTGACACGAGTAGAATATTAGAAAAGGGGGGCGGGAGGACACATACTGTATAACCTTTGAATTGTAGCACTTAATTCCTTCTCTTTTAGAGACCATCCATTACATTTCGTTGAAATCATCTTCTCTTAAGACCAGTGGCGTACGAAGTGGATAATTTTCGGGGGGTTAAAACCCTTGCCCAGTACACACACACACACACGCCGAAAAACAGGAACTCCCAAAGGAACACAAAAAAATTGTCTTCATACGAAATTTTTTATGCTCAAAGCCCCTTCCGAAATCATCATTTATCGACGCCTTTGGATTCACACGTCTTTTTTTACGAACAAAAAACCTAAATTTCAATAAAAAACCCTGCGAAATTTTTCGAAGTTTTTCCTAAGCCCGTATTTTTCACCGTAAATTTCAATGCAAGCAATCGGCTTTGAACGGTAGACCCCACACAAATCTAAGTCGTATCGTTTTAAGTACACACACACAATGGGAAAGTGACGATGGTTACAGTCAGCATCTGCCCTGAGGACCCATCTGACTTTGTAGATTTCCACTGTAAATTAATACAGAGTTCTTCCAATTTCGCTTCATCAGTGGTCGTGGACCGAATCGGTGGAGTTCCGGAGCTATTCTCTCCTCATAATTATCAACAGACACCATGATACACCGCAAGGGGCCGTGTACCCATAGACCGGGCAGAATTCTAAAACGTATTTTGGGGCTCCCGGTTCCCGCGGCACCATTTTATTGTTTGAATAAGTGTGTGAATACAATTACAATTAGTATAGCTGTACCGCACCAAAACTAATTGAAGGTCATGAAGGCTTGACCCTTCGTGAATAGACCAAGAAGATAACAAACTGCCTATTTGACTTGATACCGCGGGGGCCTATTCAGCCACCACCATGACAACAGTAATGAGATCCTTCATCTATCTGAAGTATCCGTTTCTTTAGAGTTTCTTCCCGCTCTGGGAATTGGCCGGGCTTGCCACCTCATAAATCGACGGCTGGCCATACCCGATCATTTATTGCTGGACATTTGGCTAGGGTCCGCCGGGCCCGTAAATCAAAATGATTCCCATCGCGGGAATAGGAATACGAATCGTACAAGACGCTCGAGCCCTTGGACCACTAAGCCCGATATTACAGTGCATACTTAAGTTAAGGAAGCTTGAAGACTTAGAACACCTTAGTGTCAAGCGGTTAACAGTCAATTCCAAAACTCACGAAAATGTTCGGCAGGCAACATTTGAAAAAGCCGATATATTATTGTGACTTTTTAAAATTCGTAAAATTAGTGAATTCCTTCATAAATTAAATGACTTCTTAGCGAGATTAAAATACTGTAAATGCTTACAAGCACTAGCTAAGAGACCTTAAGTATGACTATATCGTAAGACTGTTGTGCCACCGAAAAGGACGTGTGCTCATTCCTTTGAGAATATTAAACAGCGTTGCCAGATGATTTCTTTTTTTTTTGAAAGTGGGATTTTTGCAAAATTTCAATACATTTTCTCTAAATATATTCATAGCCATGAAAAAAAAAGAAAAACAAAAAGTAAAAAATTAAAAAGGGAAAACGCATTTTATAAATATATTTGGATGGTAGGGATTTTAATCTTCCGGTCATCACTGGTCTTGAGAGTGTTTTTTTTTTCTTTCTAGTAGCTTCGATTGAACGATTGAATAAAATGATGAATGCGGACAAAATTTTTGCTGGTCTTGCTTAAATCGAAATAATTATTATTAATATTTTTATTTTTTTATTTTTTTTTTTTTTTGGAACTCAGCAAAGCTAAGCGAAAAAGAAATGACGACGTGACATTTACAAAAGACTCGAATTGAATTTCTAGTGGCTTCAGCTTTTTCTTTCTTATGTGATCAGAGTTGGCCCCAAAGGCGGTTAAGAAAAGGCCAAATTATGCTAAAAAAGTGTCAGTGTGCGTGTGTGTGTGTTTTGGTTTTTATAATTTTTTATTTTTAGAAATTTATATTCGCCAAATCACAAAATAGATAACTGGTAATAAGGAAAACCTGTTTGCGAATGAAATAGACAAAGTCATGCCAAAGAATCACACAAAAAGATAATTTCATGAAGAGATTTCGAGAAGACTTTCTTAATTGGAATTCGATTAAAATTCGGCCACGCGATAGGAGATGCCTCCCTGACTGCCCGTCTGACCCTCTGCCCGTCTGCCTGCTTGGACCGTACGCGATTGCAATTATTCAAGAATTCGACTTAGAAACAATATGAAAAAATTACATAAGATTGAATGACTTCTAAATCTGGATACACAACGCGGCCTCGAATCTCAGAAGCGAATCTTCTGGGTGATATTTAGTACAAGTGGGATTTATGCGGCTTCGCATTTTTTTAAGAAATGCGAAATTTTTCGAACTGAGAAATAAGCTGTCAAAATTTGTATGAAAAGAGTTTTACGAAGCATGCAAAAATTTTCGCCTTGGGTTTTTGCTTTGAACAAATGTGGAAAGCTTTTTCGTAAAACATATTGAGGTTGATCTACACAATAGGTCTGTTCCCGTACTGCACGAAACTGACCAAAACTGCCCAATTTTGCCCAATTTTCATACAGTTTTCAAAAAATTGCGCAGTTTTGAGCAGTTTCATACAGTACGGGAACAGACCTAGTTTAACGAGCTATCGACAAAGCTAAAAAGTGCGGTGAAATGTGGGTTTAAGTCCTAAATTCGAAAAATTATAGAAATTTTATACTTATGAATAAAACACATAAAGGGTCTGGCGGGTTGCGGCATCATGAAAGGAATTTTTAGATTTTGTTGATTTTTCGATAGGTGCAATCTAAAAACACTGTGGAGACTACTTTTTAGATTTTTATTTTGAACGGTACTTGAAATATCCTTGAAAATCCTTTTTTGTTAAGGCTTTTTTCAAAATTTTTTATCTCAACAACCAATTAAGATAGAGAGACGATCTAAACAGATTCTGTTAGATAATAAAACAAGGAAGCTAAAAAATTTTTTTTAATTTTTACACTGAGAAAATTTTTTTCACAAAACCAATAAGAAAATTTTGAAAATTTTTTTCAGTGTATTCCCAGTTTGACGCTACTCTACAAATATTTTTAAAAGATACCTCTAAGTATTTGCTTTCATTTAAAAAAAAGTTTCATTCAAATTAAATGGCGCAACAGCGAGATATTCAAAAAATTACAAGTGCACACATAGATGCTCTAGTACTAATATCCAGTACAAATGTGCGAAAATGATACAAAACACATTACTCATACGGCATGTTTTTAAAAATTTAATATCTTCAGAAATAATTAAGATAAAAAGATGAATTAAACGGTGACTTATGAAGGTTCGTCCAACGTCGGAAAATTTGCCATTACAAAATTTACGAAGATATTTTTTGCGAGCCTGCATGAATCCCCCTATTTTGATTGAATCAAAATGTTTTTGAATATTCATAAATGCTTCTCTCCATGAAAAAAAAAAAAAAAAAAAAAAAAAAACATCATGCGCAGAAGGAAGGTATTGAAAAATCCCTTCGAAAGGTGAGGATTCACAATGGACTCGATCCGTGAGACAATACAGAAGACTTTCTCGCATCGAACGCTTACTTAGGCGGTCTTTGACGCTCAATAACCACCACCACCGCTCTTGAGTGAGTCAATAATTTCTCATCGAAATTCAACGACAATTTTCAAAGAGAAGAGACCAGAGAGCCTTAACATCTGTGGCGATTTGATAAAGTGCTCGAAGACCAGAAAAAAAAAAAAAAAAATCGCTAGCGAAAAACGCGAATATTCTATTGAATATTGAGCGAGGAGAATCAAACAAATCCAATTGAACGAAAGTTGTCGAAATAAACAAAAAATCAAACAAAACAAAGAAATAAAAAAAAAACATAAAAAGAAAATGAGCAAGCGGAAAACAGAAATAAAAACAAAACCAAGAAAAGCGGAAAACTCGATTAAAGCGAGAAACGCGAAATTAGAGGCACTGAAAGCCAACTCAAACTCACCTGACAACGCGATCGATCGATCCAAGCGATGTGGACGAAGAAGCGGAAAAGCTCCGTTTACTAATATAATGAGAGAAAAAAGAGAAAAAATAGAGAGAGAGAGAGAGAGAAAAACAAAAAGAAATAGTGAAGTGAAAAATACGAAAAATCCAAAAGACGTGCAAAAAGCAAAAAAAAAAAAAAAAACAGCTTAAAATATGTTTTTGGGGGAATTTTCGTTTGCTCGCCTAGTCTTTTGACGTCTCCAAAAACAACAAAACGAAAACAAAAACAGAAAAACCAAAAATTCAAAAATCAAATATTTAAAACTAATCAAAAAAAAAAAAAAAAAAAATGTCAAAAATAAACCAATGACACGAACGACGTAGCCATTGAATTTTTGGTTGTTGTTTGGAGGAGCGCTTCGCTGGTTAGCTGCTGCCGCTGCTGCTTCTGCGCATTCGCGTTCTAGTAGAATTCATGAATTTTGTAATGTATTTTGTGATTAGTACTTTGTTTTTTTTTTTTTTCTTTACGTTTTACTCTTCTCTTTTTCATTAACGAGCAATTTCTGTTGCGAAATCGTTCTTATTAATGAGCTTTCCACATTGAATGTATGCAGGTAGCTTCCTATTAAAATGATTATTTTGCAATAATTATGCTCTACGAATGCATTTTTATGTTGTTGTTCTTGTTGTTGTTGTTCTTTTCGTACTTGAAATTGAAAGCAATTGGAACACTTTTTCGCTTACGTTTGCTTGCGGAGATTTTGCTGCAATAAATTTCGGTTTTTTTATTTTTTATTTTTTATTATTATTTTATTTTTTGTTTGCAGTTATTTTTTCCTGCTGCTTTCTACTGTTTTATTTTTTTTTTTTTTGTTTTTTTTGGAGAATCCTACTGCATATGATCAGAGATTATGTTATTAGAAATTTTCTCAATGATTGAATTTTTCTTTACGCGGAATTGTGCACTCTTTTGTTCTTAAAAGAAAAGAATTCCTTCGAGCACCTTTGCACGCAATATATTTATTTATTTATTATAAATTTTTGAAATTTTTTCTGTTTTGTTTTTGTAAATTGTTAAACAAAAAACAAAAAAAAAAAAAAAACAAAACTGATTCAATTTGGTTCGATTCGAGCGATTCGAATAAGTCAAACAGCCATCGCCGCCGCACGCCGATTTCTTACTGATCGTCAACAGAAGTCTGAGACTTCAAACTCAAAACTCAAAACTTAAATCACACACCATGAAGTTAAAATAGATGACCAAGCATATGAAGACGACGGCGACGACGACGACGATTCGACGATTCGACGGCGCACATACAAAAAAAGCTCCGAATAGGCGGAAGGTGCTTTTCGCTGCCGCACAACTACTCAAAGCCGATTGAGCGGTTTCTTTCGGCTTTCGGCCACATACGCTATAAGCCAAACGTTTTTTTCTTCTTCTATTTTTTCAATATTTTTTTTTTTTTTTTTTTTTAACGAAAAGCGAATAGCGAAAAGCAGAATGTTGAGACAGCAAAGAAGAAAATGAGAAAAAATGTGCTTAGTGCTCGAATTATATAGGAGGGTCAATCGAATAGTTTGAGACGAAATCTCTTGTCTTTTGCTAAAGACTGCGCGAGTGGCCTTCTCTTCTTAATGAACTCCAATTTCATCGTAGAAAGTCAACCAAGTGATTATGTATGATTTCTCAGTGGATAGGACATTTCGATTTCTCACTCTCGCATGTGTAGAGGACCTTAGAGACTTAGAGACGTTAGGAAATAGAGATGGAAAGAGGCAGATCAGAGCTTTTAAGTGGAATGATCGATGTCTCCAACGGATACCTACCCTGCAGTAATGATCCGGTCAGTTTTCTAAGAAGGACTGGCCTTTGACCGGTCCAAATCCTACCGGTTATATTATGGCAGTTCGCTCCATCGAAATCGGCTAGCCGGCGGTCGGTAATAAACGGGTTGGTTTAAGGTAGTCTGTAAATGACTTTCTCATTCACTTAGGTTTTTGCCCAGAAGAGTTAGCTTACATGAAGCCAGGACTCTATCATCCACTTAGAATATATACTTATAGGAAAGTTGTTTTTATTTTCTTATTTGACTATCCTAATACCAGACAAAATTACGACAATTGACCCAAAAAAACTGGCCTATGATCAGCCGTTTTGCGGACTAGTCCCTCCCCGAGGACAGGCCCATGTTAAAAAGGTCAGTTGAATACATTAGAATTGGAATTATGGGCTGACTAGCACTGGTAACATGAAGGACTGACCGAAGGCTACACTTGGGTCAGTCCATATTACTGCAGGGTATTATACACAGGGTCCACACAACGAGTGATCGTCATGAAAAGGAAATCGTTTCGAGCTCGCAAGGTCGACTGTCGTAGGACGATTAAGGGTCTTACCAACGGTGTCGGGATCAAACTTGTTGTGTACTTTTATGGGTGCAACAAACGAAAGGTTGACTACATACTACCTACATACATAAGTACATATGTGTGTATTAGAATGTGGTACAGCGGGGATCAGAAGCGCCAGGATTCGTTGGTAGGTATTGCCTAAGCTTTGGGAAGCCACTTTATGAGAGAGCTCCCTTGGACTTTGCTTACGATGATGCCGCCGATCTATACCCATATAAAAGACAAATGACCAGTCCTGTCTACCATAGAGTAAGGCGCATTTGAAATGAACCAGTCGCTAATTCTTAAGACTTTCTTTGAGGAGAATTTTTTCAGAACTTTAGGGTACTTTAAATTCTATTCATTGGAATATTATTCTGCTTCCTTGTTGTTTGAATTTTCAGAGTTTTCAAATGAAAGAACATAATTGTGCCTTCGAGTATTTTTTCGTCTCGACCTTCTGATAAACATTCTCAAAGATATATATAATAAGATAAATAAAATTTATACTTGAATTTGAATACAATTTCTTATATAAATTTAATTTGCCCGATTCTCCCTTCAAGTTTCGAGTTCGAGTTTCGTGTCTCGAACGGAGTCAAATTGAATATTCAAAGGCAATGATCGCAACGGCTTCTGCAACCGTTTCTTTTTTTTTTTTTTTCTTTCGGCTGCGCTGGCTTCCAATTGGCCATCAAATGAGAGACGCACAGTGGTTGGGCTTCATGCATTTCTTGGTTACAAGTAGAAGACGTGCTCTTAGAATATTGAAGCTTGGCACCGAGCTTTTATTTTAATGGAATTAAGAAAAAATCGAAGTTTCATACAAATCTCCCGCGCCGACCTCCCACCCCCCTCATACAACCCAAAATGATTTTTCCATATAATTACATTTTTTCCTTTCATCAGAATTTTTTGAAGCTTACTATCAACAAAGAAGAAACATCCTGAAAGGTTCAACAAAATTGGACATGCCCACCATTCATGACTGCCATTACAAAGGCTTACCCTAAAAGTATACTATTGAAATTTTTTGAAATTTATTTTGTTATGCTGGATTTTTTTGTTGAAAGATTGATGATTTCTAAATGATTGCCAATTTATTCCGAGTGTTTTTTTTTCCATAATATATTACAATAAACTCTAGACTTAAATCTTTTCCCCATTTAGAAAACAATAGATTGTAACAGAAATTTGTTCTTTCTCAGTGCCGGTTTTACCAGTACCAGAGCCCTGGGCGAGATTTCTTCGGCGCCCCTAAATGCAATTTTGGGAATTCATTTTGTAGCAAGTTTAAAAATGCCGCTTTACATCCGGCGCCGTAGGCTGTTGCCCAACAGTGCCCTACCCAAACGCCGCCGCTACTGTTCTTTTCCAACAAAAAATAGAAAATGCTATAATCCATAGCATTTACGCATAAGGGGCTCTCTCCAGTTCTGTCAGAAATGAAAAACTTCATATAAAAAAAACGATTCAAAAAATTTCTGATTCATTTCTGAAGCGTTTTTTTCAGAGACCGAAAATAACTGTTATGACACTGATTTTTGACCAAAAAAATCATTGTGTAAAAAGTGTACTACTTGACCGTGGGATACACCAAACCTATTAATTTTGTCTGCAGTACCCGAAAAGGACAAAAACTTTTATTTGTAATTTAAAAAAAAAAATCATAAAATAACTCTTATATTCTAATTTATATTTAGAAATTGCAAAATAACTGTTACGTTGTAATTTTTACTTACAAATTAAAAAATAAGACTTATTCTTTGAGTTTTCTTTTAAAATTGAAAAATAAGATTTATTTTTTGAGGTTTATTTTAAATATCAAAAATAAAAATTGTTTTTGAATATCTCTTGAACCAAACAACATATTGGCTATATTTGCATATATATATGATGTATGGGTCCTTATCTTTGTACACAGGTATGCATGATTGTATGTATGTACGATTTTGCAAGATTTCGCAGTGCAAAAAATTTATTATGCTAGTTTTACGGCCTCAATTGTCAGCTTCATTTATAGCTAAATCTCAAAAGATGCGATTCAAGAGAGCTTGCTTCCTCTGGAGTTTTGTGTTCCAATATAAATTGGTAAAAAGTATACGTGAACGCTTTTTCAACTCATTTTAGGAAAAATTTTTTAACTTCTTCAATCCAATTAGCACTGATTTAAAAGGTTGTATTGAGCGAACGATATAACAAAATATATATATATGCAAATATTGCCAATATGTTGTTTGGTTCAAGAGATATTCAAAAACAATTTTTATTTTTGATATTTAAAATAAACCTCAAAAAATAAGTCTTATTTTTCAATTTTAAAATAAAACTCAAAGAATATGTCTTATTTTTTAATTTGTAATTAAGAATTACAACTTAACAGCTGTTTTTCAATTTCGAAATAGAAATTAGAATATAAGAGTTATTTTTTAATTTCTATATAAAAGTTCCAAAATAACTGTTAAATCGCAATTTTTAAAATAAAACTCATAACTGTTACGATCCCTGGTTTTTTTATATGAAGTTTTTTATTTCTGACAGAACTGGAGAGAGCCCCTAACTTTTGAATCATTTATTGTATCGAACGGATTCCTTCGGTGAATCCATGACTAAATGTTATACATATTTTACAAAAAAAAAAAACCATTTGGGTATCAGAAGTTAGTTTCTTTTCCATTAATGCAATTCTAGATGTTAATGAAAATCTTATTCAATTATTGCCCTAAGAGTCTTTATCTGACACTTCCTGTGGGACTACCAAGTAAAACTATACCTTTTGAAAATTAATTTATAGCTTTCTCTTACTAAGATAATCGTCTTCAAAGCTGCGTCATTAATTTTTGAAATTTTTTGTCGAAAAATTGACTTTTTCTTACCGAATAACCACTGTGCAACGCTTGGATCGAGTTGACCGAGTTCTTTGAAATTTGCGGAAATCAGCATTTTTTGTCTTTCTGTCTCTAGTCCGCGTATGTCTGGCTGTGTGTGTCTCTGAATTATGATATTATTCATTCTTTTTAGCGCAATAATAAAATAAAAAAGTAAAGCAATTTTCATATTAATTCTGCTCGAAAGAAAAGGGAAATCCAAGGTGAATTCTCTTATTTCATTATATTCAGTAACTCAATGGAACGCTTGAGCTTGAGGTAAATGGAAATATTTACCAATTTTCTGATCATTTCTTGCGATCGATCGTTCGATGCTCCCGATCGATAACAAGAAGAAGCTCAAATCTTGAGTCGTTGCCACAACTGTTTTGAGTGAGTTTTTTTTTTCCCCCTGGTCAAGTATCCAATTTTGAGACTCTTGCATTTGTGTTAATTTTATGTTGTAAACTACAGAGAAATCCGAATTTGTGAAATCACAAAAGACCGTCTGAGTCATAGTCATCCCTTCGTTTTTTCTTTTACTAACAATAAGTTCAATATTTCTTTTTTTTTTTGAACAGCCTTAAGAACAATCCATACGATTCATTTAGAATATTTCAGACGCTTTGGTCTTGTATCTGAGTTCCCAAAGGTCCCGATTTTTGACCTCAAATTTGAATGCCTCGCCGGTTCATAAAAATCCTGTTTTTTTTTTTAGTTTCTTACAAATATTTCCAAAATAATTTTTCCTACATTGATTGCTCACGAATTTTTCAAAATTTTAAATAAATTTAATAGGGATTTCAAAAGACTTTGTGAGTTGCCTGTGGCTCTGGGATAGCGTAGAGTGTGCGTGCTTTGCTCTTGATCCCAGGGTCCGAGGTTCGATTCCCGGCACAGGTGAAACGGAGTGTAATGTTCCAAGCCTTAGCACTGGTTTTTCAAAAATCGCATGTTAGGGGCACACTACATAAAAAGACATACACTCACACAAACACAAGAAAACCTCCTTGGTATCACAATGGGCCGATTAACGGCCTAAGTGGCAGCCACTTCAACCTACCTACCTTGTGAGTTGCCTGAATGTAAATTTATTTGTTTTGGCCTCCAAATCCTCGATATTTATTATCATGGTCAGTGTTCAGGTATAAAAACTTATAGAGCTCTTCGTACGTTTTATGGGAATTGGACCTGTGAGCTGAACTGGCCATTTCGGTTATGCGATTTAACACCTTTGGATTATTTTCTTCGGAGAAACGTCAAGCCATCGCCCGCTGAACAGTGACGTAGCGAGACATTACGGCGCCCGGGGCCAATGGGGAACAATGGAGCAAATGGAATATATGTATATTAAAATTTTGAAGAAATTCTTGCTTCATCTGGCAACGTTGATATGGACGAGCGCGCTTCTATACGAGCCTATTAATTGCAGACGCTACGCTGTTGCTCTAAATAGATTCGAAAATATAGAATTCCCATGAATGGGCAGAATATTTATGCATATCGCTGATGAAATCGCAATCTATATAGATCAGTTTAAAATCGGTTGATCGGATTCATCGAATTAATTTTCAATTCGGGATCGGGAGATATTTTTACGGCAAATGAAATTAATAACAGCGTGAACACACATTTTTTTCGCGAACTCCTCCTCAAATGAAACAATATCCGGCTATCTATCGAATTCTCAAACCGTTCACCTAACAGATCAACAAGGATGACTGAACTGAAGAAAGTTAATTTATCTCTAGGCTCTGTGCTGGAATTCATGCAGTGCCGTAGCAATTCTGTTTTGCGTGAGGGGGAAAAATTATTTTTCCAATTTGCGTGGGGGGGGAAAATTATTTTTTCAATTTTATTCATGGGCAAAAACAAAAATGCGTGGGGGGAAAGCCCCCTCTTGCCCCTATGGTTGCTACGGCACTGAATTCATGGAGGAATGCCTTTATGGAAAAAAAAGAACGCTTCAGTAAATCGTACCGGTTCTGGGTCAAACACTGGTCGGTCTTAAAGAGGTCTCGGTATCGGTAATTTCTTAGTCAAAACTGGGGAAATTTACTACCTGCAGTTTGGCGTTCTGTTAGCTTTTACATCTTTTGCCTGTAATTGTAAGAAAATTCAAATTTATTTGTCTTTAAGGATGCCCGAATATGGCAAAGTTTGGCAATTTAGGAGAATCTCTCCGTAATTAGGGGGAATTTCTGATCTTTATGTGCGGCTTGGGGGCAGAAAGGTCTTAAGGTGAATTTTAAGTAGACAAGGGGACATTGCACGTGAAGCGGCCAGCGAAAAATGGGTCAGTTCTGAAAGTCTTCCATATTTGGATCAATCGTATCCCTAGAGTTTTTGAGTTAGTGAGCACAAAATTTTGTTGTTTTTGAAAGATTTCAAAATGAAATGTAATGGAATTTTGGTCGATGACTTGGCTATATTTTAACCCACTAAAAAAATTGGCAACACGACAAAATTGAAACTCTTAAGTCGCTGATGAGTCGATAGTCATGTCGCGACGTGATGAAATACGGCAGTGGGTACTTTTGGGCGCTACAAAACCCTGTCCGAAGTGCAAGGTATTTGCAAAGGCACACGAGACAATGTGCCTTAAGCCCCTCTCGAAATAATTTTTCGCGTTGGCCCTGCACACGGGTAGAATCGCATTTACTTGAAGAAAATACTACTTTTAATTTAACATAAGTAATTTTATTTTGATGAATTCTTTCGTAGAGCTTCTTACAACATTCTCACCTCAAAACAACAACATCGACAACAACAACAAGAATGGCAAAAAAAAAAAAAAAAAAAAAAAAACAAATTAAAACAAATCACACAGTTATCAAATTTTCGAGCAGCGTCATTTCTTTGAAAGAGATGAGCACTCGGCTATAAAGCTTTGGCCTTGGGCAAGGTTAATGCACGAAATTAATTTACAATCATAATTCGTGTGGCCAGCCGATGGCAGCGCAGCATATTCGTAATCGTAATTTGATTTAAGCTGAGAAATTCGTAAATTCGTAAACAAAGCCGAAGCCCCAAAATAGAACTGAGCCCCCCGCGGACCGCTTTTCGTGCCGTCGAATCGCCCAAAAATTTTCTGTGCTGTGAAGCAAACAAACGCAATTAATTGTGAAAAAATGTTTGCCGCGTCTGGGACTGGTTTGCTGCGAGCGGTGCCTCCGAAGAGGCGTTCTAAGATGGAACGAAGTCAACGGATTTGTCTCTCAATCTTATGCCGCTTATGCGTCTCCATCGCTTCATTGAATCGCTCGGGCCTTTATGCTCGGCTTGCCCTTCCTTTGAGTAATGCTCACGTTCAATGGATTGGATTTCCGACAAACGCAATAAAATCGCTCGCAATGCGCATGCGTGAAGTCTCTGGCACAACGCGAATGTGTTCGCTGGCATTGAAATCGGTCTATAAAGCGTTTAAAGTGGGTTTGATTAAGAATTGTGTTATTTTTTTTTTTTTAGTAAAGTCTTTGATTTCGGTCAATTTTTTAAGACTCCGAAACGCTGAGTTTAACTCTTCAATTCCTAGTGCCATCCAATGCAGGTCATAAAGGTTTAATTTTTTGTCGTTTTTTGTCGCTTGTAGATAAGTAAAATGATGATGGATGGGTTAAATATTTTTTTTATATACATGTATTTTTTGTATGACCAACAAATCTTTCTGTTTTTTTTAACTTTCATGAAATATAAAAGCCGCATTTGCATTAGCTTACCCATTGCAATTGAAGGGTTAAACTTGAGCTTGCGAGACCTGCTGCTTTGAACTATTGCGTTCTAAAATTTCGGCTTCTCGCTACATACTTTGCAGCTTCATGCTCGGGCAATCTGCGTAGCATCAGATGGAAATAAAGTTTCCTGGCAATTTTCGAGGCCTGAAGAATAAATGATCAGGAAAGAACACATGGAAAATAGTCGATGATACGAAGGCATACATACATATATGTATAATCACATACAAATTATGAAGCTATAATAAATTATAAGTAATATTAAATTTCTTGAAATCTTTATTATTGGCAATCGATTAAGTTCACCACTCGTCAACCACGATGGTGATGATCAGGGCTCGGATTTTAATGACTTTTATAAATTTAAAGCATACTTTATGGGGCAAAAATATTTTCGTACCAGCACTTTGCGAATAAGTTAAGCGAAGTTGAACTTCAAATCGCTTTTTTAATTTCAAAAAAATTAATATTGAAGTTAAAAATCGATTTGAATCCTGACTTTAGGTAAGTTGAACAAAATCTGTGCTCCATAAAGTATGCTTTAAAATTATAAAAGTCAACAAAATCCGAGCCCTAGTGATGATGATGGTGATGACGATGGCGATGATGGTGTTGATGGTGAGGTTCTTGATGATGGTGATGATGATGATGATTGATGGTGATGATGATTATGGTGATGATGATGATGATGATGGTGAAGTTGGTGATGATGGTGATAATGATGATGACGACAGTGATGATGATGGTAATGATGGTGATGAGGGTGATGATGGTGATGATGATGGTGATGATGATGATGATGACGATGGTGATGATGTATGGTGGGTGATTGATGGTGTAAGGTTGTGTGATGATGGTGATGATGATGTGGTGATGATGGTGATGGTGATGATGGGTGATGAGTGGTGTGATGATGGTGATGATGATGATGATGATGAGTGGTGATGAGATGGTGAGGTGATGGTGATGATGATGGTGATGATGATGATGGTGAGGTGATGATGATGTAGTGATGTGACGATGGTGATGATGATGGTGAATGAGATGGTGATGGTGAGCGTGATGATGATTATGATGATGGTGATGATTGATGACGATGGTGTCGATGGTGATGATGATGTGACGTGATATTCTATTAGATTACGCACGTTCTTGCTTCATCACGTCGTGAAAAATCTTTAGATGGTCGCAACTATCGATATTTCTCCAGCTCTATTGAGAAGTGTTTTTCATTCTTATTGTTTTTCGCCTGTCCCGCGCTTGTCTGTCTATTGCGTGACATGTGTGAATTTGTGTGTGCGCCCATGGCCATACGTAAATTTGTATTTGGACGTTGTGTACCTTTTGCATATTTTCGCCTTGTCTGCTTGTGAAGAGACGATTGAGACGATTTGCTTTCTCATGAGAGCGAACTCTCTGCTCTAAACCGGTTTGTACTTTTGTGTATTTGAGTGGTATATGGGTGAGGGATGTTCGGGGATGTGGTATGGGAGAGTTTTTTTATCTTCCTCGTGCGTCCCTCTCCCACAAACCCAACTTTGTTGTCGCGTAAAATGAACGATGAACATCTTGATCGCACATTGAATTCGCCGTCAGCAGATTCTCGCTATTTGAGTGTCCTATCATCGATTTAATAGACGTTATCACGGGATTATAATCAGAATAGATGTCATTATGGCGCGAACCTCCAAATAATGTTGAGATTTTTTTTTTTACAAAATTGCGGCCATAATAAATTGACCCATCGATTTCGGGTATATTTTTTTGTAGTTCAGTGCAAAAAAAAAAAAATGCAAAAAATTTGTTAAAATTATGATTGAGGTTGAGCCATAATGGTGACAATTCTGCGTTGATTTAATTTTGTTTCATTAAAATCAGCTCAGTTGAACTGCAGAAATCGTGGCAGACGGTTCAAAAAAAGTTGCGTTTAAAGTTTGAAGCAACGCAAAAATTACTCGTTTTAGCGCAGACCTTGTTCGACAAAGAAGGCTATATCTTCTAAACTATTTCGAATTTCTAAAAAAATTTTCATAATTTTTATAATTGTACTTCGTATAGCACACTCCTTCATAATATTCACTGCCTCTCACAATACTCAAAAGTTATAAAAGAGCCAAATTACATAATTAAAAAAAAAAAAACAAAAGAACATTTCATTGGTTTCTGCAAAGTGTTAATGTTCTTTTTATGCAATTACCTACTTTAAAGCCCCGATTTAGGGAGTGACAATCCGGGAAAACACCCATTATCGCCATCATAGGACCGGTAAATATTAGTTTTGCCCATAGTGGCTTAGTAGTTAGATCCAGGCCCTGCCTACTTCAATAAATTATTAACAACATGAGAAAGTAAAAGTACCTATGTTTTTTGCTCTTAACTGGCTTAGTAAACTGGTTCTTTTATATCAGTTCTCCGCTATAACCAAAAGCCGGGTACGTTTGCAGGGGTTGTTTTGGGGAATTTTAATCCATTTCGAAATGCGAGCAAAACACACTATTGTTATGCTCAAAATCCCAACGCAAATAATCTGAAAAGACCGGAAAAAATTCTTATTTTAATTAAAAATCCTTCAAAATAAATATTGTATATAGGGACGCAATATCAAATCTACATGGTGTCGCGCTGCATCGCGTCATAGATGATCTTTTTTTAAGAGTCTATTACAGTCGACACTCTTGAACGGATTCTCTATAGAGAGGAATTCGTTATAGAGAGTTTCGGTTGTATACCTTATTTCATCCTTTCCACTTCTGTAGGAACTCACTAACCGCACTACCGAATTATTTAAAGTAAAATTTTATTGAAGCTGTCTCACATACAATAAGTATTGTCCCACTAGGAAGCTGTCATGAAAGCACAAAATTTTCACTGGAACCAGGCTCTGATACCAACTTTTATTACTACTACCTATTATATGAGAACTGCCTTCATAGTTAATCCTTTTCGGGCTATTTGTGTTCAATTTAAGAAAAAATTAAGAAAGGAAGAAAATAAAATTTATCCCTATTGAGAAACAAATTTTTAGTACCTACCCAGTAGAAACATATGCATGAAAGATGCATGAATCGTACCCCAAAGGGTGCATACCAATACTCAATGCCTTATAATTTCTCTTTTATACATGGTTCTTTTGTGATTAGTATTGATGCATAGAAAGTTTTTGGAAAAAGTACTTAAAATTTGTTGGATGATTATTGAATTCATCTCTAGGTATGCAACTCATCAAACCAAAGTTCAAGTATTTAAGAATCCCAGAATCGCTTCCGATGTTCATAAGTTATGTACCTTAATGGAGAAAAAATTCAAAACAAGCGGACCACGGTATAAGCCGGGAAAGAACACGCTAGAAAGAGAAAAAAAATATTATTGTAGAATTTTTACTTCTCATTCATTGCGCTATAAATTTCTTCATTGTTTTTTTTTTCCGTAGTCCGAAGCAACCCCGAATAAAAGGATCTTTTGTGCAAACCGAGGATAACCCTACATTCCAGGATGCCATTTCCTGCCATCTACTCACAGGTTCCATATGGTCTTATCGCAAAAACAAAAAATTCCCCCAACGGCTTCCGTAGAGCTAAGGACATTTAATCGAGAAATAAAAATTAAAATATTTTTTTCACAACTAAGTAATGCGTATAATTCTCAGAAACATTATAAAATGTTGCACCTATAATTGTTTTGAATTTTTAAACACTGTTATGTAATCCAAAAGGCGCTGATGAGTCACGAGTGGCGACGTGACGAAACATGGCCATGTCCGTCCTAGGCGGAGGCGAAAAGCGGTCCAGCTCAAATAATTTTTCAAAATAATTTCAAATATTATTCGAATGTGATGAATTTTTGAATGAATATACGAATTGATGGCACTTTAGTACATCCATTTACTGCTGGCAATGCTCTTCGGAGTTGTGGCTCGCAGTTCACAGTTCACAGTTCGTAGCCTGCATTACCACCACCACTTATCATCATCAACCGGCCCTCGGTGTCGGCGTCGGTGTCGGTGTCACTGTCACTGTTGGTATCGGTAACGGTATTCCGCTAGCAAACGTTTCTCGGCTGCCAAACAACAACTGGCGGTACTGAGAAATGAGTACTTCTCTTGGGAAGCGCATGCGCCGTTTAAACGAATCGCACCCTACAGGGTGACACCAAGCACGGTGTTAAAGTCACGAGTCACAAGTCACGAGTATTAGGACTACTAACGAACGCTTTTTGGGGGTTGCATCAATTGAGAGCCGTAATTTTTTTTGGGTGAGCGTAATTACGAGGGTGTGTTTTTCCCCTTTTCACGGACACACAGAAAGCGAGAGAGCGAGAGAGAGAGCAAGAGAGAGAGGGCGAAAGCCACGCGTTCAATGAATGGCACATTACATTTACACTCTAGCCGCGACAAGAGTGGGTGGGAAGAGGCGAAGTGTCGGAATGGCAACTGGAATACTTGCGTTCGTTATGTGCGATATGTGTGCGTGCGCGCCATGCAATGCGATGGAGTATAACGCGCGGTACAATTATAGGGTACAGAGTGCCAATGGGCACCCTTCAACTTTCAGTAGACTTTGCACTGTGCTGTGCTGCGTGTAACGTTTTGGCCGCCGAGGCGCTGACACACCACGGACACATACACACGCGCAAGAATATTTCAAACAAAAAATATTTAAAAAAAAAAAAAATAATAATCAAAGGAAAGGAAAGAATCAGTTTTTACTTCATTTCCCCCGTATAGAGCGATAGACGGAAGGCGTGTTGAAAGTGATTTAATAAATTTAAAAAAAAAACTGCAATGAATTAATTTCATGTAATCTCGAAGAAACACAATTATTTCGATTTCGCGAGCTAAGACGCTGGGTCAGGAGAACGAGAACGAGACCGCGACGAAGACGGAAACGGCGAAATCACTACAGGGAAGACCCGAGCAAAAAAAAAAAAGAAGAAAATAAGAAGAAGAAGAACTGTCACAGGGAAATTTTTCTAGCAACGTGTGTGTACGTGTGTGTCTAGCAGTGATAAAAGTGCAAAGCCTATGGAAGACGAGATTTAGATATATGTATAAAAAAATTAAAAATTATTAAATAAATACTTAAATATTAAAAAAAAAATATTCAAAAAAAAAATTGATCAGAATAGCCGAAAGATTTTCAGTGCTCGGCTCGGGAAAATCAAAACGTTTTATAACAAGCAGACGAAACAAAAAAAAAAAAAAAAAACAAAAAACCGAAAAAAAAAATTCACAATAGAAGCACGCCCGATTGACAGAAAAAGGCGACGAACCTCGCATCTCGCACCCTTCGCACAGTTCGCACACGCCGCCTGCATTGTCGCCTGCCATGGACGCAGCGAGATAACCTGAGAAAAAATATCTCTGAAAAAGAAAAATTCCTCAGCGATATGTCAAGAGGATTTTGAGCTATTCGGCCGTCTTTTGAACGCGTTGGACTATTTTTGTGCCGGTGCCTAAAAAAGGTATTTTTAGATGCGAGAGACGCACGCGAGCATGTTCGCATGTTTGCACTTATTCTTAAGCTTGTGTGTGCCGTGAGCCAGCCCTTCCGGCGCAGTTCAGCGCATACCTATGAGATAATCGGAATTATGAAACTGTCACACACAAAAAAAAAAAAAAAAAAAACAAAGAATGAAAATTCCCAGTCCCGATCCCAGATCCATGACACCAAAAATAATGCTGATGAAAAGCTACTAGAAAAAAAAAACCTCGCAATGGCTGGCGACTGCGGCTTTTCTCGTCTGTTCTCAAAGGCGCAGACTATTATCTCATATCTCGCCATAACCATTGGAAACGAGCAAGAAAAAAGAAAAGAAATAAAAAAAAATTCTATATGACATTTCCGCTTTTTCTTGCTCTTCTTCTTGTTCTTGTTGTTCTCTTCTGTGCACTTTTTCTGCTTGATTTCGGTATTCTGCTTCGCTGTCATCCCCCTTCCTTATAGTGCGGCTCTTTTTATTGTGCTCTCTGCGATGTATCTTCTCTATTCCATTGAATACTTCCATTCAAAATTTTTTCGCACATCCGCATTTTTATGAACGTGATTCCATTCAGCTCAGTTCGGCTCTCTCTGACTCTCTTTCTCGCTATCTGTCTCTCTCTCTCTCTCTCTCTCGCTTGCTTTGATTCATGCACGATTACCAGGGGAATTCACAAGCGGTGTTTGCGGGAGGTTGAAAGCCCCCTCCGACATCATCATACACAAAGCATCACATAGGAACCCGAAAAATTGCAAACGATATTTAGGCGCGTTATACCGAAACACCCCTAACACGCCCCTTTCGTAATAGTTTTCTGCGTACGCCCCTGAAATAAATTCTGAGAAATATAAATTCATGTTTCCCCAAAGCTTTTTGTCTGGCATAGTTTTCGATAGTCGACGTGATTCCTCGTATTTGGTTAAAGTTCAATGATCCAGTAATGATTTTGCAGCCTTCCTCGCTGCCTCGCTTCCTCGGGGACGTCCCCGGAACACGAAGTTATGCGAAACAATTCAGTTTTTCCGATGCATCCTACGCCCTGTGCCCAATGAAATGAATGAAATTGCAACGGCTGAGCGAGAATTTTTGGTGGGATGGGGATGACGAGTTGCCGATTCTCCGAATGAGGAAAATATTCCGAGCTCACTCCATTTTAGTGCGCGCCCGTTAAAACGAGAAATCGAGGTGACCCAATAAATAGCACGATGAACAATTGTTGTTTTTTTTGTTTTTTGGTTTTTTTTTCCTGTATTCAGAGCGCATCAAATAAGTAATCTGCCTTGGGTATTACCGTATTTCGTGTCTTGTTGGGTCCTACTTGTATCCTACTTTCGTCCAAGCAAGGCGCTTCCATACCATTTTGTCTTCAAAGTCATCCATCGCTTTGGGAAAATACAAAATTATTAAAAAAATTTATTAAATTTATTACGAAAATTTTTCTTAACCCAAGCATTTTGGGAAAAATTTCCTTTTAACTAGGTAAAGTTTTAAATTTAGCCATTTTTTAAATATTATAAAAAGTTTTACTTAACTAAAAAAAATTTTGTTTTTTGTTTCGAAAATTCCTTGATTATTTTTAAAGGGTTTTAAAGCCAAGAAAAGGGTTAGAATTTTTTGAATGAACCGGGTTTCCTTAAAATTGGGCTTCATTTCCACCACAGAACTTGATTTTGCTGCAAAAGCTTTGTTTTTTTCCCATCTTACCAGTTGAAGGGCAAGCGTAGGCTTAAAATTCCGGGAAGGGGAAAAAAGTTTTCCTTTATGATAATGATTTCCTCGCAATTCGGAGAGGGTTTTAAACGAAACCCCACAAACCACACCCCTTTGTGCACTCCCGTTGATGGGTGTGACATGAATTGAATTGAATTGAAATTATTCAAAATGGAATAAAAGTTGAATAACATAAATTCCCTTCTTGAAGATCCGTACCGTGCAAAGTTTCGGTTTCAGTGTAAAATTTTTCTATAAGGAATATTCCCTTTTCTCATTCATGAGTGCAAAGTTCTCTTCTTTAGAAAGAACTCAAAAATTGTCACTGTTAAGAGTCGAAATATGTGGGCGGGAAAGTCCTGAAAACGGAGTTTTCTCCTTACTCTGAAAACTTGATAATAATGTGGATCTGTTGGCATTTAAAAACGCCGGTAAAAAATATGTTATGTAGATGGCCCATTCAAATTCAGAGAAGCCATAGAAACACAATGTCTTCTGAGAAATTCTGAGTCATTTACTTATTGTGACAAAAAAAAAAAAAAAAAAAAAAAAAAAAAAAAGATGAACGATGAACAATTTGGCGAATTTCGTCACGCCATGCTGCGGCATTTTGGCTTTTCTTTATCGATTTATTTGGCGTGTTTGCAGTCATGTGTTTTGCTAACGTCTACAAATTTCTCTCAAAATATAATAAATAAATAAATAATTAAAAAGAAGAATTTTCTGGGAGAATGGTCTTCTCTGTCCCAAGCAAGACACGAATTACTAAATTGTTTGCCGACAATACAAAAAGACGTACGAATCTCGACATACCGTAAGTATGTACAGTGTACACACGACTCCTCTGCATACCCTGCAGTAAATGTCACTAGTGCTAAAGTCACTCCTGAACTGGTGTCCTTGTCACCAGTACTAGTGACCAACTGTACCCGTGGCGTTAAATTCTCCTAATAACTTTTTGTGTGAACGTATCTGCGAGAGCACACCACCCTTTGTTGGAACTGATGATGCAGGAGAGACAATGGCGTCAAATATCATTACAATCACGGGCGAATTTGCTTAACTACATCAATAGAAAACGGAACGCCTAGGCCTGCCTGCCGTGCAAGCTCAGTGGATAGATTGCGCGCCTAGCAATTCAAAGTCATCGGGTTCGAATCCCCACTCAGACGACTTTCGAATATTTTTTTTTTAAATAATAAGATAACAATTTAAAAAATAACAGGCTTTCAAGAAAACTTTTTATGCGAACAAATAAAAAATGTTTCAAATCCTAATCTTTTTGCACGTAATCTTGTTTTCTCATCGCTGAGCGCCGAATACTTTTTTTCTTCAATTATATTCTCTTTCAAATATTGCCAATTTTAGTTATTTTTTTTTAGCCTGCGCGGAGATTCGCACTCGACCCTTGGGATTAATGAGCGCACACGCTATTCACTAGGCAACGGAGCCCCTTGTTTCATGCGCAGCAAATGAACGCTGGAGAAAATCGAACTGTAGACAACTGGTTGACCATGTCAATAGTGAGATTCTAGTGTCCGTATCTCTAGTTCCTTCGTTTCTGATGCAGCATGGGTGCCAAGGCGTCAATATGCCCCCCATTTACTGCAGGGTACCTAAACATCAACGTGTTTGTTTGTGTCTGTGAATAATAAAGCTTTCATTGTTACCAAAAAAAAAAAAAAAAAAAAAAAATGATACCGACATTCGTCACCCAAACATTTTCCGGGCTATAAGCTTTAACTTGCATGGCAACCTTAAGCTCACATGACAGAAAATAGCAATCAGGCCGCCTGTACAGGCAACTATTACAACACAATACCAAACAACAACACATACCAACGCACGCACACACACGAACACAGACCTAGGGAAACACTCCACCAGAATGGATAATCGCACACACGCAAGCCAAATTTGGCATCCTCCAAATGTAATTTCCGTTTCCTCTTCTTAGTCGTGGCTTCGGTATTAGTGCCAATGTGTCGTCGTCGTCGTCGTCGTCTCGCTGTCGTGGCTTTTACGATCGAAGCTGTTTTGCTGGCATTCTACAGTCGAAAGCTATTAGAATATACATATGCTTCAGGCCCAAGGGTGCAAGGGTAAAAGGGGATGGATAATAGCAGAAATAGGTTGAACGATATAATTTCAAGTTCATAGGGGGAGGCAGGCTGACGCCTCTTAGAAAGGGAGTGAAAAAAAAAACCCAAATCTACTTTCCTTTGTCGTTTTACGAAATTCATTCGCTTTATTGCTCCTTTTTTTATTGCACGTTTCATGCTTTTCCTTTATCATAATCTGAAAGGAAAATGCACGGAAAGGTAGAACTATTTTCAAGGGAAATTAGCAATGGAGCTGTTTCCCCCCACACCAACACAGACAGCCCCATTAGAGTGTCCCAAAAAAAAAAAAAAAAAAAAAAAAATTAAAGCTTACGGGTTGAAATATTTTTGAGAATTTTTTTCGAGTTTTTTGGGAATGGCGTAGAGGTTACTGCGATTATGGAGTAGCCCAATCCCAGCAAACATTGAGGCTTGAGAATGATTTGACATCAAGTGTATTTATTAAATGTCAATCGATTGAGTTCAATTTGAGATCTGTTAATATCAAACATTAATTCTCGATTTGAAGATGATTTGAGAATCAGATTTGAATTAAAATTTGAGAAAAAAATCTCAAACCTTTGACTTGTGTTGCCGGGATGGCATAAAAAAAAAAATAAAATTAAAAAGAATTGTATTTTCTCCTCGATAGAGAGGTGATAGGTTCCCACACGTTTAAGATTTTTTTTTTTTTTTTTTTTGGAAACTAGGGGAAGGAGTATTCATTAAGTCGAAAGAAATTATCTGCCTGAGATCGCAATTTTAAAAATTTTACAAATGAAGCTATGCATAATTTTTTCATTGCATGAAAGTTTCTTGAAACCATCGTTTCCAAAATAGTCTGCCCGATTACTTAACCGCCTGACTTACTTCCTTGGCTGCCTGCCTGCTCGTCTCTTCTCTTCTCGCTTTTCTCTTACTGTGCTCACTGTGCGAGGGCCTTTGTAGGTGTACACATTATCGATTATTTGAAAAGCGTTTGTTGCCCCAGCTTGAATGAACGTCAAACCGTATCCGTTATCCTTCGAACATATTCAACGTTCCATACATATTATCACAGTAACTTATCAGTTAATGTATCACGTATCGCATTACGGCGCTTAATTAATTTCCTCAACGCATTGTCGCTTGATTAAGTAGATTACCCCATTCGAGTCGTTCGCCATAATGTGCCTAATAACGCTCTCGTGGGGCGTGTAAAAGAAAGTCCATGTTGTTTTTTTTTTTTTAACGAAAAATATTAAATTTTTTTTTCTGTTTTGGCAATGAACAAATGGACCAGAACTTATTTATCTTATCGGGCTAAATATGAAGAAAAATTCGGTAAAAAAAAATTTATATATTTTTTTATTATAAAATTCCGTTGAATAATTGCGTGCGCCCAAAATGCTGCAAGGAAAAATTTTTTTTTTTTTTCATTTTACGCAAAACTCGTTGCATACTGTTCTTTAAGATGCTTGTACACTGAAAAAAAAAAAAACAATTTGTTTTCAAGTACAAGGTTTATCAGCCCGATTCTAAATGAATATTCCCCGGGAGTTTTTTCCCTAGAAGTTTTTCAAATTAGAAAGAGGAAGCTATCTAAACGTCCATGAAAGAAAGAATGCGACGACGTTTGCTTAAAAATATTCGAAATTCTTGCTCCATTTTTTATATTCTCTTCCCCATGTGCTTAAAATTTGAACTTTTTTTTTTAATCCGCAGCGGAAAATTCCCTGGGAATATTTAAAATCGGGCTGTATGTGTGTAATTTTGAGCGGAATTTGATCGGAAAGTTTTCGGAATTCAAAGGAATTTTAAGAAATTCGTTCCGTAAATATATTCTGTCAGTTTTTGCCGGAATATACCATTGATAAGGAGCCGTCATTACGTATATTAGGTTATCATACAGGCAGTGGGGGGTTGATAATGAGGGGGAGGCTCACTTTGCAATGATCATGCCATCATCTCTATCTTATAAGAAAATACTATATAGACTTTAGTTTGAAGAAATTAAATTTCTGTTTACTTGTGAAATAATAAAGGGCTCAACAAGTGGGAGGGGGTGTGGGTGCTGTACGATGACGATTAATAATAAGGGGGGGGCGGAGGGCTTAAAATGGTCCAAAAAATGCTGATGTAATATATGGACGGCCCATAAGAGCTCCAAAAAAGCACCGAAATCTGTTCTCATGGGTAAAAGTTCTCATATCGAAAGGAATTCGGTAGTTTGAACCATGATTGTGTGAAGACATTTGATAGGGGTGGATCCATGTGTTAACCAAAGGGGCTGTCCATTAATTTCATAAGAGAGATTTTGACAAAATTTTTAGGGGGGAGGGGAGGTGTAGGCTTTTCACTCCCTTCTTATGTGCGCCTGATCAAAAGGTGACGTGGCGGACGGGTGTGGAATACTGTATTAACGAATTGAAGCTTAGCATGATTTTACAGTCAAGCTTATTTGGCAGCAAATACGACCATCGCATTGAACCGTTAGAACAGTTAAAGCTGTGCGAGAATGGTGATGCCCATCATCTGTAGACGAGACCCGATTGAGCTGGGTTAAAGTAAACACTCGACTGAACCAGTCGCGATTTCTAGAAACTTGTGAAAATAAACGTTGATTTGCTTTCTGCGAAATTGAGCTTGAGCACTCAATTCGTTCGTAAATACGAATTTGTTTTGATACCGCGAATACTCGGATGACGTAAGAGCATCCAAAGCCGATTCTGATTCGCCTGCTGTACTGCTTCGCATTATGTTTGCTTTAAAACTTATCGAGCGTCGGCCAGTTTTGTAATCACAAGAATTTTTTCATTCACATCGAGAGCCACGAGCCAGCCGCACAATTGATTTGGTGTGGGGGGTAGAAATGTTCATTGCTTTGTACAATTGAATTTTGTGCGCCTTCGTCAATCGACTGGTTGGGATTTTATTGTTAAAAGGAATTGTCACGTTTCTATTTATCTATGTGGGCCTATATGCAAATAACACTTTCGAAGCTCGAAGTTCTTTAGGAAACACGTTGCAGCCGAAATTGAATCGAAGATTTTTTTCTTCTTTTTTTGTAATTTTGTTGATTTTGGCGTGCTTTTTGGAAACTGCTGACGCGAGACAGTTGACAGTGGCATATGCATGGGGGTCGAAACCAGTCGCCGAAATAAGTACCCGAAGTAATAAAGGCAGACGAGGAAATAGTGATTAAATAAAAATTCCTTATGCCTAGAAACTCACCCGAAACAATTCTCACTGCGTGCGCTCCTGGACATTGGGACGTTCCCCAATATGAATTTTTCATTCAAATTCGAAAGCAAAAAGCTGAGTTTCGACTATTGCGTTTGGGATTACAGTAGAAATGCCAATAATGTAACTACTATGTTGATGCCCGGTTTCGAATAGCGCAGCAATTCCTGCAAATATATAGAATAACGTTTACATTCATAAGCGCAGCTGATTAAAATTGGTTCGATATGATTGTATGTGTTAAATTTTTGCAGGCATTAGAAAGCGGCAATACCAAATTTGAGGATTTTCTTCATTTTGAGGGATTTTTAGCTTTCATTTTAAATCAAAAACCACTTGAAAATATTTAAAAGGAATTTTTGTTATCATTTTTCTATAGAAAACAGGAAAAAAGGAGATTTTTTTGTTTGTTTTTTTTTTTTTAAATATCTCATTGAAAAGTATGCCAATATGCTAGCTAGACCTGGAGAAACAATCGCTACTATCGATGGTTTCAAACTATCGATTCATCTTTCGGTTATCAAAATTATCGATTGTATAATCGATAATCGAAACTATCGATGACGATGGTGAGGTTGGTGATGATGATGATAATGGTGATGATGTTGGTGATGGTGGTGATGATGATGGTGATGATGTTGGTGATGATGATGACGATGACGGTGATGATGATGGTTATGATGGTGATGAGGGTGATGATGATGATGATGTTGATGATGGTGATGATGATGCTGATGAGGTTGGTGATGATGGTGATGTTGATGGTGAGGTTGGTGATGATGGCGATGATATGACGATGATGATGATGATGGTGATGATGTTGGTGATGATGAAGATGTTGATGTTGGTGTTTATGTTGTTGATGATGGTTGATGGTTGGTGATGTTTATGATTACAGTTCTTGCTTCATCACGTCTCCTAAAATCTTCAGAAATTCTGCCAGTCTTAAGTGTCCCATTTTACAAACCAAATGAGAATTATAGGCGACATGTTAAAATTTGCCAGATGCCAGAACGAGGGTTTTTTTTGCCGTTTTGAGTGATTTTATTCGATTTTACTTCAACCAAACATCACTTCAAATGTTTACAAGGGATTTTGACTGATCACTTTTCTCAAGAAAACAGAAATGAAGGTTTTTTTTTTCAATATCCAAGGGAAAAGAGTCACCAAAATACTACCTAGCATCAGTGCTGGTTACAAAGTATGGAGAATTGAGTAAGAAAAATTTTAAATTCGGCTTCTGAGGAGGGATACTTAAGCACAGTATTTTATTAAATTGATTGAAATCACTAGCAATTTGCCAATGAAAATAGTTTAAATTTTTAAATATATCTTCCGATAGTATAATCGATATTTCAGACTATCGCCTATCGAGACTATCGATGGTCGGAACTATCGATATTTCTCCAGCTCTTATGCTAGCAACAATGTCCCAAAGAATTTTTTGCGATCTATGGAGACTTTTAGTCGAAACTCTCGACAAGGACTTTGAATTTACAAAGATAATTATACGTGGAAGAAACGAAGATATTGAGATATTGAAGATATTGAATGCCAATCTTTGGATATCAGTTTCCGTATGGTAAACTATCGTCACGATTATGCTTTATACATTGGAACAAGAGAACCGCAGAGGATTTGGAAAGCTGTATACAAAAATATGGTTGGCTTCATGCGACCTTTCAATTCACCTCAAATCCCCGGAAATTATTGTTTGTTGTTGTTGACGGAAAATTTTTGTAGTAGATTGTCAATAAGAACTAAACAAATTGACATATTTGAGTAGCTTGTTTTTCAAATCGTCTGAAGGCAAAGTGCACTTTTCCCATTGAGAGAGGAGAACGCTTTATTGATAAATATGAAAAATGTAGAAAACGTCGAAAACATGGAAAATACATATATACGTGTATATATTTACATACATAATATATAAAAAAAAAAATTATGACCTTTTTCTGCTTTCGGAACGATTTCGTGCAATTTTCTGTTCATTTCATGTCGGAGAAGGTCGGATGCCATGAAAGCAATTTGCCACCTTTTCCCTTGAAATTCTTTTTTTATTTTATTGCATTTTCAATTGTATTTTGTTGTATTTCCATTGCTGAACGTGAAACACGTGCAATTTTTTAATTTCTACAATTTTTTCTTTTAACTTTGCATCACATTTTATGCCAGCATAAGATCAAATAATCAGGGAACCGATGCCATCATTAAAAAAAAAAATTAAAGGTTAGACGCGGTCATTGACGTGTTGGCTTTTGTACGAATACATATGTATGTATGTAATGGCTTTTCCTTTCATGCATGTACCTTGATTTAAATGAATTATATTCTTCTGTTCATTTATTTTTTCATTTCTTTTATTTTTACTTTTTCTCTTTTTATCTCCATATGAAGAATAAATCCAAGTCTAAGCTTCATAGATTCACAGCATATGGGGGCACGCACTCCTATTACATTGAACATAGGTGTTACGACCACTTGAAAGAAGAACTTCTTGTCTTGCCGAATTCTCGTTGTGTGTGGAAAAATCTTTTAAAAATTTTAATAAACTTTCAAAAATCAGAACGAGACGTCAATTGCTAATGTTTTAACCCTTTAACGCATACATGTTATAGTGTGCGGATCTTTTGTTGTGCAAACAAAGGGATATTCTCTTAAAATATTTGGGTTTTAAAGGATGTCGCACTTTAAAAAAAAAAAAAGGATTTATATTTGGGATAGTGTTTAATACCTACCTATATTCTTCATCTTCTTCTTGTGTGTTAAAAGTCCCGGCTTTTCACGGCGTCTGCAAAACTGGTCCAATTCCTCCATTTTGTCCTATTATGTCCATTTTGTCCATTGATGTCCTCGTTGTCTGCAACGAAATTTTCATGAATCTGTTTTCTGAATAAAAAATTTGATAGGATCCAAATTCAAATGTAATTAAATAAATAAAATTAAATATTAAATATTGCTTAACTAAAAATTTAAAATGGCTATATATCCCTGGCGCACTGTTGCTCGAAAACGTTGCCTGAATGTACGAAACGAGTTACATGAAACTATGCCATCATAGCTCGTTCTATCAAATCGGGCAACGTTTTCGTTCAATCGTAAAACAGTTTATCGGATGATGAATAAAGAAAAATATTTTTTATTCGCAATTAGTAGGAGAAATCATACCCTTTTGACACTTGTAATTGCAGTGGGTAACTTAGATACTACTATAAATCGTATTTTCCCAGCAGCGAAAGCGAGTACTTCAAGTGTAACCTTCGAGTACTCCCGAAAGGAGTACAAGTACTCCCTTCTTACTTGCTTTTGCATGTGATGATATATAGGTACAAAAGGAGTATTCCTGGGATGATATTCTCTACCTCAAAGGAGGTTAGTTGTTTCTTTTTTGGTTTTTTTTTTAATTTTTTTTTTTATTAAAATTTTGACTTAAAAATGTATTTATTTCACGTTATTGATAAGATGTTATAATAATAAAATAGATGGTTTTTCTTCAATTGCCCATTTCCAAAAATTTTTCACCAAGCATACGCTGCTTTTGTTCCACAATTAAATTTCCTTCTTCTTCTCCTCTTTGCCTCCTCTCATCGTTCAAAGTAAGCAAAGCAGCAAGCGTCCCCATCCACCTTCGATCACAAAGTGAGTAAACTTTAGTATACTCGCTTTTCATATGTGAATCTGTTTTATTGGGAGTACTCCGGCAGGGAGTATTTAAAGACTACTCGCTTTTGGGTTAGTTACTCGCATTTACGCGGCTGGTTTTCTACTCAGACTTTAAGGGTCATGATGTTCAGCCTAGTTTCAATTTATCGAACGGATAAACTTTCAAATGATAGTCGTCAGGAGAGTTTAAACCAGGCCTATTTATTTTATATGAAAATTTTTGAAAAATTCATAGCAAAATAGCAAAGGTATTTGATTGAGTTATACTGGCATGAAGACTTTTAGAATATATATTCCAAAATTTAAACTTTTGAAGTTCTTAAACCGAGTTAAAACTAAGACCCTCAATGAAAACGAACAAATCGAAATCAGGCCTTTGAAGCCAAACGAAATCAGTGGAAAAATGCAAAATGACAATGTTGGGGGCTAATTGCGCTATTATGATTCGTTTGCAGCATTGCTCCTTGTCAAAGTTAAACAACCCGGTTGTCGAAAATCTCCCATAACAATGACTATGAAAATAAAGGCATTTTAAGAAAAAAAAGAAGGGATAACCCTTTCACAAAAAAGAAAAAAAAAAATGGGAATAACCCAAAAAAAAAAGTGGACAGATTCGCACGCTATGCATATGAGACTAATTTGTCCTTCATATAGGCTTAAAGGTTTAACTATATTAATTTTGTGAATATTAAATCCTATACATTCTATAAATCCTATAAATCACTAAAATAATGCATCGAAAAATTTGTCCCTTATGCGTTAAGGGGACAAATGAATGTAGTAAAAATTATTCAAGCTTTTTTTTATGCAATAAAGTGAAATACATAATTACACTGGATCATTTCCAAAAAAAAAAAAAAAAAAAAAAAAAAAAATTGAAAAAGTTTATCCGACATACCTATAGAGTTCCATAAAAATATTCCAGTATAAACCAGTATACTCGTATGCTTCCACTTCAACGTCTAATGAGCTCTATCGGGCTCCATTATGGATCCACATACATAATTTAATCAACTTGCAAATTGGCTTGTCTGCTGTGCCATCTGGTAACTTTTAACAGCATCAAAATAAGCAACATACATAAGTGATTAAAGGGTTAAGGAATTCCTTCATATTGTACAAAATTTTATGGACTACTAATACACACTACTATCCTTTTTATTCATGATTATATAAGACATTGGCGAGGTCTCTCATAACATGAAATTTCTCTTATATTTTAGTTTTTTTTTTACAACTTTGTTCATTTATTTATTTATTTATTTATTTATTTTATTTTTTGTATTTTCGTTCATCTTCAAGTTCGTTCGACTTGTGAATTCTTTTTGCCCTCCTTCTTCGCATTTTTTTTTTCTTCATTTTTCTTTCTTGGCTTAGCTTTCCCGTTTCTGACGGCTTGAATGAAGTTAGTAGCATAAAATCTTTCACTCTTGTTCGTCAACGTTTTAGTTGGATTTTGTGCGCAGACGCGACTGCACTGGTTGCGATAAATACCATCGGGAAACTTCGTACAATCTTCTTGCCGAGTTCAAGAAAAGAAATCGTTGTCGTAATATTTTACGAACGAAGCATAAACAAAAAACCAAAAAAAAAAAAAGAAATATGTACGATGCCTTTGAACCTGAAATGTAATGCCACTCAAATATTTCGTTCGTTTTTCGTTGGCAATTGTTCGACGAACGTGTGGCGCATGCGCAAAGAATGCTAAGTGAAAAAGTGAAATTATAAGTGAAATTTTGCGGAAAAGGGTCGGTCGTGTGGAAGAAGCTTCAAGCGAGAAAAACAAAAAAAAAAAAAAAAACGAAAAAAAAACCTTTCGAAATTCGCCGTGAGTGCTGTTAATGAAGAAAAGAAATTAGAAATTTCAAAAGGCTAAGAATTAAAAAAAAAAAAAGAAAGAGCCCCATGCCATTGAGCGGCATTTAAGAAACGCTCGAGTATCGTGTCATTGGCCTACATAATTTGTGTTCGTTTAATGCGAACATTTTAGAGCAGCTCTCAGGCGTCGATGAAAAATTGCTCAGGCGTTCATTTGCGTGTGGAATTCACCTCAAATTGGGATCGCGTTTAGCAAAAGGATGTAAGTCAATTATTCAGATCCCGTTGTTTCGTTATCGGAAACGTCAGACCGTCTTTTCCGCTAAACCGATTATGGGGAAGTAGCTTCGCACACCTGAGAATTATTCCAATTAGTTTATAAACGAATAAATCAATAATTAAATGAACAAAATGTTTAAACGAATAAATAAATTAATAATAAATAAATAAAAAAAAAAAAAATAATAATAATAAAATAAATAAAAATAAATCAAAAATAAATAAAAATAAATAAAAATAAATCAAAAATAAATCAAAAATAAATAAGAAATAAATAAAAATAAATAAAAAATGAATAAAAAATAAATCAAAAATAAATCAAAAATAAATCAAAAATAAATCAAAAATAAATAAAAAATAATCAAAATAAATAAAAATAAATCAAAAATAAATCAAAAATAAATCAAAAAATAAATCAAAAATAAATCAAAAATAAATCAAAAATAAATAAAAAATAAATAAAAAATAAATAAAAAATAAAATAAATAATAAAAAATAAATAAAAATAGATTGACAAACAAAATTATTAAATAAATAAAAAATTAATTCAAAAATATCCGTAGAGTCTGCTTAAAGCGAACTAATTTTTGCATGGCCTGTTTATAATATGTATGTACTATGGTTGTTCAAACAATCGAGGCCCAATTTTCATATGTTCAATTTGCTTTATTTGATTAATTTTCATGTTTACACGTTCAAAAAGAAAAAACTATTTTTTTTATAGAAATCTCATTTTGCTTGAAAAAATTGAAAAAGGGCGTTCTTCTTACGTGTTTTTTCGTTTGTTTATTTTTTCGACTGAACAAATGGGCAATTTTGCTAGATGAAATATCAACCTTTTGCAAGCTGTTCTTTAATTTTCCCGATTTTCCTTTCATTTCCTTTCAAGGAAAATCTTGCAACTTAATCTTTTTTTTTTTTTTTGTGTTTTTGTAGCTTTCAACAAGTTTTTAATTAACTGATCATAATATTTCATCACAATGATCATCGAAACACAACCGCCAACAAATGCACAAATTTATGGGAAATGACGCTTTTAGCATGAACATATGAACCTTGGTTGGTTGATCGGTTAGTGTGGTTGCCGCCAAGGGTGACACACTTAGGCTTCATATGGGCCGGTGTTGTGATACCACGACAAATGTATAAATAAAGAAGAATAAAAACAGCAAAAACGACACAACTAACATCCACGTCCGAGCTGGGAGTTGAACCCAAAGCCTCTCGCTTCGTTAGTTAGTTTCTCAACCAATTAAGCCACGGAGGCGGACTATTTACCTTAGAAAGAGAAAAAAACAAATCTGTGTGACACACAAAGACGTTTTTTTCTCTATTCACATTACAGAATACTCAATGGAAAAAATGTATGTGATCACACCACTGATATTCGGGGGTCACACTATCCAATTTCTACTCTTTAAATTATATAATTATATATATAAATAAAAATAATCAAATAAATTAATAAATAAATAGTGGCTTGAAGGAAAAGATTCGGTAGCCCAAAATGTGATTGCTGCTTTAGTTGAAATACAAAACCAGTACATATTAATAAATTTCAACATTTAACCCTATCACTACCCAAAAAATTCTTCTTTTGCCTCAGCGACTGTTCAGCAATGGCGTTGCAAAAGAACGATTTCAAAAATACCTACCTTTACTTATATGTATATGGATGTGGCTGCATTGTGAAATCGAGGGAAGTTGAAGGGATTATGTAGTTCAATTAAAATCTCCCTTGATGTTGTTCATAATGAGACCACAATCATCAGTGGTTAGCCCCAGCAAGAGATTGGCCTGAAAAGGACCCAAGAGACACTGGGAAACATTGTTCGAAAGAAAGAAATTTTTTTTGTTTTTTTTTTTTAGAGATTTTATAACTTAGACACTGTATAAAAGATTGCATTGCCAATTATTCTCAGTTTGATGGCGTAAGATTTGATCTGCTCAATTGGGAGCCGAGATATTTTTTTTCAGGTCTATCCTTTAATAGAAATGCGCGAGCGATTTGATTCGTAAGATCGAAGCAGCTTTATAAGCAATTTTCTTAACACTGACTTTCGTAGAATAATTAATAAAAATTAAAGCGAAAATCCCCAACTTCTTATAAAGTTTGGAGGCCGCTAAAGTGTCTCACGAACGACCATGGCCTGAAATTTAAGAGATGAGATGAAAAATTCCCCAATTCACTTTTAATGTTCCGAGTAAACAAAAACGCAGAAATTCAATATGAATTCACGAGAAACGTAGGTATGTAAAAATTTACATATTCATACGTTTATTTACGCATAAAATTCACGATCCAACAGGATTTTGCATCATTTTCTTCGTTCGGTCTGAAGTGCAACTCAAAAATTTATTCGTCATATTTCTTGGGAAAATGAAAAAACCAAAAAAAAAAAAAAAAAAAATAACGAAAAATTGTGCTTTTGACGCTTGAGCAACCTTCTTGACCAACGGCATTTTAACGGTTTAAATAACCAGTCAGCTGGTTAAGGTCTGCCGAAGCCACATTGCGTCGCGCCGCACGGTGGTTATTCAGCGGCAAAAATTCCATTTTTCGACCATATGATTTCGAAAAAGTAATGATGCAGCTTTGTAGAGAATTGTCTTAATAAGAGAAGTTCATAAGCTTTTGTTTCAAAAGGTTATATTAATACTTGTTATACCCGTTGGAAGTCACATAAACATGCAAGGGTAATAATTGACTAAGATTTTCATTAAATTGGGTACGGCATTAATGTAAAATAAAATCGCTTCTGTACAAAAAAATGTGTTCTTTAGTAAAATATAAGATTTATTCATTAAAATACCGAAGAAATCAGTAAGATACGATAAGTGGTTTAAAAGTTAAGCGGACTCCAAAAACTACAGGATTTGATATTTTTGTTAGAATAGAACTAATGTGAGTTACGAGCAGTTATTTTCAAATAGGGTAAAAATTGAAGATTTTAGTTAGTTCTAACATATTATGAAAAAAAAAAAAAAAAAAACGGCCGGCATAGCCTAGCACTTTTAAGATATCATCAATTTTGTAAGAAAAATGCATGAAAATTGCAATAAAAATCTTTTTAAAAAATTATAGTATACTTTTAGGAATTCCTGTTCGTTAAGCCGAATTATAATAGCAACAATTAACTAATTATCAGAAGAAGCTGAGGAAGCAAGAAATAAGGATTATAGGAAGTACAGGTTGATGTCTTTCAGCAGAACTGCTACAAATTCTGATGTTTTTAACCGTTTCCTTGTGTCATCTGACCCATATATTAGTCACATAAGACGTCAACCAAATAAACAACATTTAGAACTGGATGACATTGTTAAAGACATGTTATCTAATAAATAAATATTCGGTTCAGCTCTGAATTTCCAGTCGATTCCAATTCTATTTATTTTCTAAAAAAAAAAAAGTAAATTTTGCGCAATTAAAACACACCTCTTACTCTAACTCAAATCTAATTGGTGGGTGGTGGGCGTGGCCGATTTAGATGAATTTTACAGGATGTCTTTCTTTTATCAAATATTACCAACATGCAAAATTTCGTGTCATTTTGACGAAAGGAACATGTTTTGTATGAAAAATAAATTTTAGTTTGTATGAGAGGTGGGCGATGGGCGTGGCCGATTTTGATGAAACATCATATTTTTCTTAATCATGTCAAATAAAGACTTGGTGCCACGTTTCATTGCTCTACGGCATCTCCTTATATTTTTTGCCGCGATATGTATGAAGCCTAACCACTGTGCGCCGTGCCGTCCCGCCGAAGAGAGTTTAAGAAAGTCAATGAAGTTTTGCGAAGATCGGAGAAAGAGCGAGCGCCTCTGACGTGCTCTGGATGTGTAAAACTTATCGAACGAAATGAACGGATCGAGCGCGGCTCTCTTTGGACTCCGTATTCAAAGAGCTTCTAAAATTAGAGCACATGCGATGGCCGGCGGTTCGCGGAGGGCGGGGCGGGCGGGGCGAGAGAGTGCGTGAGAAGAAGTTTTACTCCTAAAAGTCTGTCCGTCTGTCTGTCGGCTTCCATTTGAAAGCCGTCTACGGGCTTCTAGTGCCGCAAAGTTTCTTCCGCTGTCTGCACATGCGGAGCAGGCGCATGCGCATGCGCGAAAACACGTTTCAGCACGGTGCTCGCAACCGTTAAAATGACCCACTTAGATATTGAGATGCGCGCTTCGAAAATGTTACTTTTGTCACTTGTTGTTTTCAGTTTGTTGTTTCCCTTCCATTTGACTTGACTTTTTTCAGTTTTGTTATTACCTTTTACTTTGTATATTTTAATTTTTTGTTGCAATAACATGTTGTTGCTGTGTTTGTTGTACTTATATTTGTCATGCTGGCTGTGTGTTCATTCATCGTTGACCTACTTTACAATTTTCTGTTTATTTAGCCCCAAAATTGATGAGTCTTCATCGTTCGTTCGCACACAACTCGCTTATGACTTATGTATGGGTGTGTGTATGTATGTGTGTATGTTTGTATGTGTGTAGGGTATGCGTTCGCACCGAATGCAGGAAGTACAAAAAAATATGTTGAAAACGTTTATTAGCTTAGCCATTGGTTTTTTCTTGTTTATCTTTTTTCTTTCAAACACTTCTTTGCGGTTTATTTTGTTGTTGGTCAATTGTCGACGCTCTTTGATTTTGAAGTCGTTAAGCGAATTGATTTTTCCCGAAGAATGCCAATGACATTTGAACAGGCTCTCTCGTGTTTGTGGGCGGTGCCAACACAAGTTTGATTTTGGTCAATGTCCTTTTTTTTTGTACTTTTAGCCTTTTCGCTGTCACCGATGCGATGCCGCAGCAGCGTCATCAAAAAATTTTCCCGAATCATCGTAACGCCCGCTGAACGTTAACGTTAACAAATGTTTTTTTGGAAATGATGATGGTGTGCAGCAGGAAGGGCGGACTGGTAACAGAGGCCCCATTTTTAAAACGCCCGACGGGCCCTTTGACCCCCGGTCCGCCCCTGGTGTGCAGAGGGTCTTTATGGAATTTCTTCGAAAGTTGAATGGCTAGCTGAAAGCGGATAGGCCTTATGGATAGTTTCTTTAGTTAAATTCGTTTATTACGAAGATTGGTTGGAAAGAAACAAAGAGAAAAGTAGACTAGAGCGCAAAATGCAAAGCGACACAACGTTGACTCCGCTTAAGTTGTATGACGAAGACATTTCGAAAGGGGGATTGCAAACGAAAGTGAAATTCAAGACAAATCGTTGAACAATGTTCCAACATTCGGCGGAATAGGCCAATATTCTATTCAGGGAATAATATCATCCCAACCGGCTTATCGTATTGCAATGTCACAAAGAACTGGCGGTTCACGGTGTCGTTCGAGAGAAAAGATGTGGCGCACGCATGCACATATTGGCCTCTCAGGCGAGATACTATACATATGTTAATCTATGAATGCGTTTCTTATTTTGATTTCAGATAAAAGGAAACATTTTTCAGACGAACAAATAAAAAAAAAAAAATAAAATATAAAAAAAATACTTATTTATATATTTTCAACGTGCTTTTTGCGAAAAGAAAGTTTAGTTCGCTTCATGCTCTTTCTACAATTCAATAAAGAATTTTCTTTCTTTCGAAATGCGAAACAGATTTTCTTCTACGAATACTGAAAGGATGTCGAGAACGTTGGCCCCCAATCTGTTTTCATGAATTGTTTCCTTATTCCCCGAAATGGTCGAGAGACTTCAATTCGTTCTCGCACAGGCGAAAATTCTACTTAGCGAGATTTTAGAGCAGTGATGGCCAAACCTATACGCAAACATTCATAATTGTGTATGTGTGCGTGTGAATGCGCTGTCGACTTCGCTGTGAGTTACTCCCTGCAGGAAGCCTGTCGCCATATGGCCCCATGTCTATATTGACGTTAATATAGACAAGAGAATTCGTTCCAACGTCAACAGTATTTATATGCGGTATCATTAGAGAAACTGTACTCTCAAGAGGTATAGTTCATCTTTATTGACCATGTCAACAACGTGTCTCCTTATAAAGCGAAAGAGTACTTCTTCTGTCTACATAATACTACCGACGTCAATAGTTCGTCAATAGCTCGTCAATAGTTTTTCGGTCTACTGTTGACATTCAATGACAACTCAATGTTAAATGTCAATAACGCAAAGCATTGCGACGGGTTTAACTGGTCAGTAGTACTGTTGACGCAGTCAGTAGAGAAAGAGTATAGATTCGCTATTGACATTTCCTGCAGGGTCTGATTTGCATTGACGAAGTTTGTTTTTTACACACACGAACGCAGCCGACCGGTTTTCGCACGAATCGGCATACGCTATACGTGTGCGTTTGCTGCGTTAGCAGAATTCGGTCTCTCAAGCACAAGTGCTAGGAAAATCGAAATTTGGCCGACACTGTTTTAGAGACTTTAACAAAGTTTCTTCAAGTACAATATTCAAGCGAAATTTTTGCACTCAAATGGGAGAAAAAATTAAAAAAAAATACACCACACAAAAAAATCTCATCGCTTTCAGGCCTCTGCCCTCATCAGTTCATCAATATCAAATATTTAAGTTCCTATTTATCCACAATTTTCAATTGAACTCGCCTGCCGCTTTGTACTATGATCTATAAACAATGACGACAGAGCTTAGAATACAATCCGTTGATGGGTCCCCCGTCGGGCTGGAAGCCCACTAAGCGATATATTTGAAAACGGTTGAAAAGTTATATTCGAATTCATTCGGTAGTGAATGGCGAAAGGCGTCGGTTGTGAAATTCTCAGCCCAGAACGCAGAACGCGAAACGAAGAATTTCAAATCGCAGAACTCGGAACTCGGAGCTCGGATTTTATTGCGATTCCGTGCGATTTGAGGAATTCGTCCAACATATAGAGTGGGCTGATTCGATTGAACGTGAAAACAGTTGAGCTTTGCGGTTAAGGGATTAGTGCATTTTGCGCATTCGTCGCGTTCGTCTTCCACCGATTGTGCTATTCGCGGGCAACGAAAGCGCCTCTTCTTCTCGTTTAAGCCTCACATTCCGGACTGTGTTGTGCGTTTGTGAAAGTTTTTTTTTTTTTTTTTTTTTTTTTTTTTTTTTTTTGTGATCAAATCAATGAAAAGAAGCTTAACACTTCCACAACCAATTTTAATTGGCCGAAATAAATAGAATTGAATCGTATAAATCCTTTGAAGTGAATATTTGGAACACTTTTTTTCTCGTTCAATTTTTTTTTTTGTGCCTTTTCGAAAATAATTCGAAATAAATCGATTTCGTGTAAGTTTTTTATTTTTTATTTTATATAAGTAAAATATAAAATTCTCGTGTCCCGGTGTTTGTTACCAAACTCCTCCGAAACGGCTGTACCCATTTTTATGAAACTTTTTGCGCATTCTCCTTTAGGTCTGGGAATCGGACAACATCTATTTTTAATACGTCTAAGACTCATTTGGTCCGATCGAAAATTTTTTTTTGTTTTATTACCCGGAGGATGAGCAATATTATTTCGAAAAAAAAAAAAATAATATATATAGCAGTCCGTGACATTATTTTCAAAATAAGCGATCTATTTTATTAGGTAGGTAGGTTGAAGTGGCTGCCACTTAGGCCGTTAATCGGCCCATTGTGATACCAAGCGAGGTTTTCTTGTGTTTGTGCGTGTGTATGTCTTTTTATGTAGTGTGCCCCTAACATGCGATTTTTGAATAAAACCAGTGCTAGGCTTGGAACATTACACTCCGTTTCGCCTGTGCTGGGAATCGAACCTCGGACCCTAGGATCAAGAGCATAGCACGCATCCCCTACGCTATCCCAGAGCCACATCTATTTTATTAACAAATTTATGAAAATACGAATCTTTTTATACCCAGCGTAAGCGGGGTATATTAGTTTTGTGCAAATCTTGTAACAGGGAGAATTAAGCTCCGGAGATATAGAAAAATATATATAGAAATGATCAGGATCAAAAACTGAATCGATTTAGACATGTCCGTCTGTCCGTCTGACCGTCTGTCCGTCCGTCCGTGGTCGGATCTCCTCCGAAACGGCTGAACCAATGAAGTCGAAATTTGGCACACATGTATATCGGGGTCCGAGTATGATCCTAAGTAAAAATGGGAGACATCCGCCCACTGCCACGCCCACAAATGAATTTATTGTGTTTTCAGTAAAATGCTTGTAACTTGCGAACCACTCAACACATTCCATTGATATTTTGTGTACTGGTAAACTACGAAAAGGGACATATCCTAGAAAAAAATGAAAGCCGTCCTCCTCGAGCCACGCCCACAAATAAGCCCACAAATAAGGGCTTATCGTAACTTGTGAAGTAAAAGGCGTAGAAGCTTCAAATTCGCAACATAGGTTCATCAAGGCGAATGAAAGGTGTAGGAAAAAATTTTATGTGGCCCGCTCACTGCCACGCCCACAAATGCAGATTTTTCGTAACTTCCGAAGTAAAAGGCGTAGAAGCTTCAAATTCGCAACATAGGTTCACCAAGGCGAATGAAAGGTGTAGGAAAAAATTTTATGTGGCCCGCTCACTGCCACGCCCACAAATGCAGATTTTTCGTAACTTCCGAAGTAAAAGGCGTAGAAGCTTCAAATTCGCAACATGGGTTCACCAAGGCGAATGAAAGGTGTAGGGAAATAATTTATGTTGCCCTCCCACTGCCACGCCCACAAATAGAGAAGCAAAAAATAGTGCGCTCATAATGTCGGGACGCTGGGTATTTCAAAGTCGGGCTTGACCGACTTTAGCTTTCTTACTTGTTTATTTTTATGAAAATGATTAGCCTTTGAAAATCATGAGAAAGGGGAGAGTTCAAAGAGTTTTTTTATATTTTTTTATAGTATTTACTTATTTTGAAAATTCATTCAAATGGAAAGTTTTTACGTCATAAGCCTCGAATATGATGAGCCGGTTAGTCGGTCGGTTGGACAAGTTCGTTTGACAGAAATATTCCGAAAATAGCCAAATATTGACTGACATGGAGCATCGCTCGTTTATTATGTGACCGAATATTGGTCATAATTGTAGAATTTACATTCGTACGTTCGTTTTCCATATCCTTTTCCGGAAGCGCAAGCGTTCTCCACAAATAAACGACAAGACTCTATAAAGCCCCTGCAGTAATGAGCCGGTCAGTTTTCTAAGAAGGACTGGCCTTTGACCGGTCCAAATCCTACCGGTTAAATTATGGCAGTTCGCTCCATCGAATTCGGCTAGCCGGCGGTCGGCAACAAAGGGGTTGGTTTAAGGGTAGTCTGTAAAACGACACTTTAATCAACTTAGAATATATATAAGAAATTTGTTGTTTATTTTCCTCATTTGACTATCCTAACACCAGACAAAATTACGACAATTGACCTAAAAAAACTGGCCTATGATCAGCCGTTTTGCGGACTAGTCCCTCCCCTAGGACAGGCCCATGTTCAAAAAGGTCAGTTGAATGCATTAGAAGTGGAATTATGAGGGGACTAGTACTGGTAACATGAAGGACTGACCGAATGCTACACTTGGGTCAGTCCATATTACTGCAGGGGCGATTCAAGCGCCCACACACACAGTGACTTGGAATGGCCTTTGCCATTTCGTTCGAGAGCCTTTCTGCTGTCTGCTTCACGTCAATCATAGAATGAGTGTAGGTACACAGTTTTTCCATTTTGTTTGAGCCACCAACTATACATATGAAAATAAATTGACTTTCCGTCATGGCATTTTATTCGGTACATAAAAAATCGGGTATCATAAACCTTACAAGGAAGCTCGGAAGGTTCGGTGTTCTCAAATGTTAATACATTATAAATTGAGTACGTATGGATTTATGTATAGGTCTTCAGGTAGAAGGCTTTATGGGTTTCTTGGAAAAGATTTTGAAATTTTATTTCCTACATTGACGTTTTTCGACTGCATTGGGGATAAAACTAGCAGAATCTCTAGAATTCAACACATTTTTTATTTATTTTTACTACTCCTTAAGTAGTTGAAACGTTTGACAACGATTCGCAGCGGTACAAAAGTATTCCAGGAAATGTTATCGATGCAATTTAACTGCATTGGTGGATTAGCGAGAGCAAACATTTGAAGCACATTGGGATCGCTTCATTCGATTTGAAGGCCAAAACTTTAAGGAGTGCTCATAGAACGACGAATCTTGGTTTCAAATCATAAAAGCAGAATTATTTTGTTGACTAGAAAAAGGGTTGGTATAACCGACTGCGGCTCCTTGAAAGTAGTTTTAAAGTTTTCTTGATTTTTTGATCAATACTACTTACATAAAAAAAAAAACCCTTACCGATTTTTTTAACTTCCTATAGCAAGGTGTCCTTGAAATAATCTTGGCAAATCCTTTTTAGTAAACCTTTTTTCGCAATTTCTTTCATCTCTCTAACTCAACTAGTTGTTGAGATAGTAAATTTTGCAAAGGTCCAAATCCTACCGGTAATATTATGGCAGTTCGATCCATCGAATTCGGCTAGCCGGCGGTCGGTAATAAACGGATTGGTTTAAGGGTAGTCTGTAAATGACTTTCTCATCCACTTAGGTTTTTTCCCAGAAGAGTTAGCTTACATGAAGCCAGGACTCTATCATCCACTTAGAATATATACTTATAGGAAATTTGTTTTTATTTTCCTTATTTGACTATCCTAAAACCAGACAAAATTACGACAATTGACCCAAAAAAAAAAAAAAAAACTGCTGTTTTGCGGACTAGTCCCTCCCCTAGGACAGGCCCATGTTCAAAAAGGTCAGTTGAATGCATTAGAAGTGGAATTATGAGGGGACTAGTACTGGTAAAATGAAGGACTATATTACTGCAGGGTTGTTTGATAATCTAAATTATTTATATGTATGCCAAATCTAAGATAATCAGGCATGTGCTGATAGAATCGAAATTAAAATCCACCAAAATTTCATATAAAATTTACAGATTTTGTTGGTTTTGCTTTCGGGTCCGAACTGCTATTGGTTCTTAATTGCTCAGAGCCCTATTTTATCCGCTTGTCTATGAGATATACAAAGTGTATATGAAATTTTAGTTGACTAAAATTCCGATTCCGTCAGTTTTCGGATTCTAGCACATGCCTGAATATAATATAATAATAATACCTAGTTTTTTTTTTTTTCCTTCCAGTTCAGATCGTCGCATCGAGATGGAGACAACGAACTCAATACGCATTTTGTAATTCATACGAAAATGGATAAACTATCGATGAGGAAAAGAAAATTCTTGCGCAGTTGATAGAGCAGATGTAATCCCAGAACATTATAGCACAATATATATATATGTCAGTGCGTTCGCTTGACGAAGAATCTTTTTGTAAACCTAAACTCTCTATCTATCTCTCTCTAGCTTAGTAGTGTGAGTCTTATAAAAAAAAAAAAACTTAATTAGAAACATCCAATTGTGTGTGAAACACTCGAGGCTTGAAACCCGTATCTTCCGTTGACTTCCAACCTAAAAGATTTACAAACAAACGAACAAATGAACGAACGAACAAACAAACAAACAAACAAGCAAGCAAACAAATAAATAAACGAATAAATAAATAAAAAGATCGTTATAAATTTGCTGCAAAGTCTTTAAGATTAATTCCAATTATCAAGTTTATAATTGTAAATACGAGCAATTATTGTTAACAATAAGAGAACTTTAAATACGCACACAAGCAAACGAAAATATGCTTCCTAGCAAACGGTAATCCAAGCAATTAGAAAATAAAATACAAACGAAACGCGAATTCTAAAATCGAAAAACGTCAACAATACTTAGTAAAGTAGACATAAAACAAAAAAACAAAAAACAAATAGGAAATCAATTAAAATACACCCTTTAACTAGAAATTATATAGAATTCAATCGCCTTAAAGCCGAAAGCATAGATAAAAAAAAAAACTGAACAAAATCTCAACGAATCTCCGTTGTGAACCCTTTCAAGCTAGATCGATTGGAAAATTAATTCGAATACTCGGTCAAAGGAGAGCTCATCGTGACCGTGTACTTCAAAATGGCACAATCTGTCGAAAAGCCCGGCCTTAGTGGCGGCGGCGGCGGCGTACTAGGCAATGGAACAACGCACGATGTAGCTTCGAAATTGAATGGACTAAGCGGCCCACATCTTTTGAATGGCCTCAATAATAGTGGCAACTCTCCGTTGCCACTCACAAATGGAAGCTGTCATGCACAAAACGATTTCATTTCGATGGATGACGCGACTAGCTATATACCGATACCACAGTTTTATGCGGGACGCAGTGTATTCATAACAGGCGGCACTGGATTTATGGGAAAGGTGAGTCAAGAAAAAAAAAAAAAAAAAAAAACCCTTGAGAAAGCCCAGTTGTAAATAAGGGGAAGTCCTCTACTAAGCGTTGCATCACTTGAACTATCCCAAGCACTGTCAATAGGCATTAGCTCTCGTGGCAGTCATTGAGCAGGGAAAAGGTGATGTGTTCAAAAAAGAGCGTATGTTTTTTATATCAAAAAAATTCATATTTTCAGGATTGAACTAAAATTTAAAAGCAAAAGCAAAACCAAAACTTTTTTGAACACCTCACTTTTTGCCTGCTCATGAGAGTCATAGGGTAGGCCTACCCAAAGCGGCCATGCTCGAACAAAGTACATGTGTAAAAGTGATGGGAAAAGTCTATGATATCATCCCCTCGCTCAGGAATGTTCAAATGATCAATCCGGAGAGCATAAAATTTGCAACTGGGAGGATTCTTTGAGACAGTGTGTTTGAGAGGGAAGTATCCAATTAATTTATAAGCTTTTGAATTTTATAGATTTTCCTATAAGATGTTCAAGAAAACGATGCATAATCCTTAAAGTATCTCCTAATTAGCTGCCCCCATTTCGCGGAACTCCTCACAATCCACGAGATTACTGAAGTCGAATTTCGAATTTCCATTGAATTTCAAATTGCTATAAGCAGCTTTACCTAGCAAAGGAACTTCTAATCGCAGAATCTTTTGAAGCATTAGCATTGTTATTAGCTCATTTCTGCCGCAAGCCATACAAATATATACACAGACATATAATATAATATGACATACTCGATTGTAGGAGCAAGGCATAATATCCTTGCATGCAAACAATAATATTACTCTGAAAGCATTTTCGCTTTGTTGTCAAGCACATTCCCTCTAAATCATTGTACAAGGCTATTAACGTACATTTATATGGATATATACATATGTACCAGTGAAATGGCTTTCTCCTTATTGCTTTACCCGGCGGTGCACCGTCCGCCTTTCGCCTTTCTCCTCTCATTTTAATATACCATACCAATTACACAAGTCAAGCGCATTGTTGGAACATTTTGACTGGAAGGTTTCGGACAATGACTTCTGCTCCACAATGCTGCGCTTGCGGATAGTTACATACATACATATATTGATAATCCTTGTTGTGTGGCAATACATGGAACATATCGTGGAACATATGAAGAAGAATGTAGAATATTAAAAAGTACCTATACAATGGCAGGAGAAGATTCATCTGTTCGAGTTGTTATACTTATTTTTTCTTACCGTTTTCATCATTTTTGTAGAAGGATCCGGATGTCTCCCCTCCCTTTAGCTGACGTTGATTGCTCTTTTTGAGAATTTCTTGTTTTGTTATTTTTTTTTTTTTTTTTTTAGTGAATTCGCTGAATGTAACTATGCTATGTACCTATGCCCTGCGTTTGCGTTCCAATTTCTTTTGTCCAATTACACAATGTCGTGCAGCATGCAAACTGCGATAATACGGTAACGCAACGCATTCAGAGAATTTCTTCTAATTGACCAATGAAACGCACCAAGAAAAATAAATAAATAAAATGCAATAACCAACCAAAAAAAAAAAAAAAAAAAAATTAAAAAAAAACAGAAAAAGTTTAAAGCGGACTTCCGATACACTGGCGGCCCGTTCAAGGACTTTCAATATTTCTCAAATTTAATTGAATATTTTTTTCTATTTACATAAGTACATTATCTAAAAGTTCGAGTCCTTTGCAGCATATTCCCCAGCATAATGTTATAGAACATTTGCCACGGTTTCCGCTCGAATAGCTTTAACATTACGTAGCACTTGGGGGTAGGGTGCCCGTATTCGGTGCTCGGCATTTCCTATGGCGTCATGTATGAGCGTCCTTTTGACGACACCTAAATCGATTTTAAAACATCATAAGTAATTACCACCCAATTCTTATCCCGTAAAGTCTGATGAGCTTCATTACTGCCCCTTGTTGTTTCAATATGCCATGCACTCAAGCGTCAAGCGTCAAGAGTGGGTCGGGGTCGGGTCGGTCGTTGAAAGGTGCGCGCCACAAGCATTCAAATTGTTAGGGCTGTGTGCTACTACTGCTTCTGTTGCTGTTTTGCATGTAGCGACACGATGTTATCGGTCGTCACTACATAGCGAACAAGAAGAAGCCTCTTTAGAGGAATGTTGACCTGCGGTTCATGCACTTTACACCACTCTCCTTTGCTGAATGAATTCGTTACACAATTTTCAATTGGTCAGTAATGTGATGATGAATTGTGACTGAAATTGCAGTTATTAATCTCAGGACCTTATTAACGAAATCCTCTTTCAAATATTCTCTTCTTCTACACATTTGACAAATTGAAAATGATCGGTTCGGTTCAATTAACCGCAAATTATGAGCTACTTAAATATTAATGTTTGTTTTCAAATAAGTACACCGAGAGAAAAAGGTAGTTATATTAACTGAAAAAGCAGGTTCAAATAACCGAGTTCACCGTTAATTGTCTTCCAAAACAACTACACTCTGAACAAAAAAAAACTGTAATTAAAAAAAAAATTCAGAAAAATTCCCGCCGCCAGCAGGGATAGAACCCCGAAGCCCACGACTGTCGAATCACAGTTTAAAGCACTGAGCTATCGAAACCTCCGGAGACGGTTGATCAGAATGCGAACTCATATGTACGTCTAAGTGAACGAAAGCGAATTTGAACATAAAAAGTGACTACTTTTCAACTGTTGATTTGACTTCCTTTTTCAGTGCATTTAACGGGGAATACAGTTAATTTGACCACTCTTACTTTAACTGTTCTAAGTGGTTGATTTAACTGTTGTTATTTCTCTCGGTGTATGTAACGCGAAAATCTCTGCGCAAGAATTCCTGCGAAAATTGAACAAATGCAAATGTATGGAAGCATTTACAATAAAAAAAAAAATAAAAAAAATTCAAACGTATGGAAACATTTACCATCAAGTCCCCAGCTGATAAGAATTGGTGTCATTCCCATGCTATTGGAAACTAGGAACGATTTAATTGAACAGAGAAACCTTCTTCATTTAAATAATATTAGGTGTAGTAAAAAGAAATCCATTATTTTTCCAATAGATGGCGTTATTTATCTGCATCTCGCGTTGTATAAGTCCGATCGTGTTCCGCTAGGGAGCATTAGAAAGATGACAGTTCCTACTAAAAAAGCTTTTTTGACACTTTTTTGATTGATTGATTCAGTTTTGTTTGAGAGCTTGTCAAAGATGGACATCAGCAAAGAGAAAATTCGCTACATTTTACAGTTTTTCTTCGATAAGGGAGAAAACGCAAGCCAGGCGGCTGAAAATGTGAATAGCGTTTATGGACCTGATACTGTAACAGCCAATCATGCGCAATTTTGGTTTCGTCGATTCCGTTCCGGTAACTTCGATGTCAAGGATGCACCACGCACTGGAAGGCCAATTGTCGAAAATGTCGATAAAATCATGGAAATTATCGAGTCCGACCGTCATGTTAGCTGTTTCGATTGCAAAAGAGCTAAAGATTGCACAAAAAACCGTTTGGAACCATTTGAATAAGGCGGGATACACAAAGAAGCTCGATGTATGGGTGCCACATGAGTTAACGCAAAAAAACCTCATAGACCGAATTTCCATCTGCGAATCGCTGCTGAACCGCAACAAAATCGACCCATTTCTGAAGCGGTTGGTGACTGGTGATGAAAAGTGGGTCACTTACGACAACGTCAAGCAAACACGGTCGTGGTCGAAACACGGTGAACCGGCGGAAACGGTGGCCAAGCCAGGATTGACGGCCAGGAAGGTTTTGCTGTGTGTTTGGTGGGATTGGCAGGGATTTATCTACTATGAGCTGCTCCCATACGGCAAAACTCTTAACTCGGAACTCTACTGTCAACAATTGGACCGTCTGAAGGAAGCAATCGCCCATAAGCGGCCAGCTTTGGCCAATAGAAGAGGAATTGTGTTCCATCAGGACAACGCCAGGCCACACACATCGATAGTGACTCGCCAGAAGCTCCGGGAGTTTGGTTGGGAGGTTCTTCTGCATCCACCTTATAGTCCGGACCTGGCACCAAGTGATTACCATCTGTTCCTGTCCATGGCGAACAATTTTGCTGGTGAAACATTCGCTTCAAGAGAGGCTTCTGAAATTCGACTGTCTCAATTTTTTCCTAATAGGAACGAGGGCTTCTATGAGAGAGGCATAATGAAATTACCTTTAAAATGGCAACAAGTTATCGAACAAAACGGCGCATATTTGACCTAAATCGGGTCATTCTAACTATCTTAAATAAAGCCCTCAATTTAATGCAAAAATAATGGATTTTTACTACACCTAATATTATTATTAGATATTATGTAGCTGTGTGTAAATTCGGTTTTAGTTAGTGTTAACTTGAAACTTGAATAGACTTTGAATTTCAATTACTTTCAATTGATATCGGAATATGTTTCTTTGCCTAGGTTCTTGTGGAGAAGCTTTTACGTTCTTGTCCGGATATTAAAAATATTTATTTGCTAATTCGACCAAAACGCGGACAGCAGGTCTCAGCGCGTTTGAACGAACTATTAAATGCACCGGTGAGTTAATTTCGATTTATTCAATCGATTAATCGAAATTTCGGGACGTTAACAAATGTACATAAGTCATATTATTATTATTATTATTATTATTCGATATTGAATTGCAGCTTTTTGAGAAATTACGTCGCGAGAGTCCGAAGGAATTGAGCAAAGTCATTCCTATATCTGGTGATATAACATCGGAAGAACTAGGCATTTCTGAAAATGATCAGGTGAGAGAGATTCATCAAATGTTCACATATTTTTTTTATTTATTTATTTATTTTTTTTTTTTTTCTAGGCACTACTTTGTCGCACAGTTTCGATTGTATTCCATTCAGCTGCCACAGTCAAATTCGACGAAAAGCTCAAATTATCCGTTACAATTAATATGCTTGGGACAAAGCGTTTGGTCGAGCTATGCCATCGCATGATGTCTCTAGACGTAGGTTTTCCAATTGACGACAAGTGTTTTGAAGAAAGGATCAAATACTAACAGAATTTCGAAATGCCCCCCTCCTTCTCCCAATTTTCCCCACAGGCACTTATACACGTTTCCACTGCCTATTGCAATTGCGATCGAACCGACGTCTCTGAAGTTATTTATGCGCCACCCTACAATCCCGATGATATAATTTCACTTATCAATTGGCTTCCCGAGGATATGCTGGATAAGGTAACGGTCCCAAGTGTTCATACATACATATATCGCACACTAATCACTAAATCGGCACAACTAAAAATTTTGAATTTCGCGGGCCAACAGCCAATAACTCTCGACGCCTGTAAAATCAATTTATTTTCATAATTTATATTATTCTTAATTAACTGCAGGATCAATTAATATTAAAGTTAATTTTCTACGTGTTCCTTTTTCTGCAGTAAAATTTTGGCAAACAGAAAAAAAATTGATTGAAAAAATTTTGAATTGTGCCGGTTTAGTGATTAGTGTGCGATATATTCGAAAATTGTGGTCGATTATTATCTTGATCGGCTCCTCTCTTTTCAGCTGACCCCCTCATTAATTGGAAAACGACCGAACACGTATACATTTACGAAAGCTTTAGCCGAGCATATGCTACTCAAAGAGGCTGGAAATCTTCCGGTTGCTATTGTCAGACCATCAATCGGTGAGTGCTCTCAATCGAAGCAAATTTTTGCGAAAAAAATCAAAAATGAAAAACAATAAAAAAAAAGTATTTAAAAAAAATTATTGAAAGGATAATAAGAAATAAAAAAAAAATAATAATAAAAATGAAAATTTAATTGAAAAAAGAATAAAATTAATAAAAAAAAAAATTGAATTGATTTCCAGTAATCGCTAGCTTAAATGAACCCTTCGCCGGCTGGGTTGATAATTTCAATGGGCCCACTGGTCTTGTGTCCGCCGTTGGAAAGGGCCTCTTCCGAACGATCATGTGCGAGCGTAATTATGTAGCCGATATGGTACCTGTAGATATTGTGATTAATCTGATGATTGCGGCAGCATGGCGTACGGCGACGCAAAAACCGGATAATCTCCTCATATACAATTGCTGTACCGGACAACGGCATCCGATAACATGGGGACGTTTTGTGCAGTACGCGATGACGCACGTGCGCAAGCACCCATTGGGTATGAGCTGAGAATATTTTCAAAAAAAAAAAAAATATAATAATAATAATAATTTTCCCCAAATGATCTATTAAATTTAATCATTTTTCCAGAGGGTTGTTTATGGTATCCTACTGGTGTATTGCGCATGAATCGTCCTTTGAATGTAGCGCACGGATTTCTGGTACACTACATTCCAGCCTATTTCCTCGATTTAGTGGCACGTCTACTAGGAAAAAAACCATTGTAAGTTGACGTTGAGTTCATTGAGCTTAAAACGATAAAAATTCAAAATTCTTATATCGTCTATACTCTATTCTCCATTCCACTAACTAACTGTTCATTCTGAATTCTCAGCATGGTGAATGTACAAATAAAAATAGCAAAAGCCGTCGAATGCCTGGAATACTTTGCTACCCATCAATGGCGCTTCAAGGATGATAACGTTCAGGCGCTGCTCAGCATAATGAGTACGAAGGATCGTGAAAACTTCGTTTTCGATGTTCGCAATATTGATTGGGAGAAATACGTTGAGCGTTATGTGCTCGGATTTAGGGAATTTCTATTTAAACAACGTCCAGAGTCTTTACCAGCGAGTAGAAAACGAATGATGAGGTAATTTTGCGAACTTAACAAAGCTTTAGTGTCCCACCCAAAACCGATTTGTGTATACTCATGAAATGAAAAAAAAAAAACCAACACACTAGAAAACATCGAAACATTATATACTTATACATATTAGATTGTTGATCCACGAACATAGAAGTGTTGTGAGCAAGGAACGGCTGGAAAAGAGATACTGGTGTTTGTCCTTCTCCCGCTCTCTCTCCCAGCTGTTAATCCCCAGTTGCAAATAAGGGGAAGTCCTCTACTAAGCGTTGCATCACTTGAACTATCCCAAGCACTGTCAATAGGCATTAGTTCTCGTGGCAGTCATTGAACAGGGAAAAGGTGATGTGTTCAAAAAAGAGCGTATGTTTTTTATATCAAAAAGTAGCATATTTTCAGGATCGAACTAAAATTTAAAAGCAAAACAAACCAAAACGCAAAACCAAAACTTTTTTGAACACCTCACTTTTTTGCCTGCTCATGAGAGGCATAGGGTAGGCCTACCCAAAGCGGCCATGCTCGAACAAAATAGATGTGTGTAAAAGTGATGGGAAAAGTCTATGATATCATCCCCTCGCTTAGGAATTTTCAAATGATCAATCCGGAGAGCATAAAATTTGCAACTGGGTCGCTATTCAAAATGCCTCTTAAGCGTTTTCCCCTTATGTTGAAAACACCACATATGTATGGGCATTTCCAAACGGACGTGACACTTAAATGAGCAATTTTAAGTCCCGAATTCAAGTATGCGGTAAATAGTACTTTTGCTTCTCAATACTTTCGTGCGGCTTATGCGGACTTTTATATTTTTCAAAGTTTCTATGCAGTCCCGAATGGCAATCAGCTATATACGGACGCGACAAAAAGTTTACTTTTTCGGGAAATGCCCGTACATCGGGTGCTTTTAAAAGAAATCACAAAACCGGCAGAACTCAAAATTTCGCCATTTTCTCCAAAAAATATCCAATCTTTTTTCGAGCGTGTAAAAAGTACATAATTTCTTTTATAAAATTATATTTTATTCTTGATTATATGCCCAATTTAACCATTGCTAATTTTTTATTTTCCATGTATGGTTTTCCTGCACTAAAATGCAGTCAAACATGAAAGAATTGATAGCAAACAATTTTGAATTATGGCGGTTTTGTGATATGCTTATCGATATCAACAGGGCTCTCGGATTTTTTTGACTTGTATAAATTCAAAGCATACTTTATGGGGCAAAAATTTTTCGTACCAACATTTTGCGAATAAATTTAGCGAAGTTGAACTTCAAACCGCTTTTCTAGGTTAGGTTCTGTTAGGTTAGAGTGGCTGCCCCCTTTAAGGGGACACACTTAGGCCGCATATGGGCCCGTTGTGGTACCACATGGGAAGACATGCCTCCCTAATTTCCCATTTGGTGAAGCCACTTGGACTCATTAATGAAGCGAGCTATGCCTTTTATTCGAACAGATGACAGCACAGTGAGAGAGGAGAAGAAGAAAGAACCGCTTTTCTAACTTCCAAAAAAATTCATATTAAAGTTGTAAAATCGATTTGAATTCAGCTTTATGTGAGTTAAATAAAATTTGTACTCCATAAAGTAGGCTTAAGTGTTATAAAAGTCAAAAAAAAAAATCCGAGCCCTAGAGCCTTCAATATTGACATTGACATTGGCACCTTAAAATCTTGCTGGGGTTCAATTTTTTAATACGTAAATTTTCTTTTTTGTTTTTTTTCAGACTCTATTATCTGCATCAATTAACAAAAATATTAATCGTCATATTCACATGGCGTTTTCTAATGGCACGTTCGAAACGTCTCAACGACGCATGGACAGGATTCTTGCAAAATGCTCTTAAACTAATGCGACTCATACCGTTTTTGTAATGTAAATATAGGCTTTATATGCATGAAATAATATACATATATAAATAAAATCTCTCCGGGCTGCTGGTATGGAACTATACCACACATGCATACGATTTCCCATACATATATATATTGTATATATGCAATATACATATATTGCCCGGATGGGTTGAAAAGTTTATATTGTGCGCTTCTAACGGGCTCAAAACTCATTTTCTACGATGAAGATTTCAATTTTGTTTTTAAAGAAAATGCAATAAATTGCATAATTATTCTTTTCTCTATAGGTTTTGAATAAGTAATTGATTCTGTAGTCCTCGCTTTGTTGAATTGAACTCAATTGAGTTTTATATTTCCTTTGCTTTTTAATATAATACATATATTATATTAGTATATATGTATGTATATAAATATTTTTTTGTGTTTTTTTTGGTTAGGTGAGCGAAAAGTATTGAGCTAAAAATAAAATTATATTTAGCTGGATTTCGTTAATTGAATTTTCCGGTTAATTGAACCATTTTTGTCTTGAATTTTTATTATTTCAATTAATCGAGGACTACTGTACCTACTTCAGATTTAATTGTTTTTTTTTTTTCTTTTTTTTTTTTAAAGATGGGATCTGGTGATAGCTCATTGTCATAGAATTTTGTTTTCATCATTGGATTTTTAAAAAATCGTTTAGTTAAGAAATTGAAAAGGTTGCTATCTTTCAAGCCGTCAACTTCTTACAGAAGTAAAATTTCTTTTGCTCCTTTACATTCTCTCGCCGCGAATTTCGGGTTACCAATCATTAAGGCTATCAAAGCCGCATCCGAATGGTGGTGTCTCGAATCAAGAGAGAGAGAGAGAGAGAGAGAGAGAGATCCAGCTCTAAGTATTCTATGAAAATATAAAATTTCCCCGCTCCAAATCTTTGGCTTTGAAGGCATATTTAGATTCTTTTGTTGAATCTTATATACATATTTATATATATATTATATATACATAGCTATATATATATATATAATATCTATATACATAAATATATTTTTTGTTTTAATTTAAACGGGTTCAGAAGAAATCACTTTTCTTTAAGTGCGATGAGCACAAAATGTTATCTCGATTCATTGCTTACGGTAATTACTCTAATAATCTTTTATGCATGCTTGATTACAAAAAGCGAAAAAACAAAAAAACGAAATAAATTAAATTATAATTAAATAAAGAAACAAAAAAAAAAAAAGAAAAATGAAAATCAACTCAAAGGTCCATTGTTTCGGACATCAGTTTGAGGTAGCTAAATAAAAAATGCTTTAAAAAGTAAATTAGTTTTCTGTAAAAAATGATTTCGAATAAAATTGTAGTTACGTTTTATACTTTATATATAATAGTCAAATAGTTGAAAATCCTTAAACAATCTGGAATTATAGAATATTGAATTTTTATAAAAGAAAAACAAAGGAAACAATTAAACGACGAAGAGAGAAATTCATTTCATAAATAGAATTAAATATGAAAATTGTGAAAGAATGTCTCTTTAAACAATTGCAATTATGAATTTTTTGTAATACTTAATTGGTTCGTTAATTTAAGTGTATAAATAGCAATAAACGTTACTCGTCAATAGTTTAATTTCATTTTTTAATTTTTTTAAAATTTTTATTTGTTAATAAATATATAAAGAAATTAAATTAAAAAAAAAATTTTTATAATAATAATATTACTTATTTTCAAATACGCAAACGTAAGCTTAAATATGCAATGCAGTAAAATAAAAAATAAAAAAAATTTAAAAAATTCCAAAAAAATTTTTAATAATTGGTTATATACTTATATTTGAACTTAAAGCTTTTAGCAAAAAAAATTGTAGTAATTTAACGATTGATAAAACTGTAGGAAATTGAAGAAAACGAGAAAATCATGAATGAATTAATCATTCTAAGAATAACAACAAACAAACTAATAATATATTTATAGCAAAAAGTATATGCAATATTTTTGATGCATTCCATACAAACAATCAAAGACAATTGCTAGGAAAAGAAGAAAACTGCTTGGATGCTTTTGTTTCAAATTGACAAGCAAAAATTTTCTAGTCATTCAGTAGGCCGTAGTAGGCTGTGGGTGTTAGACGAGAAACCCGTACTTACCTATGGGTTGAAAGCTTCTGATGATGTCATGATGTCATGAGTATATTATTATGGTCACATTGGCTATTCGAATATCGCTTTTGACCGATTGGCAACCAAAAAGATGCATTCTTATAATTATTTTTCTCTGTTTTGATCGAAGCTCTTCAATTTTGCTGGCTGGTTTCTGGCTCTTAATAACTGTGTTGGCAGCTTCCCCTTTTTCCTTGACGTTCTGTGTCTCCTTCAAGGTTAAGAAATAAAAGCCCAATCCGCATGCTGTTATGAGCAAAGTAGGCTCGTCCTGTTAGAGCTCACTGTTTGTCAATTGCTTTGAAGTTTTCGATTCTTCTCTGTTTTTGAGAATGCATCGATTTGTATTTTCTCAGATTAATGGGTCGCGTAGTATTTATGTCGGCTTAATTTTGAAAGTTGAAAGTTGAAAGTTTTGAAAATATTTTATGTAGTTCCAGTTTAATTCGGCCCTCCCTGCTAGTGCTTTAAAATATTGATTATAACTTTAGGTTGTGATTGATTGTAATAAATGAAAATTCAACATAGATATTTTATAGCCCCTGTACCTTCAGAGGTACACGTAAATGATTATCATAAAGTAACCTTTCGTAGAAAACAAAAAAATTTGAAAATTTTTTAATAAAAATTCTCCTTAGCACTTGTTCCATCTTATGGCGAGTTATCTGCATTTTTGAATTATTCCACGATTTCGACAGGATCTTTTCATTAAATGGGTTAATCAAATATGTTTGTTATTCTCATATTGTCATATAAAAATTTTTTTGACTGCCTGGCAGTTTAACCCTTTCACACACATAAGGAACAAATTTGCCAACGCATAATTGTTTTATAGAATTAACTCTTAACAACAGTGCTATAAATCGCGACACTTATGTTCACTTATGTATGTGGGAACATTGAAGATTATATTTTGAAAGTTTAAACAAACTGAGATGAAGACTATTAGCTTGAATATAAACGAGCTAAGATCAAATGGAATTATAATTTTCTCTACGTCCGATTAATATGTGCAGCGAAATTAGAAGAGCATCCTCGTCAATTTCGATACATTCGTCCTTGGATTCCTATGGAGTTTTTTTTGTTGTTGCGATTTTGCATATTTTTGTGTCTATGCATATTTGCATGATATCGAAAATCAATACATATAATATAGAATCGCCTATAGGATCGCATTTGTTTCGATTTTCGGGTGCATCCCCCATCAATTTTATTTAATTGGAATATTTTTCAAATAAATTTATTCAAAAGGCATTAGCCATATTCACACCGATTTCGGTTGTTTGATAATTCTCTATTTGATCCTGTTTTATATGGACTTTGTCTTTGTAATTCTGTGGAGTTGTCAAAATAACAAAAACAAAATACATACCTATAGAAAAGTATCGACGTTCGTTCGACAAGGGCTGGATACGCCTGTGATGAAGGGGTGTTTTATTTATTTTTATTTTATTTATTTGTTTTTGTTTGTTAAAGTTCTAGCGTCGGTAGACGGTGCAGATTAGTTCAGGGTCCCCTGGCCCCCCTCAAATACGCCCTTGACTAACGAATTATCAAACTACCGAAATCGGTGTGAATACAACTTCTGTCTGCAAAAGACAGAAGACAAATATATTTCGGATTGTTTTTTTTTTTTTTTTTTCTAAATAAGAGCTTTCAAAATTGCCAACGCAGCTGATTTTTTATGAATGGGTACATCTGAGAACGTAAAATTATCTGAATGGCATTCATTTCGGGCTTAGAAAATGACTTGAAATAAACTCAGATTGCGCACTTTCTTTAAAGACTTCGGGAGCCTTTAGGATTTGTTTGGCATTGCTTTGTACCTCTTCTGGATGTTTTGATTAGATTCGAAAGGTAAACGATTTTTATTATAACTATCCACTGCATGCTTTTTAAAAGAACGATCGGAAAATAACGGCTAAAGAAAACTAAAGGTAAAATCTTTTTTACCCAAGCCTTGATGAACATTCAGAACTATGATATCTTATACCCTTAAACATGAAAATTTCATGTATACATATTGCGTTATTTATTCAAATGTAAGTTGCAAACGAAGAAGATAAATATATATATATATATATATATATATATAAATAAAAAATTAAAAATAAACATGAGAATACAAAGAGAACAAAGAGTAAAGATTGACATTTTTAAATGATTATATAAAAACAAGTATAAAAAGTAATAGACACTATTGAAATGATTTCATAATGAATCAATAAATTTCGATAAAACGAAAGGAAACAAAAAAAAAAAAAAAAAATTGTGCGTTTCATTCGAATTTATTTAACCCTTTAACGCATGAGGAACGAATTTGCTCCCATATCATTTTAACGATTTAAAGCATTTTCTATTTACAAAATAACATTATTAATCATTAATTGTATGCGATGACAAATTTGTCCGTTATGCATTAAAGGGTTAAGGGCTTGGATCAGATCCAGTCTGAGAAGTCATCATCATGCACACAGTAGTCGATCGCAATGGCAGTATATCAATGATTATGGAGCTGTTGCCGCTACGCACCCAATTTGGTGGGTACCAGTGATGCTAACTTTTTGGATGGAAAACCGATTTAAAAAACGGCCAGATCTGACTAAAAACTACTGAAATGGCATCACTGGTGGGCTGGGGCAGACTGGGCCACCGGGTAACTGGGCAAATGCCCGGTGGGCCCCCAGTGCGCTGTGCTTTTTAGCTGAGAGGTTTTTTTTTCTTAGGTAACAGGGTCTCATTTTTCAAACGCCCGGTGGGCCCTTTGACCCCCAGTCCGCCCCTGCTGGTGGGTAATCGTAGAAATCGGCGCGTTCTTTGCTTTTTCCTTCTCATGCACGAACACTTTTCGTCGTGTTCGGCTTGCTTGTGATTGAAATCAGGTTTCGTGCGAGGAGTCGTGCGGAGAGCATTGGGGCGAGTCGATTTATATGGGTGGTTAAAAATCTTCTGTGCTAGTTCAAAATTGTAAAAAGCAGGGGACATAGTCATTAAACCTAATTTGGGTGCGATGAGTCCGACGGTATCATTAGTTTTTCAAAATTGGCTCTAGTTATTGTGATATCCGCATTTTAAGTTTGCTCATTTTTTTTCGATTAAGCATGCGCGACATACGGACGCCCCGCCGTATGCTTAATCTACATTACTCATACGCAGTGCAAACACCTGAAATCTAAACCGACGAACCCAACAAAAATCCGCAAAATTGAAAAGCAGATATCTCAATAACTAGAGCCAACTTGAATAAACCAATGATACCATCGAACTCAGCGTACCCAAATTAGGCTAAGTGACTATGTTGCCCGCTTGCTACAATTTTTCAGTATCAATTTCAAGCACAGTGTAATTATACCCGACACACTTTGCGTCGAGGGGATATTGCGTTTGTGTCGTTGTGTGTAAGAACCAGTCGAGATAGACCATACAAAATATATATAGATATGATCAGCGTCAACAGGAGATTCGATTGCAATGTCCGTTTGTCTGTCTGTCTGTTCGTATACAGTGTTTTTATCGAAGGAGTTGATCTATCTTCAATTTGGAAATTTGGAATGCGTTATATTCAACCCTCCGATCAAAAAATATATAGCTTACTGTTTATCTGTGTCGGGTATTGTATTGTCAGGTTAGCCTGAATATAACACCCTTACATGTTTACTTTTTTTCCGTTTTTTTTTTTCAACCGCCAAAGAGGAATAAAAATAATATTTATTCAAAAATCTTTCTGAAGACTGACTTCAAAATTAATTTCTTCAAAACTTAAAACTTCCCTGCAGTAATGAGCCGGTTAATTTTCTAAAAAGGACTGGCCTTTGACCGGTCCAAATCTTACCGGTTATATTATGGCAGTTCGCTCCATCGAATTCGGCTAGCCGGCGGTCGGTAATAAACGGATTGGTTTTATGGTAGTCTGTAAATGACTTTCTCATCCACTTAGGTTTTTGCCCAGAAGAGTTAGCTTACATGAAGCCAGGACTCTATCATCCACTTAAAATATATACTTATAGGAAATTTGTTTTTATTTTCCTTATTTGACTATCCTAAAACCAGACAAAATTACGACAATTGGCCCAAAAAAACTGCTGTTTTGCGGACTAGTCCCTCTCCAATGACAGGCCCTAGTTCAAAAAGGTCAGTTGAATGCATTGCAAGTGGAATTATGAGGGGACTAGTACTGGTAAAATGAAGGACTGACCGAAGGCTAAACTTGGATCAGTCCATATTACTGCAAGGTTGTGAACGGTCATTCAAACGTCTGTTTCGGAACGTAAAATTGAAAATCCAATAAGCCTCCATGGCGCTTTAGTAGCTGCAAATTTAGCAAATCTCGGGCTCCCCTACTAAAAGATTTTCCTTGCACATAAAATATTTTTTTATTTGTTTTGTATTACATTTTACACATATTTTTCTCCTTTTTAGCTTTGGTAGCTTAATAAATTATATAAGTATATTGTAACGTACATATATACGTTTATTAGCATTAAGAAAGTTTGTTAAATTCAAACTTTTTTTTTTTTTTTTTTTGGTTTTGGTTTTAGTTTTTTCTGCCATTTTTTTCCATCGACGATCATATATATAAGTACGTGAGCCATTTTACGGCATCAGTGAGTATGTATGTACCTCGTTTGAGATTATATATTTTTAACGCTTATAACTTTGTTTATTTGTACAGGTATTCTTTTCGTTTCTGTTTTAAATGTATATAAAGGTACACTAATTAAAAATGGGTTTTTTGAAATAAATTTTTGGTTTGTATGAGATGTTTTTTTTTATGTATTTGCACATTTAAGTTTTGTATTTGTTTTTATTATCCTTTTATTTTTATTATTATTTTTTATTTTTTATTTTATTATTTATTATTATTATTATTATTATTATTATTATTATTATTATTATTATTATTATTATTATTATTTATTATTATTATTATTTATTATTATTATTATTATTATTATATATTATTATTATTATTATTATTATTATTATTATTATTATTATTATTATTATTATTATTATTATTATTATAATTTTATATATTATTTATTATTATTATTATTATTATTATTATTATATTATTATTATTATTATTATTAATACTATTATTATTATTATTATAAATATTATAAATTGTTTAATTATTTTTAATATTATTATTATTATTAATATTATTTCTATTGTTATTATTAGTAATAATGAGAAATTAACTAAAAATATAAATATGCAATTTGAATGCATGTTCTCAACTAAAAATACGCGATTCATACTAGTATTAAGTGCTTATCAAAACCCTCTGGGAAAGTGCTTCATTTCAGTGTCGCTGGGAAGAACTAAGTAAAAGGACCAGTAGATATGGAAGTTTCAAAGATGCTTTCAAAAGCTCAAAAGTTTCAAAAAGTGGCAGCCTGCAAAGTTATGGAAAAGAAATTCCATTTTTTTTTTCGCTCAGGTGCTTGGAAAATAGATTGGAATCGCATTTGGACTTGTTGACAAATAATCCATCATGGTAAGAAATTATTAACTAGAATAAAAAATTAAAAATAAAAGCCATTTGCCTGTTAAATAAACTGGCATTTTATCTCTACGAGTACAAAAGCTACGGCATTGCTGAAGTAATCATTCCTTAAATTTAATTAAAATTAAAGATTTTGTTCTTTCCTTTTTTTTCTTCCATATATCAATCACTCGCCTTTTTCAATTACTATTGAACCATTTCGTATGTGTGTATAACAGGGACCGTAATACTTCTGATGAGTATGGAAAATATCCAAATAAAATTGATTGCATCATGATCTTAACTTTTTTTAATAAAATAAAAAAATTACGATGAATGGCATAAATATGTTGAAGCTCGAAATGCCTGCTAAAATATCAATATCCAGTACTAGAGCGGCGCACTTTGCTGAACTTTATGAACTCCTAGATACGAGAGATCGCGAACGTAATGTGTATCGTCTTGTGAAATCCCGTCAGCGCTCCTCTGAAGACATTGAAAAATTCCATGGTGTAAATGACGAAAATGGAACGCCTTATTATGGACGGCAAAAAGTGCTGTGAACGATGGCGGAAATACTTTGAAAAAATATCAACAGAAGATTTGCCGCATCCACCTATTCTAACTGCAGATATTACAAGTGGTCCAATTCAAAGATTTTCACTGGACGAAGTAGAAGAAGCTTCAAACAAAATAAAGACTGGGAAGGCTAATGGACCTGATGATGTGCCTGGGCTGAAATATGGAAGTATGGTAATTTTCACTCTTGGATAATGAAGTTCTTTAACCGAATAATTCAAGAGAAGAAAACCCCCTTAGACTGGTTATTAAGTACAACCGTTACAGTGTGGAAAAAGAAAGGCAATCCTGCTGATTGCTTAAATTATAGACCAATAAGGCTTCTCTCTCACAATATGAAAATCTTTGAACGTATACTCGACAAGCGATTCGAGAAATAGTCAGTCTAAAAGTAAACCAAGCCTTGAAGAACTGTGCAGCTGGCAATTCACGCAGCTAGACTTTTGCTGGAAAAACATCGAGAAATGCAAATTACACTCCATGTTGCCTTTCTCGACTTAGAGAAGCCATTTGATCGTGTTCCACACGTTCTTATCTGGTATTCACTTAGGAAACACTCAGTACCAGAACAGTTAGTGGAATTGGTAAAACTCCTGTATGTTAATCCCAGAAGCCGAGTGCAGACCGCAGTTGGAATTTTTTCTGACTTTAAAGTTTCTGTCGGCGTTCACCAAGGTTCAGCATTGTCCCCACTTTTTTTGTTTGTTTTGGTAATGGATACAATTACAGCTGATATCCAAATAACAGCTCCCTGGACCTTGCTCTATGCCGACGACGTTCTTCTTGCTTCGACTGATAAAAACTATCCATAACAACAGGTTCAGAAAATGGTAATATCAACAAAACCGAATACTTGACTTGACAACAGACTCAAGCGAAACAGGAACCATCCCGATAAATGACACTGAGTTACCAAGAACTGACAAATTTAAATACCTTGGTTCAACGATCACTGGTAATGGAAAAACAAGACGTGAAATGACTGAAAGAGTCAATGCTGCTTGGTTGAAGTGGCGCTCAACAACTGGCGTGCTATGCGATAAAAAGATACCCGACCGCTTAAAATCCAAGATTTATCGCACGGTCATTAGGCCCGTTGCTCTTTACAGTTCAGAGTGTTGGCCAATAACGAAAGAAATGGAACGTTGCCTCAGTGTCATGGAAACAAAGATGCTTCGCTGGATCACCGGGCTGACACGTCTTGATCGGATACCAAACGACACGATCAGAAATCGATATGGAGTCGCTCCAATAGCTGATAAAATGCGCGAAGCAAGATTACTTTGGTATGGACACGTACTGCGTGCTGGTGAGAACACTTTGGCATAGAGAGGTTTAAGGTTTGAGGTAACAGGTGTTCGGCCAAGAGGACGACCAAAACAAAGATGCGTAGACATTTTAAAAAAGGGACCTCCAAGCAACGGATCTAAGAATCGAGGATGCAGTGGATAGAAGAAAATGGAGACAAAATTCAAAACATTCGGACCGCAGTATAAGCCGGGAAAGAACACGCTAGACGAAGAAGAAGAAGGAAATTTACGATGAATATTGCTGACTTATTTGAAAAATGTTGCAACTGCAGTTAAATCTTATAGGAAAAATGTTGATTTTATTTTTTAGCAATGGGGTTTGTAATTTGCTTATTTCAAAATGTTTTCCAACGAGTTCGTTATATTCGACCTTAGAGATTATTTATGTAATCAGAAAATAAAATTAACAATGAAAACATTCGCTTCGAAAAGTATGAAAAATATGATTTTAATTAAATCATTTGGCACGTAAATCATTCTTCATCTGAGTCATTTTCGAGCAGATCCGGAAAGCATACTAACAGAATGAACCCCACGTATGCGTATGTTTAACATTTTGAATGGTTCATCTCCGCATAGACTGGTTTTGTGCACAATTTTTCCAACATTATTTCGGTAGCAGCCATTTAACATCTTTCGAGTACATCTTTTCTCCACTTTCATTCAGAGGCCTCCACTTAAATTTCTTTGTTAAGAGCAGAGAAAAGTTTTAAAAATCTCCGGCATTCATTTCTCAACTGCCTTGAGTTTGGGTTTAGAACCAGCACATCTATTAACTGAGTATTATTTTATTTATATGATCTCTTATATTTTCAATAATACTTTCAGAAAGTCTGGTTTTTTTTTCCTGATTCCGATTCCCGTTTGTCACCAAATCCACTATTAGGATGATTGAGTTTTTTTAATTTCGAACAGTTTTGATTAAATTATCGCTTTCGTCAAATCATTAGGGGTATTCACAATGAAGGTGGAATTCTGTCGGAAATTGTCGACATCAAAATATTATCGCATTCAATTCTTCATTCACGGGGGAAAAATACCCGTTTTTATTAAATATTCATTCAAACACAATACAGTGGTAGGTTGAAGTGGCTGCCACTTAGACCGTTAATCGGCCCATTGTGATACCAAGGAGGTTTTCTTGTGTTTGTGTGAGTGTATGTCTTTTTATGTAGTGTGCCCCTAACATGCGATTTTTTAAAACCCAGTGCTAGGCTTGGAACATTACACTCCGTTTCGCCTGTGCCGGGAATCGAACCTCGGACCCTGGGATCAAGAGCATAGCACGCATCCCCTACGCTATCCCAGAGCCACAATACAGTCGTAACTGTAACACAATTTCTTCTTAAGTCGACTTAAGCGGTTATTGATTTTGACCACAGAAATGAAAAGAGTATTGTAGAAAAAGCAATGCACCCTCACCTAGGTCTATAAAGGCCTGTGTATATATATTTTCTTTCATGGAAAATTGAAACTTAGAAAATTATTATTACTTTCGGGCGGAAAAATAAAAATCAAAAAATAATTTTTATTGCCCGATAGCAAAATGGATATCAAACCATATAGGTTTTAGTAGTTTTCGGATGGATCATGAAAAATATGGGTCTACGAGGTTTATAATATAATTCTTCGATTTTTTGATGCGATTATTTTAACAATAACCATTATTTGCGGTCCCTGTTATAAATATTAATAAATGAATTTATGTCACACACACGTAAAAATTTTCCTTTCCTGCATTCGATTTTACATGTTAATTTTATATATATATACATATATATATATATATATATATATATAATATATATATATATTATATACATATATATATATATATATCGCTTTAGCATTTTTAATACTATATGGACTTAGTTGAACAACTTAGTTCTCATTCAAAGTTTAATGATATATAAAATACTAAATATTTCTTGATGATTTCTGAATAAATATTACATATAGATTCATACATACATACATAGATACATATTGCGTTTAATATAGACTTTACACTTAATGATTTTATGTTCAATGAATTCTTTTCCTTTTTCCTTTTTAACAATTTTACATTCCCCTCCTCATTTCCATTTATTTCTTATACCATTTGAAAGCCCCTTTGCCGTGTCTTATTTATTTATTAAACATTAAGCAACAACAAAAACTTTTTTTCTTGTATAAGCATAGTTTTTTTTTTTATCGTTAATCATTCAACTTACGAAAATTGTAGTCTTTACGTTACTGTTCTTTTTTTTTCTTTTATTATTAAAATAAATAGAAAAAAATATAAGTAAAAACATTTTCCAAAAAGAAAATTAGTTCCTTAATAGTTTGTTTTGTTTTTATTTATGTTTTATTATTTTATTTTAATGTCTTAATAAAAATTTATTATTTACTTTTATTTCCTTACGATTTCTTATAAGATTCGGTTTGTTTCGATTTTACTTACAAAAAAAAAAAAAAAAAAAAAATTCATCCATTGTAAAATTTCGTTGCAAAAATTTTTCGAGTTTTTTGACCTTTACCAAAAAGTAGAAAATTACTTTGGATCACGATAAAATGAATGAAAATAAATGATGATTGGCATTGAAATCGTCATATGAAACCACTCAAAGCCGTTATTTATTCATTTATTGCATCAACAAAACTTTCAATTATTAAAATGGTTTTAAACACTTTTAAAGCAAATTTAGGAAATTTCCGTACATTTTCTTAAGACGAATTTGAAATCGTTTGAAAATGTTGATACCTGTTTTTAAATATTTTAACACGTGTATTTTAAACGTGTATTTGCCTCAAAAGCTTCGAAAACTCGTAAATCAAGAAGGCTTAGAAATTAATGAACGAAGTTTTGTACGCTTTTTCAATATTTTCTCTTTAAAGCGAATACCCTAATTAAATTTCTTTGAAAAAAGCGAGTTAGATAGCATTGTAAGCTAACATACATATCGTCATGTTAACAATAAATTTTGCAAGAAAAAATTTTTGTTTTATAGTTATTGAACAAAAAGTTTTACAGCATTTTGAATGAGATTAAAGTGAAAAGTTTTCGCAAAACGCCAATTCCGTACTAAGGGGGAACAGTAAAAAGGTTTACGGAAGGTATTTCTTAAACTCGATAAACTCGGTGAAATACCCCAGTCGGAATTGTGTGCGGGAGGTGCTAAAAAACGTGCACAGCACGATACGGTTATATACGGGACCAGTCCACGTTTCCTAATACATACATACATGTCCTACGATGTGCCGTGGTGTGAAAACTGTGTTCGCTGTGTATAGCACTGGTATATTGAAATAATAAAAAATAGCGGCTTCGCTCGTTTTGTGCCATACACAAGCTATATACCGGGTACAGAGCTTGCGAAATAATTTGAAAAGAGTTATTTTTCTTATGTTGACCTATCTACTTCTTCAAAACACTTTGTGCCCATACTCCAAAGCACCCGGCTGGGGTATTATCCGTTGGATGCACGAACGTATTGATATATTACTTCTTTTTTGTATCTTTTTATTTCGTTTTGGTAAAACAAAATGCAGAAACATGCAAAAAGAATAAAAATCAATTTTAACTATGCATTTGGAAAAAGAATTTCAGTGAGAATTTATGGAATTTCTATTTTTGAATTCCGAGAAACAAATCGATTCTATAAGTTTGAGCAAGTATGACAACGATATAGAGATCAAAAGCGATACTTCGAGTACTTTTGAACTTTAATTTCTTTATTTATTTATTTATTTATTTTTTTTTGTTAAGAAAAAGCGAATACCTTTAGAACTCAGAATGAACGATTTTTATCATCAACTACATCCGATTCTTTCGATGCTTAGAGTACTTATTACTTTAAGAGTCGATTCCGTTCAACGATAATAAATATAAGCGATATTTCGACAAATATAACATGACATTCACATTTAAAATAAAAATATAAACACACGTATGCATTATATATGTAATTTTCAATAATTCCGATTAACATCTTGTGAGAAACGTGTATATATATCTTATATATATGTATATATATAAGCTATTTACACGCGATATTTAAGAAAAAAAATCTTTTAGGCAACTAACTGTTTTCTAAAATTTTCGAAAGAAAATTTTGTTAAAGCTTGTTATCGATCAATCCAATTTGTTATCAATATTTTTTTTTTTTTTTTTGTATATAATAAACTACGGCCTTTGAAAGACTTAAAGTTTAAAGAAAATACCATTTCAATCCAACATTTTAAATCTAAGTGTTTTCTTCATGTAATTAGAAAAATTAAGTACATTGTTTAGAACGAAAAGACCATTCGGTTCAAATGAATATAAAGGGTATTCAGAATTGTTTCAATAGTAAAGTTGTCTGTCGCTCGTTTATATATTCTTTATTTTTTTCAGACATAACTTTGTGTTTTTCAACTTATCGGAGTTTTCGCTAAAAATAAAAACTAACGACTAGGAAATTGCTATCGTTGTTACACATACATAGTACCTTTATTGTGAATTTAATCATACATACATGCATACATGTTGCTGATTTTTTTCGATATTCTTGGATTCTTGCCCTTGAAAAGACCAGAGAATATTAACCTTACTCGTTGCTATTTTCACGTAGTAAGGTCAGGAAGTTCGAATGAAAAAATTTTATGTGAAATAAGCATTTATAAAATTAGAGTAAAGAAAGTTGTTAAACATAAAACACATCCCACACCTTGCCTTTTTCGAAAAAACTTTATATCAGTGTACAAAAACTATAATTATAATGATAATGACAATGATAATCATAATCATAATAATAATCATAATGATAATGATAATCATAATGATAATGATAATCATAATGATAATCATAATGATAATCATAATGATAATGATAATCATTATGATAATGATAATGATATTACATAATGATAATATATATAATGATAATGATAATGATAATGATAATGATAATGATAATGATCATGATCATGATAGTGATAATGAAAATGATAATGATAATCATAAGGATAATCATAATGATAATCATAATGATAATGATAATCATAATGATAGTCATAATGATAATGATAATGATAATGATAATATAATATAATATATCATAATGATAATGATAATCATAATCATAATGATAATGATAATAATAATGATAATGATAATGATAATATATGATAATGATTATCATAATCATAATGACAATGATAATCATAATGATAATCATATGATAGTAAAATCATAGTGATAATGATAATAAAAATGATAATGATAATGATAATCATAATCATAACGATAATCATAACTATAATGATAATGATAATCATAATGATAATCATAATGATAATCATAACGATAAGTCATAACGATATGATAATGATAATGATAATGATAATATCATACTGATAATGATAATCATAATGATAATGATAATGATTATCATAATGATAATGATAATCATAATGATAATCATAATGATAATGATAATCATAATGATAATCATAATGATAGTGATAATCATAATGATAATGATAATAAAAGTGATAATGATAATGATAATTATAATGAAAATGATGATGATAATAAACTCTAGAATACTTTTTGTAATGTCAAGGACATAGTATTGTTCTTCGTCTTATATTAAGATAAAATACCTAAACATTTATAAATACACAACCTTTTATATGCAAATAATAAATACTTAGAAACAAAATATCTATGAAAAAGTTTAAATAACATAAATACATCATAATGATATAAGATTTGTCCACATTCATTACATACATAAATTATTTAAAGATATAGATACATGTATATTCTTTATACGGAAATATTCATTAAAAAAAAGACTGGCTTTTAAAAGATCATATCAATTAATCGTACCTACATGCAATATATCCTTCTGAAAAGTTGTTGCTTTTAAAATTTATATTTTTATAATTTTTTTTTTTTCTTTACCGTCACTCCTATTTATTCGTGTATTTTTTGCGATCGATTTTTTTATAATTTATACATTTAACTGATTTAATTTTATATACGACATTTAAATATTCGACATTTAAGTTTTAATATTCGTCTTTCTTTAGATGACTAAATGAGAGTTTGTTTATTTTTTTTTAGAGATATATAGTTGTAAACACTGACTACAACAAAAAAAGATAAAAAAAACACATAGTATTAAATAATTTGTTTTTTTTTTCTTTCTTGTCGTACACTAAATATTAGTTTAAATTTCCTTCCATTTTTACAAATATTTAATCTTTTTTTTTTTTTAAAAAAAAAAAACCTCTTAAAATACTCACTGCTTTTTATGTATGTTATCAGATTTTGTAAAAAATAGTTGTTGCATAAGCTGTCTTTATTTTAAAGCCTTTAATTTTGTTGAATACAACCATTGCGCCCCAAAAAGACCGAACTGCAGTGTTGCATTGTAGCGAGAATGCAGCATTGTGCTGCATTTTCTTTTCCTTTTTTCCTTTTTTCCTTTTTTCCTGGTTTGGGTGGTATTTTATTTTTTGTTTTTGTTTTCTGTAGCTCCAATATGTGCGTTTAACAGCTGATTTCAGAGTGATGATCCTTGTAGCGGTCACTGTAGCCCTGTATTGTAAATGGCGGTGCACCGTTGCCAGCACTTCCAGTGGATGTTGCACTGTTGCCAACATTGTTGGTAGTATTAGTTGCAGCATACGGCAGTCCGCCGTTCAGTTTCTCCGTTGGCAATTCTGTGCCGTTGTTACCGTTCGGCATCTTCTGTGCACCGGTGGACATCATTTGTATATTGGCATAGGATTTATTGGCTGCCGCTGTAACGTTATTACTAGTACAATTATGTAAGCTCTTGGTTAAAGCAGCTGGATCGAGTGTTATACCGTCAAGTTGTGATGAAAATGATAATGGTGGTTGTATTGTTGTCGGTGTGGGTTGTGGCGTATCCAGACTGATAAGTTTAGCGTCTTCGTCTAAGGTCTCAGGTGCAGCAGTGCAGGTGCAGGTCCATTTTGCAATTTCGTACCGTTCGACACGCCATTGGGTGCATTCTGCATGATTGGTGAACGTTGACTGCTACTGCTATGTCCGCTTGCATTGCCACTTGGAATAGAGACCGCATTTGTGATGCCATTTATGCTGCGTTGCGAATCGCTTGTGTTACCGCCGACGGCACCGTTCGATAAAAGTGGTTGGTCGCTCTTCGAACTTGGTATGATGAAAGATGTCTCCCAGCATCCGCCATCTTCGTCATCGATTTCACCATCAGCGTTTGGTGTCGACGGTGAAACAACTGCCGGAGGTGTACAAACATTCGAGCTTGATGGTAATGCCTGCCGCATACCTGCCGAGCTTGTTGTTGCATATTCGCCGGTGTTATTTATGCCAGGCAGCGGTACCAAATAGTCAGATGAATGCGGTACGGGTAACGAGAAGTCATCTCCGACCGGTGGTCGCATTAAAGTTGTATCGCGCTCAGCGGATGATGGCCGGAAAACGGTTGGTAGTGGAGCATTCATTACCTCAGGGTCCTTTTATCGTCAAAAAAAAAAAAAAAAAAAAAAAAAATTTTTTTTTTTTTAAAGCAATTCTCTTTCATTTTGATGGTTTCATTTTAGACATACCTGTGTACAAACGGTTAACTGCTCCAAGAGACTTGAAAATGTTGGTCGCTCTTCCGGTGTTGGATTCCAGCATTCGACCATAACGCGATATATAAGCGGTGGACAACCAACTGGCATACCCAAACGTCCACCGTTCGTTACAAGTTGCATTACTTCCGGATTCGGAAGACCAGTATACGGCATCAGACCCATACTGAATACCTATGAAATAAATGTGTGTGTGTTAATAAATAGATGCTCGGCTTTGAGCTGTTCAAAAATTAATATGTATTGCAATTACTACGAATTTCCCATTCGCACTTACTTCCCAAAGCAAAACGCCAAATGACCATACATCTGTCTTCGATGTGAATATACCATCCAAAAAGGCTTCGGGTGGCATCCATTTTATTGGTAGCATAGCCTTGCCGCCCTTGCGATAGTAATCGCTACGGTAAATATCGCGTGCCATACCAAAGTCAGCGATTTTCACAACGCGGCCAGGACCCTTGCTGCTCAATAGGCAATTTCGGGCGGCTATGTCACGATGTATAAAACGTTTACTCTCCATATACCGACAGCCTTTGGCTACATCAAGTGCGCAAAATACCAAATCCTTCATTGTTAACGGCGATGGACGTTCGGGCTTGCTGCGTCCCTCGCGCAAGAAATTTTTCAAATCGCCGCCAGCTAAAAGCTCCAAAACAATAAAGCGTGGATGCCGATCGAAGCAAACACCGATTAAATGCACCATATTTGGATGATTGAATTTGGCCATAATGGCCGCCTCCATTAGGAAATCCTCCTCGGATTGCTTTGTCGACATTTCGGGCAAGGTTTTGACAGCAACTGGCATTTCAATCGCATCACCATCACGATGACGGTAAAGTCCTTGATACACTTCGCCGAATGCACCCTGGCCAAGTGCTCTGCGAAAAAAAAAAAAAAATTTTCGAAAATTAATTCATCTCCCCCTTACGTATGTACGTGCAAATATCCACATGCTCGTACATAAATTAACATACATACATACATACATAATACATATAATGCGTTAAATAAGCTCCATCGATACTTACTTGACAAGCCGTAAGCTTTCGCGTGCAACTTGCGGTAAATTTTTAACATCAATATGCCCATTGAGTATGCCATCGCAACCATAATTTGGATTGAAGTTGGTCAAATTTGTGTCGTCTATATTATGGCGAAGTCGGCTAAGCTGAAGGTCCTGTTCCAAAAGCATCTTATGACGTAGCTTGGCTTGTTTCTTGCGTTGATAGCGATTATCTGCAGAACAATGAAATCGATATATGTAGTCGATTGGGAACAAGCGATCAGATAATATAGCCTCAACCTTCATAATAATGTGACTTACATAGTATACTGGCTAAAGCTGCCACAGCCACAGCAAGCAGTACCACCAGTATAATGAAGAACCTAAACAGGCTTGTGTACAATTCCTTTTCATCAGAAATGGCTAAATTTTGAAAACAAAAAAAAAATTTTTAATCGACTTAATCAGTTTTATATTAACAAAAGCTGCGCTTACCTTCGCATGCCGTATTGTTATCACGCTTCAGACGCCATCCATCAGGACAAATGCAACGTACAGCCGATCTATACTCATCCAACGCTATACAACGGAAATCGCATCCACAACCATCAATGGCTGGAATAATTATAACGGACCCGGGGCCACTGCTTGCCCCATCGAAAATCATATTTAGCTCTTTTAGGCTGCGGGTCGAACTGATAAATGATGTGCCTCCTTCGCCGTTCGATTCATTTAGATAAACATCGCCACCAGTGTAGCCACCACCACCACCACCAGTATTGCAACCGCCACCGCCGCCGCCGAAGCCGCCCTGTCCATGCTTATTAACTGAACTACCATTATTGTCGATCTCATAATAGCAGGAATGACCGCCGCGCCCACCCTGCAACAAGGCGGCACCGTATTTCGGGCTTAAAGCTTGGTCCGCTTTCGCTTTCCAGCCACCACCAGGCCCAGCCGTCTTCTTATTTAGCGGTTCACCGTGTATTTGACCGGTAACGCCGGGTCGCAAACTATTCGCTCTCTGACCATGTTGGAAATCCTCATCTATATATTGACCAATGCCCAGACCACCTCCCCCGCCCGCAACCACAAGCGGAATGGCTTCATTTTTCGCTGAATTTAGCTAAAAAAAAATCAACAAACAAACAAAAAAAAAAAAAAGATCAACCGATCAAAAACCGAGGTCTATCATCTCATATCGCAAGAAATTACCAAAAATACATAAGATCCGCCACCACCGCCGCCAGCACCATTTTCAATGAAAATGTTTTTAACCATATGCTGTTTTGAGCTGAAACTGTATTTACTCAAATCCAAATTGTGATGCTCGCTGCCGCAGCCCTCTTCCTTAAAGCTCATCGATTTAATGCAGGCATTCTCGCCTTGTTGGCCCACAAGTATGTAGAGCTCCTCGTTTTTGTGCAGCTCCAAGACGGCAACGGCAACGGCACCTCGCGAGGAACCTACACTGCCAGAGCCCAAGCCACCACTCGCACCTTTCGCTATAATCCTATCATTGGTTATTAGCAATCGAAAAATACGTTAAGCTCAATCAATCGAACAATCCGAATTTTGAAGTTCTGGACTTACGTATAGTAGCCCTCGTTTGGAACTCTCCACTTCTGCATGCCCTTATAGGAACTCTGCTCTTCGACGACCCGAACCTCTTTCAGTACGTGACTGCGATTGGTCGTTTTGTAGGACTCCTCACATTGCTGCTTTGACGGTCCTATCATACCTCGGGTGTCGCAAGACGTTAGCTCCAGGTCTATTTATCAAAGAAATTTTTTTTGGATTTTTCAGTAAAATTTTTTTTCAATCACACAACTATTGAAGCTCTTACAGTGCATTTGCTCGAAATCTCGATGTGACGGACTCTTTAAATTGTGCCTCACATTCCAGTAGTTGTACCCATTCAAGTCCTCTTTTGGTATATTTAAACCGAAGCATTCTGGGCTCAAAGAGAAATCGTCAACGGCGACATCGGAATAAATACGCATACCCATTCGGGCTTCGAATTGCAGGTAGTATCTGAAATGAATTCAAGGATTTTGAACATCATAATCATTATCATCATCATCATAATAATAATTTTCTTGAACCGTCTTTGGGAACTATAGCGGACTATAGGGAACTATAGCAATGCGAACCGGTCAATGGGAACATTTTCCAATAGGTAACTTTATTCTATAGGTTCTTTAGGTTCTATAGGTAGGTACTTGTTGTCCAACTTACTTTGATGTTATGTTTGGTAGCACGTACTCCGCACGCAGCCAATCGCTGCCTTGATTCTTCGTGCTCCACCAAAGTGTCGTAGTTATATTCTCCTTTTCTTTCATTTCCACAACCGAAAGATTAATGCTGCCCGGATTCTTTCCGAACTGATGTATATAGAATCGAACGACACATGAATTGCGATAGGGTGAATCTGGGTTTCCATGGACCAAAGGTGGTGGATTGAATGTCTTGCTAATCATAATGGCATTGCTAGCGAAGCCAATAAGTGAACCCTTCTCGGTGTTATTGCTGTGCTGGTTCATGTTCACAAGCATGTAGTAGCCACCAGTTGCATTCAAGAGATGTTGCTGCGTATGATCGTTATCGGGTCCAGTATCATGCGTTGGCGATGAACCGGTATGGCGGGACCATGCCAATATGGTTTTTCCCGAGTCGTGCCATCCACACCAGTCGTTCTCGTAGTCACAACGCGCGCCGTAGGGTATTTTATCTTAAAAAAAAATAAAATTAAAATAAAATTAAAATAAAATTAAAATAAAATTAAAATAAAATAAAAATGTAATATAATAAATTAAAAAAAAAAAACAATTACGGCTGTTATAATCCAGTTGAGTCTGACAAAACAATACCCGACAGAGACAAACGGCTGACTATATATCAATATTGTATATGGGCCCCTAGACCCCGCCCATTAGGACAAAGTATTCTTGAGATTTTCACGCCCTAATTTCCAAATTTCGGAAATTCAATCGGAGACTTACATAAGCTCAACTTTAAAATTTAATTGAAATATTTCAAAAAACTCAGATCTTAGAGATATTTTTGGGATTTTGGCTAAATTGAGTCCCCAGGTGACGCTCATCCCGTCTATATACCTTTTATTTGGTCAAACTCGAGTGACTCTGAGTGGCACTGAGTGTTTCGGGTATAAAAAATAAATAAATACATATATATATGTACATATATAAAAAAAAAACCCAAAAAGAGATCATTTACCGCAATTGAGCTGTTCATCCTCGGCGTCGTCACAATCTTTCGTAATATCGCATATACGTGGCAAGGGTATACAAACTGGAACTTTGTTCATCATACATTTCACTTGAGATGTACTACATTTCTCGGATTTTGTCCCTTCGGGGAAACAGTTCACCATTCGAAGGTTATCAATTGCGACGTGTGCCTTCTGACCCTCAATTAGTTTCGGCACGACTTCAAAGACAATACGAAAATCTCGAGAAATGCGCCCCAACCGATACGATTTGCGATCCCACTGTCGATAGTTGTCGCCAGCGATTTCGGCGGGTACCCAGGAGCTCTCTTGTGGATGAAGTGGTTCGACAACGACACGCGACAGGCCATGGCTCATGTCACTCTGGTGTATGTAGACCTCTAGAAAGCATTTCTCCATAGTGGTACTAAACTGCGGTGAAGTTATATTGACCTGAGCTGTCGTGGGGTTGAGCCGTGCATAGAGGAAGCGACCTAAAATATAAATGAAAATTAAAATAGACGACGTTCGAATGCGATATGAGGGAATCATTTAGCCGAATATTACCGGAAGCATCATCAACGGAATCGGCCACAGGACCTGGCAGCAATCCAGTCATATTCTTTTTAACTAACTCCGAACCACTTATTATCTGGAAGCCATCTGGCATATTTTCCGTCCAATTCCAAGCGCACGGTGTCTCAAATGTACATCGTACGCCCAATTGGTCTTCGATCTCTGATGATATGGCGCTCTCCGTGTTGGTCTCATAAGCACTCTGAAACGAAAATGTAACATTGATAACACAATTACCCAATAAGCACAACGAGTTCGAATCGAATTCGATTCGAATTCGAAATCGTTAGCGTATTTGTGTTTATTAGGGATGATATATATGCCCAGCAGCTATTTAGGAAGTGCATTACCAAAGAAATGCATTTTATTTATCGATGAAATAGGAATGCAAAGTAAATTGAACAAATTTGCATGGAGAGGTAATCGAAAAGGTAATGTGTTACCTAATATGTTCACTCCCAAAGCAAAGCGTTACCTGGGCTAAAATTCTTTTTAATGCCTAAATTTCTGTCTCTGTTAACGAAATTCAGTGTTCGTAAAAGAGCAAATCAAATTAATAACAAATAAATTTTACCTTAAAATTTATTAATAACGAAATAAAATACTCTAGTCCAATCGGAAAAAATCGAATATTACCAAACTTCCGTCTTGTTTACTCGCAAATTACAGTAACATTGTTGTCTTGTTTGGCAAGACAAGACAAGATAAGACAACAATGTTACCGTAATTTGCGAAGAAAAAAAATGAGTTTTGGTAATAATTGATTTTTTTTAAATTCGACTGGAGTATTTTATTTCGTTATTCATAAATTTTTTGTTTAAATTATTTTTTTATTAATTTGGTTTGCTCCTTCAGAAAATCTGATTTTCATTGACAGGGACAGAAGTTAAGGCATTGAAAAGAATTTTGGCCCACCTACTTCTATAGCATTACTTGAGAATGCAAATAGTAATGCATTACAAAATCAAGTATTTTCGATTACTTTTCGTACAACTGGTAATGCAAACAGGCATGCATTACATTCGCTAGGACATTGCCGTGTTCAAAATAATCGATTCTGTAATGCATAAACAGTACGCCTTTTCAATTACTTTTTGCATTACCATCGGTTACAAATCACTGCGCTGGGTGGTTATTGATATATTTTTATGTTTCTTTGTATGTATCTATGTATGTATGTATGTATGTATGGTTCAACATTCAACAGTTTTAAATGGCAATGATTTCTACGCAGTTTCGAAATGAGTTCATCGCGGATGCATTAAAGCGCTCACTGGTTACTTAATTGCCTTTTGTCGATTGACTGGATTTTCTTCTCAGAGATTTCCTAATTAGCAATAAATCCAAGAAGTAAAAGCAACAATTTTTCCAAACGATTTGAGTCGAATTTTGATACATTTGGGTGCAGTGAGCTCAACTACATGTGGAGAAAAGTCATTTATGTATGGGAAAAATTGTATTCCTACGTCGTCGAGACATGCAGGGGGAACTATATTGGTTTAAGGTTGCACAGCAGAGGCTGAGTTAAAAATTTGACCTTTATTGTCAAGAAGATAGACCAAATGATACAAATTTTGATCACGATTTACTCAATATGGGACGGAAAACCAAAAAAGCTTTCATTTCAGCAAGATAACGGTCCCACACACATGTGTCGTGGCTTTTGTACATACCCTGCAGTTATATGGACTGACCCAAGTTTAGCCTTCGGTCAGTCCTTCATGTTAACAGTACTAGTCCCCTCATAATTCCACTTGCAATGCATTCAACTGACCTTTTTGGACATGGGCCTGTCATTGGAGAGGGACTAGTCCGCCAAACAGCAGTTTTTTTTGGGTCAATTGTCGTTATTTTGTCTGGTTTTAGGATAGTCAAATAAGAAAAATAAAAACAACTTTCCTATAAGTATATATTCTAATTGGATGATAGAGTCCTGGCTTCATGTAAGCTAACTCTTCTGGGCAAAAACCTAAGTGGATGAGAAAGTCATTTACACACTACCCTTAAACCAACCCGTTTATTACCGACCGCCGGCTAGCCGAATACGATGGAGCGAACTGCAACATTATAACCGGTAGGATTTGGACTGGTCAAAGGCTAGTCCATCTAAGAAAATTGACCGGCTCATTTCTGCAGGGTAGCTTCCGGAAGCAGTTGCAGATAATTACCAGGGCTCGGATTTTGTTGACTTTTTTAAATTTAATGCATACTTTCGGGAGTAAAAATTTTGTTCAACTCAAATAAAGCTAAGATTCAAATCGATTTTTAACAATATGCATTTTTTTTTAAGTTAGAAAAGCGGTTTGAAGTTCGATTTCGCCAAACTGATTCGCAAAATGTTAAGAAAAATTTTGGCGCCATAAAGTATGCCTTACATTTTGAAAAGTCAACAATATCCGAGCCCTAATAACTACACTTACTCCGGCAGTCCTGTGATGTGAACCCTATCGAGCATACTTGGAGTTTCCTGGGAAAAACGATTCAAAATCATTATAGATCCTCCTTATTACGGCATCAAATATAAGTGGGCTAAAATTACCTAAAAGGATGCTCGTAATTTGATCAAAAGCATCAGAAGACCTCTGATATAGAGCCATGCATGAATGTATTCTGTTTACAACTACACTCATTCACTATTTCGGCATTCGGATATTTTCGGGTATTTCGGTAAGCACATATTAGAATGCGAAACAATTAACCGGCTTTAAGATACGGTGAATTTTTCTCTGTAGATCTGTAAGTACATATATGAATGTGCGTATGTTTGTCATGAAATTTAGCATTTTCAATGGGCGCCTCGTCTCGAGCTTAACATAATGCAATAATGAAATTTAACTCGATCGAGAAACTCGAGTTACTCGAATAGTTGTACTTATATTCGAATATCCGTGTCTCAGTCGTACAACTATTCTCTGCTTCCGTTTCAAATTCTCTTTCGTACTCTCTGCGTACTTCTGCAGACCAGTAGCAATGCTTACTACGTTCATGTCGCTTAATTAATTCCAATGACGCATTCGAAAACATGTGAATGTATTCGATTACGCGAAAAGGCAATACTCATGCAGGGCTCGAGTCTGACAGCCATTACAGAATCCAAAGGAGTCGTCAAAAAATTATTGACGTCGCAGTTAGAGCCCGTTTATTATGAAAAGGATTCAAGTGTAAGTAAACTTTTTGGATTGACTGTACGTGCCAAAGCGTATGAAACGGGCGAAGGCGTTGCCAATGAACTTGCATGAAAAGGTCGACTCGTTTTCAACTCAATTGTACCAATTTCCGAGGAACTCATTATGAACGCGTCTGTGCATTGGCTTCATGCAATAGCTTTTAATTAATTGAGTTATCTGAACGGTGCGAATCAATTGGCACACTGCTGCTCAGCATCGCGCTTGCATGCGTAGTCTGGAACAGAGCATCACGACCATGTATGTACGTATGTTTGTGTGTATGTAGCTCACAGTTTTCCACGAATCCAATTTGCTGTTCATTGGAATATCTGTCTTGCCGTACGTTCTTCATTCAGAAATTTTATATGTAATGGAAATGTCAAACAAAGAAATGATTACAGATATAGAGCGGAAAATTGCATTTAATTTGCCTTCTAGGAATCCTTTGTACTCTAACACCCACTGGTGGATTAAGGAAAATTTCCTCCCTACGTATGTAGTTGAGATTTTGCCGCCTCAGGCAGCAGCTTTATTTTCGCATTTGTATTTGATCTAGTGTAAGCGGTCTTTTTCAGAAGATTTGCCGCCCTAGGCAGCTGCCTATGTTGCCGACACTACTAACACCCTTATTCATAATCAAATTAAAAAATTTTAAACATTAAGGCTATTCAGAAGTAAGGTGGAACTCTATCGGAAAATGTCGACGTCGTAATATTTTCGATTTTTTTTTATAGTTTTTATTTTTTTATTTAACCATTAATTTCAGCTTGTTAAGAGGTAATAAAAACTTACCGACTTGGGCGCAGTTTCCCTCATTTTATCCTTGATCATCTGTATGGGATCATCATGTTCGTCGTCGTCGTCTTCAAGATTTCCACGCGTGACTCCTCCATCTGGTTCATCGGCTTGACGATGCGGGGTGTAACGTTGCGCTTTTGCATCGTTATTCATTTTCATAATCTCCGAAATGGAATTGATCTTTTTGGAACTCATGCGATGGGGTTTTCCTTCAGCAGATTGTCCTGAATGAAAGAATTTATTAAATAACATATATATTTATTTATTTTTTTTTTTTTTTTCCAAATTTGTTCCTTTAACAAAATCAAATCGGAGTTGGACGAATACAAGCGAGCAAGCACACTGTACATACCTGGCAGAAATAGTGGTGGAAATCTAGTGGATAGCACTGCAGCTGGACGCAGTTGGTCTCCATAGCGATCAGCTGGACCCAGGCTGCCTAGGCCATCGATTTTTCCAATCGAAGACGTGGCCGAATATGAAGGATAGCCAATACTGCTGCCGCTTATGCCGCCGCCGGGACCACCAACCGATGGATTCATCAATTCTTTGCGAAGCGAGTCAATGCCACGCCTGGCATTACCACGTTCTGGTCGCTGGCCATTATTTTTATTATTATTATTGAGACTCAAGCGCCTTCGATTATCGCGTCGATTTCCACCCAACGGCGGCAAGCGCGTTCCGACTTCAAAGTCGAAACCATCGTAGCCATGCTGTAGTGCTGTCGCAGTGCCCACTGTCGGTGCAGGATTCAGATCGTGCATCCGTCCGTTGCGGAGCTGCTTGGCACTACCCAGATAGTTATGCTGTTGCGCTAGATTGATGGCATTGTAACTGATCGTGTGATTTAAAAGCGGACGCTGCGTATGGACCATCGAGATGATAGCTATTAAAAAGAAGAGCGCTGCAACGCCCCAACGATGAGTAACGCCGCCTAGTTGGATCATTTTGCCTTGGGCTTTTTTGAAGTATTTCCAATTTCCGATTTCCGTCCGGTTCCTGAATTTCCGCTTCCTGGTTTCCGTTTCCCGTTTCCCGATATTCGGTTTTTGGTTTTTCGTTTTTGGGTTTTGCTTTTTGGTTTTGTTTATTAAAGCTAGCTGCCTGTTGCTTTGGTTTGAGTACTCTCAGGTGTTTAACCTCAGACACTTTGAGTTATTAAGAACTTTTTGTTGTTGTTGTTGTGATGGAGCAACGGTGTGTATGCGTGTGCTTGTGAATGTATGAATGCGTTAACGGACTATTGATGTCTTTTCGATTTGAAGTAAAAGTCTTTCTCTTATGAATTTTTTCAAACATTTGTCACTGGACGCACGGATTTCATGCTTAACTTTTATATTTATTGCAACACTTTGGCATTGTCTTCAGTATGATGAAACATACATTGTTATTTCGACTCATGGTTGAGCACATTTTTTTTTGGAAGGAATTTTTTCGAATATCTTTTCTTTTTTTCCTGAGAGTTTTGGTTAAATTTATTTTAAGTTTCCTTGGATCATTTCACACTGCAAAATTTCATCGAAGTGCAATCGAAAGACCTTAAATGAGAAGAATAAAAATTTTAAGTTTTTAAAGAGAATTAAACTCACGAATTCCGCAACCGATTCATTCGAAGATTTAAGAAAATAAAAGTGGCTTGTAGAAGGAAAGAGAGAGAGAGACGAGAGAGAGGAGAGAGAGAAAGAGAGAGAGAGAGAGAGAGAGAGAGAGTCTCAGCGGTATGGAAAATGCAGTTCATTTAGTGAAATCAATTTTCTGATTTTTATCAATACAAATTCACTCGCCATCCTATCCAGCATTTGCCCCAAAAAATTCGTCCATTCTCATCGCCGAGTTCAAGTGTGTGTGTGTGTGTAAGGTGTGTGCATTCAGCTGTGTGTGTGTGTGTGTGTGCGCGCGCTTGCAAATTTGTGCACGAGTATGATTGTGGGAATGCGGAAAAGTAGACTTTTGACATTTTGGCAAGCTGGATAAAAACGTATCTCCGCTCAATGTCACACTTACGTTGAGCATGATTTTAAGCCGTTACACAATAGATACCTTCTTTGCGACTGCGAAATGACCCTTTTAAAAAATAATTTCATGAAAATACTGCATGCGCTTGCCCGAAAATTATTTTAATACACAATACGATGGTGAGCTTTTCCGGTAGCGAATCGTATACAAGTAGAACATTTCTCTGCGAGTCCAATTGGAAGATTGTCCTTGTTTTTTTTTTTTTTTTTAATTAATTTCAAAGGACACTAACACTCTCAAATTCGACATCCTGAATAGAATCTAAGCGACATAGGAATTAAGGTCTGGAAAGTGTCATGATCATGATTTCATTCTGGAACACTGAACTCAAGCGCTGGCCGCATTGCCTTGTCACCCAGTATAATATTGAAGGAAAATTGTGCTAGGATTGAACCGAAAATTGAAAGTTTTGCTGTATCAAATCTAATAAGTTCGACTTCATTGATAGCAAACGGATGTTCATTTAGATATTTAATTTTCTCATCTTATTTTCAAAAAATTTAAATCTCCAGCATTTTGAATAAAATAAAAAATTTGGGTGTTAATAGGACCTTTTTCATACCAAAATGGCTCTCAAAGTCAAAATTTTTTTTTTTAATTTTAAAATTTTGACTTTGAAGGCTCAAATACCCTTGAAGCTGCAATAAAGTGTAGGACTTTATACGCCTAGAAAGGTCTGACAATTCTCTGTCGAACTGCATTAAAATTTTTATCTTGGATACAAACGTTGAGGCGTGACAATTTTTTTTCTGAAACAACTGCAAATTTCTTTCTTCCCCTTATAACTCCTCAGGGGTGCACTTTGGACCACCCCTTGCCGTACGATATTTTGTTAGTTCTGACCCCCTCTATCAGCTCCCGACCGGTTGACCATCGCAAACGGAACACAATGTATATATATATAAGTATATATATATATATGGACCGCTTACTTTGAAAGTGGTGTAACTCCATTTTTCTATTTCAAGATATTAAGTGGTCCTTTACCCATTACCCGCCACCACTTAACAAAACTGCAAACACTTAAGAATGGGTAGCTTAACACGAATCGAAAAACTTAATTAATCCACGGCCTTCAATGTTCCCTCAAAGCCGCTCAGGACCGGGTAAAAAGAAAAATGGAGTTACATCACTTTCATAGTAAACGGTCCATTATGTCTATTGGAATATTTTGTCTTTTCTATGTCCTACATATGCGACTGTGTTCGATTTCAGTTTCAATTTATTTAAATCATAAAAGAAAACTAGCCCAAGATGATTATCTTATTGTTAGTGCTAGCCAAGTAGAGTCTATAAAAGATAATAATGAACAAGAACTTAGGGCGGAGATTATTCAAATTATAAAAGTGCTCCTTTAGAATTCAAATATTATTTAAGAAACTATTTAATTTTTATAATAATAAATAAAAAATAAAAAAATTCCTCTTGGTGCTAGCAAAACGAATGAATTCAGAATTTATTATCGTGAAAAGGTTTATGGGCATCTTAGAAAGTTTTGATCTGCTGGCATTGAAAACTTCTTAAGCTTTCAATGGATAACTTTGAAACAATTTATAATCCTTTGACAGCATCCATCAAAGTCGGGTAAGTTTGCCATTAAGCTTAAGAAGGAATTTTTATGTTCCATATTAAAATTTTATAAAATCCTCGCATTTTAAGCACACTGGCGAAGTGATTAAAAAGGAACCAAGTATTTTGAACACATTTTAAGCAAACGTCATCACAGCTTGTCCTTATTATGGATGCTAATTCAAGGGAGATGATTCCCGGGGAATATTAATTTAGAATGGGGCTGAATGCATATATTCAGTGTACCCGCTCCTTGACGGCACTTTTCTTGTGAGGAAACCGCACTTAAAGGGGCACCTATTGCCAATTCTCTACACTGAGCGAAAACTACGGTTGTGTAATTTACAACGATTCGTAGTATACTACGACCGTAGGTATTTTAGAGCAAAACTGTAGTACGGACGTATTCAAACATGACTTTAACAGCCATGCGTATTCTTTAGGAGCAAATTTCTTTACACACGTATTTAAAAAACTTCTATAAAAAAACACGTAAAATAGTTTTCATTTGACTTTAAGTACCATATTTAGTCCACGCAAATTAGATTTCTCCGTGGCGTACGGGTAGCGTATTCGCTCAGCAATCCGAAGGGCTCGGGTTCTCAAACCCTACAGCAGGCGAATGAAATGTGTTAAAAATTGGAATTTTTCAAGTAAGTGGAAAAATATTAAAGAAAAAAAAAGACATCTAGAATGAAAAATTAAGCTACCCCCCCCCAACCGTATAAATTGGAGAGAAGAGAGGGCCCCCATCCCGGCTTTCCAAAATATATTTTTTTTGGTTTTGCATAAAATGTTACATTTAAAACTTTTTATTCCTGTAAGGTTTTTAAATATTATATACCTAAATTTTATGTTATTTGTAAAAAAAAAAAAAATTACGCCTGCCTGACCGGGGATCGAACCCGCCGACTTGGGATTAGCTGCTACTTTCGTATTTAAACTTTTTTACTAAGCTTGTGGTTATTTTAACTACGCCCGTTAATAGAGCCAAATCATTGCTGTTCGTAGTTAAATTAACTACGTTTTTGTTATTTTTACTACGATTTTTAGCTCAGTGTAGTGTTTCTGCTTCGCAAATAGTTTCCTCTTAAGCGGACACATTTTTCGGTCCCGTAGGTGTTCGCTTAAGAGAGATTACACTGTATAGTATTTCAAATATCTTAATTTGCCCTGAAAAAGGATTAAGACCAAGACATTTTAATGCAGACTGTTAATACAGAATCCAATAGAAATATAAATCGGACATGAAATCGAGGTTTTTCCTTCCGTACAAAATGAAAACTTTATCAATCAATTTTCCAATAAATTCGGAACGGTTTGACGGTTTGACTGTTGAGGAACACTAGGTTTTCCCATCGAATAAGTGTATATTGAAATAATTTCCGTAGACTTAAATGTCCCAAGTAGATATAACTTTTTTGCCTTTTAGCATTCATTCTCACGGATGGTTACTCTTTCGCAGCGTGCATCGATGCGGCTATGTCAAAATCCCATAGATAAGAAGAACAAATATCAAATTGAAAGAAAATATCTCACTTTCTTGATTTTTCCATAAATTTCACCATATTGTTGGTTTTCAAAATTCCACTTGTGTAGCATTGAAAGCCGAAAAACGGACCCGACGGAACGGGTTTCCACAAAATTCACAATAATTGCGAGAGGAGACTCGAATTCATCTCAAATCTTAGAATCGAAACATTAAATCTTGTGGCTTTTCTTGGGGGTTTTTTTTTCGTTCAATTTCCATTCAGTTAATATGAGTTTGATATCCTTTCTTTCTCGTTTTTATACCCGCCACACTCTGTGTTGAGGGTATATTGCGTTTGTGTGGTTGTGTGTAACACCCAGAACCAACCGGGATAGACCATAATATATAAAGAAATTATCAAATATATATAGAAATGATCAGCGTCACCAGGAGATTCGATTTAGACATGTCCGTCCGTCCGTCCGTCTGTCGGTCTGTCGGTCTGTCTGTCTGTATACAGTTTTCTTATCGAAAGAGTTCAGCTATCTTGACGAAATTTCGTCTGCGTGCTCACGGGGACATGAGTAAGAACAAGTTCGAGAATGGACTGGATTGGACCATTTTTAGGGTCACCTTCAGTACTAGGGTCTGTTACGAAAATCTCAAAACTGCCACAAAATCGGGATTTTTCGAAATATTTCAATGAAACTTAGAATTTGAGTGTATATTTAAGCCTTCGATTAGAATTCAAAAAAAATGTGAAAAGAAGGGCGTGGCAAAGGGGCGGTTTTCATAGAGAAATGTAACAAAAGTGGGCATTGGAGGACCCAAATGGCCTTAACACCTCTTGATATTCAAAAATTATTATTTAAACATGTGTGTCTGTGTCGGGTATTTTATTGACTATAACACCCTTACTTGTTTTGATTGTTTTTCACTTAGACAGAATGAGATTTTCATTGCCGTTTTGCATTGTGTTATGATGAAGAACTTTTGCAAATAATATCTAACAAGGCTCAACAAAATACAGCTTGCCTCAAACAGTCACTAACACACAAGCACACACACACACACACACACAGAGCTTAGCGCGAACACATATATGGACACGCATACATAGACGAATGATTGCAGAGATTATGGGGCGTCGTATATTTTCACTTTTAACATTTTCTTTTCGACATTGTTTTTTTCTTTCTAATTTGTTTTTTTTTTTTTCTTTCACTTACACATTCACATACACATATGCGTATACATACAAATTTAGATTCTACTTTTCGGTTTTCCGTTTTTTCTCATTCCTGGTCCGCGCTACTATTGCTACAGCGACGATTTGACGTCTTCTGGCGATGCTATACGTGGAGCTGTTATGATGGGAGCAGCAGAAAAAGCAGCAACAGAGAGGAGCAGCATAAAGATATAGCAAAGAAGCAGTAGCCGCAGCAATAGCAGTCAGCCGTCGGCAATGGACTTACGAGCACACGTACATATGTATGTATGTATGTATGTACATACGTACGCGCGTACATGTCAATCTTTTAGAGAGTGGAGCGCTTTTCAAGCTCGCCAACACGAAGAGCAGTGACTTTTTCGAATTTCTGCACAAAAGGTGCCGAAATTCATGCTACACCGTTTTTTTTTTTTTTTTTTTTTGTAAAATTGCGAAATTTCTCTGTTGTTTACACACACCCACCGAAACATCTTGTTTTGTTGTTTTTTTTTTTTTTTTTTTTTTTTTTTGTCACATCAAGAGAACACACGTTCGCGAAATTTTGGAACTTAATCAAGAGCTGTGAAGACAAACTCAGCATCCACAAAATCGAAATAGGAAAGAACAATTGTGAGAGCGATAACGACGAATTTGAGAGCAGACTAACAAAAATACGTTCAGAAACCCCCCAGGCCACCGCTCCCAAAAAAAAAAAAAAAACAATTGCGAATCTGTGCGGCTTCTTAAAGAGGCCTCTCTAAGTATTTGTGGGCGCTGTTTTTCCATTCTTGATTCATTTTTTCCTTTCTGCTATATGAAAAAGATAAAAGCATAGCACACTTTTGGGCGCTCGATGGTATAATGTACACAAAGAAATTCCGTAAGAGTATTTGTGTTCAATTTGTGAGTTGTATTCGTTAGCACCTAGGCTTGAGATTTTCGCTTGAGCTTCGCTTCGCTTCGTTCGTACTCCTTTGCGTGGCATCATCAAACTTCATTATGATTTCTTTCTATATGATCTCAGCATGTGTGAGTGTATATATTGGCAAAATGGCGTACATTCCAAGCAACAGTCGTAGTAGTAGACCTGGTTTTACTCAATGTTTTTCATCTTTTTCTTTTTCTTTTTATTTATTTTATTTTATATTTTTTTGAATTATTTTTCTTGATTTTTATTTTATTTCTTTTTTCATGACTGTCTTTTGAAGCTACAGCGAATCGTAGTGAGTGAACGAGCGAACGAACGAAACGGAAACGCAATTGAAGTTAAAAGTTGTAGGGAGTGGACGATGCGTTGGCTCTCATTTTGAGAATTGCATCATGTATGTGTGTGTGTAAACAAATGCATAGCATGAATGTGTGTATGTGTGTGTGTGTGTGTGTGTGTGTGTGTGTGTGTGTGTGTGTGTGTGTGTCGGTTCGTATATGATCTCTGGATGTTATCTTTTGGGGGCAAATATGCTTTTCAATTATTTAAAAGAGAAACGAAAAGAAGAGAAAAACAAAATGAACTTGTGCAATGAATACGTTGCTTATGGCTTGTGGCTAAAGGAAAAAGGTTCAAAATCCGCATGAGTGTCCTGTATGTGGCTAAGTGCTAAGGACCTGTGCAATTAAGGAGTCGAACTGAGCTAAATTCTCCGATTTTGGGCCAATGGGAGGAGATCCGAAAATGTTGAAATTTCAATTGAATTTCATACGCACAAAATCCTAATCGCATCGGCTTAATTTAAGTGAAATAAGCTTTCAATAACTCTATTCAACTGGAACTTTAACGATGAATCTAGCATGTAATTGAGAGAAATTCAAACTCAACTCAACATGTGTGCGAACACAGAAAATTATTTCGAGAGGGATCTTAGGATTCACAAAATTATGAATCAGGAACTTCTTTTCGGATTCCGTGTTTCGGAGGGGTCTTGAGCCACACGATTAGGGCAAAAATTTGCTTGGAGAAAACATTTTTTCTTCTTCTTTGCTTTGCCATAAATATAAATTTGAGAAAAGAAAAAAATGTTTTTTCATCGAATAACGTCTGGAGACTGTGACTGTAACTGATAGGCGTTACCTTTTCATATATGGGGCAAGTGTACCCGCTCAAAAAAGTTCATAGCTGGGATTGCGATGAAACTTGGTAGAAATGTTGTGCACATGAATTGTGCAGAAGGTGGGAGGAGGGGGAATATATTAAGGGATTCCCCAGATACAGGGTTTCAAACTTTCGTGGATTTTTTCTATCATAAAATCCTACGTGTCGTAAATTGGAAATTGAAAATAAAAATTTTATAAAAGATTCTTATCGTTTTTTGTCTGCTCTTTCCGGAAAAAAATATTACAATCTCCAGAAATGGTTATTTTTTGCAAAAAAAAAAAAATATATATATATATACATATATATATATAACCACTTTTTAATTTTATAATCGATTTTTTGGCTAAAAATGCATTTTTGTTTTTTATACCTTTTCCGAAGGAAAGGGTATATTAAGTTTGGCTCGGAGTATGTAACATGCCAAAGGAGTCGCGATAGATATAGACATATATATATATTCTTGATCAGGGTGACAAGAGGAGTCGATCTAGCCATGTCTGTCTGTCTGTCTGTCGGTCACACTTTAGTTTTTCGTAATTTACTCCTAAGCCATGAAATATATCATATTGAAATTTGGCATGGACTTGAACCAGGTAAATGTCCAAAAAACTGCATACAAATTTTTTTCGTAGTCCCTTCTTGGGTCGTGGGAAGTGGTTCAGAAGTTTCAAAAATCACGATTTTTAACGTTTTTCGTGGATTACTTTTTTACTATACATCCCAGCTTATTGAAATTTGGTGTGTGTATAGCTACTATGTGGACTTAAGCTTTCGCTGAAAAAAAATTGCGACATCGCTATAACTATGGTCATCATCCTACACATTAGAAAAAAAACACTCTTTCTCTTATTCTCATATCTGAATACAAAAATGATTTTTTTTTGCTTCTTCTGGTTGTGTATTTTGCCGCCAAATAAAGTCGTCACTTATGGTTAAATTTTGACCATGACCACCATTCGCGAAATTTGCAAAAATTTGGTTTTCTCTATTTTGAATTGAGGATTTCGCAGCTAGACAAAATGTCCTCTAACGGTTAAATTTTGACCATGACCACCATTCGCGAAATTCGCAAAAATTTTATTTTCACTATTTTGAATTGAGTATTTCGCAGCTAGACAAAATGTCCTCTGACGGTTAAAATTTGACCATGGCCACCATCCGCGAAAATTTTGTGCTTAATAATAATCTCGAGTTTTAGAAGCTAAATCGAAGTACAGATAAGGTATAAATAGATATTCAAGCTAGAACAACGAAAACGGCAGGAATTTTTGTTAAGGTAATGTTTTAACATATTTTAGGCTGAGGAAAAGGTATGTGTGCAATCGGCTTAGCCGATGTAAACTTCTTTACTTGTTTTTTTAAATAAGCTCAAACGAAAGCTGCGCTTTTTTTTCTCTAAGATCACATCTTAATTGCGATGGGATCTCTAAAACTTACGAGTGAACGGGGGTAAAAAAAAAAACCCCCCTAGAGAAAAAACATGCACAAAATTCGACCTGCTATCTGCTACAACTTATCCATCAGCGGGCAAAGCCCACCCACCTAGATTCAACACTAATTTCAGCTAGCAATTATGTTAAATCGAATTGACAGCCATAGATACCATTGCAATTCGGAATTATCCTGATGAATGCGAAAGCGAATTCGTCGGAAATACGTATCATGTATGGGAAATTCCGAGAATTAAGCGGTTGAAATGAAAGCCAAGATTCCACACTGTTTCATAATTATTTAATCAATGACAAAAGACTTTATGGTGGATTGCATAAAACAACAGGAGCATTCCACATGTATTGGCCCAATATCGGTCCACCGAGAGACCAAACCGATAAGTTTTCTAAGAATTTTACAAATGCAGAGTTCAGTGACTGATACTTATCGTTAAGATTTGATGTTATTGTATCAAGATTTCAATTCAAATTAATCTAAACTGTTTAACTCTTTAACTGATTTCCCTTTCCGGTCAGCATTTATGAGACATCAGGGCGGGCGTTTTGGACGTGAAAATAAATGGGTAAATATATTAGAATGCGGAGCGGGGGGCGATGAAAGGGCTTTGTATTAAACGAAAGATAGATAAGATTAAACGAAAATTTCGGGCATAATTGAAAATAATTTTCCATTGAGGTTTGGAGGTTGCTAAGAGGACTTGAATTTTCATCTTAAAACGCCCTAAAGAGAGCTACAAAAACTTTCATTTTGTTTTTGTCAATTTTTGATTTTTTTTTACCAGGTTTTTAAATTTCTTTTATGGAATTAAACAATTATTTCATAACACGTACTTGCTTATGTTTACGTTATTCGATAACGTTGATTTTCTCATGAAATTGACAGGCTGGAATTAACCCATAGTGTGATATATGTAAATTTCTGCGAATTCCAAAAACCTTTTCACGTCCAAATCACCCCAAGGGGCGTAATTCTATAGAATTTTTTTCCGAAAAATTTACATACATACATCAATTCCGATAGTTGTTCATTTCAGATTTCCGAGAAATTTCGAGCCATGCAGCATGGTTCTCAAGGCTTTCTGCGTATTTATTTAAAAAAAAAAACCTACGAATGGCGTAAGCTATCGAAGGATAGAATGAAAAAAGCATTATTTTTTCGAACAGATTTTTATTAAACGACAACATTGTTGAAACGGATGCGGGTGGCGTAAATTTGCTTTCATAAATTCCGAGAAGAATAATAATAAATAAAGCTGGCGTTTCTTACCTACTCTAATTGGAGCTTCGAACCAGATTCCTTTATTGTTTGCAAGGACAAGCAATATTCATTGACCGAACACCATTCATTTTCTATCATTATTTTGTAGCATTATCCTTCAAATCAAGTGACATCTAAACCAGCATTAAGATCGAAGAGCACAAAAAGATTACAAATTTGATAAGATACTTTGAGGCGACTTGAAACTGCGATGAGTCCCACAGGAGTTCGTAATCCTTTGGTTATCGTCAGACCTTAGACAAATTCAAGAAAGCCAAAAGATTAAATAAGGCTTTAAAAAAAAACCCCAAAAAAAAAACAACCATTTTGTTAATAGAGAATATTTGGAGTCGAAAACAAAAGGGAAAAGAAATATTTAAGAATAAAGATTATTTAGTGAAAAAGTAAATGAAACTTGTTTAAAAATTACACACATTTAAATATAGATACAGCTGTGCAATTATTTACTTATAGAACTCTAAATAACTGGCCCCAAGTTCTCATTTCTCTGTAGAACTACGCAGGCCATCAAAGAGAAAATATTCGAGTATATGAGGAATAAATATCCAAGACTTGCTTGCGTATCTTTGTATATCCAGGCAATTTTTTGTTTTCATCCAAAGCTGCAGAAAAATTTTCCAAGCGATTTTCCAAGAAATTTCGTTCAAATTTTGCGACTTTTATAATCACACAATTTTTTAATTGGAACTCACATCAAATTGGCGGATCGTAAGTGAATGAATTTGAAATTGTTTTTATTTTTTTTTTTTTTTTTTTTTTTTTTTGTTTTTTGCAATTTTTCAAAAGAATCTCTTGCAAAATCCAAATGCACAACTTTCTTAGTTTGCCTCAATCTTCTTTGAGAATCGTTCAAATCGGATTTTTCTTCATATCTGCGCGTTGAAAAATTTTCGCTGCGTCTCAGACGCGTTCCACGTAAAAACTGAACGAAATTTTCGACTGAGCTGCAGAGTATGGCGAATGATATTTAGCCGTCGCCGTCACCGTCACCGTCGCCGTTTGCCGTTTGTGTTGGCCAAAACCCAAAACTCAAGCTAAGGCTAAAAACAGCACTGAACAGCCGAAGACGAGCAACAGCAGCGACAGCGGCAGAAGCGGCAGCAGCAACGGCAACAACAAAAAGAACAAGAACCACAAGAACTGTCGCGACAGCATCCGTGAGATACTGAGATACACACATGAACGGGCGACGGGTCAAACGACACCGAAACGACACCGAAACGAACAACAAATACACGGAGAAAACGACAATAGCAACGAGAACAGAAAAAGCAACAGCAACAGCAATGGCAACGAAAAGGCAAGGAAAAGGAAAACGAAAACGACAAATACGATGAAAATTAAACCGACAACGGCTGAACAACATTTCTCAGATGTATTCATAACATTGGATGCTGCTGCTGCTGCTGCTGCTGTTGTTGCTGCTTCCGTTGCTGCTCCCATTGCTACGCTACAGCGCGCTGTATGGCTCTGGCAGTGGCACGCGCTCAAAGGATATGCGGAGAGCGAGCTAAGTCGGAGCGAGAGCGAATGTAAGCGTGAATGTGAATTTCAATGCGAATGAGAGAAACGTACGCCCGTAACCACACCCGCCCCCCCCCACCGCAACAATGTCCGTGCCCCTGTCCGCGTGCCCACACCCACACCCATTCCGGATGATAGGCATGTGTATATATACAGTAGTATCATTGGACTATATGTATTATCAAAAGACATCCTTCGGTTATAACCCGTGGCGCTGCGATTCATTACCATTCGCCCCCGTCGCGACGCTTCTTCCGCACTCGCTCGCTGACCTCGCACTCAAACTCTCGTATTTCTCGCAGGATATGCCGCGCTGCCATTGCCATTGCCGTTACCGTTGGCGTTGCAAGCAGTGGCTTAGGCCTTTTCTAGCCATGGGTCTGCGGCTCCTTCCCACTTGCATTTTCAATATTCTTTAAGTTTCGCGTGCCTTGCATGGATTAGGAGTGAATTGGCTGCAAGTTCAATCAACGTTCTTTTGGCGTACGTACGTAAGAAGATTGGATGCAATTTTCTTCCACTCTCTCGCTCGCTCGCTCGCTCTCGCGCTCCGTCCATCTCGCGCTCTCTGTCTCTCATTCTATGTTCTTTTCCTGTTTGAAATTTTCCTGCGTCGCGTCGATTGAAGAGATTTATTATAATTTCATTTACCGCTTTGACATGCCGCATTTCAATTTAAGACAATTTCTTTAAATTGTTTTTTTTTTTTTTTGCACTTTATCTTTCTTCAGGCAATTCTTTAAGAGTTTGATTGCGTTTATTGTTTTATTATAGCCCCTGAGTTAAAAACTCCTCCGTGTTTTTATTTTTTTTGAAACTTTTTTTATGGTGATGATTTGTCGTCTGTTAAATGGGGAGGAACCTTCTCTACCCTACTTCCCCTTACTGGGCGTTAGTCGTACTTTTGAGAGGCCAAACATTCGCAAGAGCAGGTCACCTACGGACGGATACAATGTGACGATAGTTCTTGAGGGACTATCCATATAATCACCAGCTCATACAGCAAGCGACAGAGCGTGATTTTTAACCCTTTCACTGCCAAAGTATTCTCATATAAAAATAATATAATATACCTAAATATATTGCTTTGACATTTTTGAAATATTTATACAGAATTCATATCAAAAGCCGTGCGAGAATTGAAAAAGCTCTACCCAGCCAACGACAAGAGTCCGCCCGGATCCTTATACGGAAAAAGTGTAGCTAATTTTTGGGATCTCAAAATTTATCTTTCATGATTGCTCGAATGCTCCTTCAGAGTCTGCTTGGACTCTCTTTTTCATATAATTTTAATTTTTTTTTTTGAATTTTTTAAAATTTAACGACTCGCTTGGTCTCCCCAAATGCTCCTAGGCGTGTTTTTTTGTTATGAGGCCTTTGGCAAAAACACTACCGTTAGGAGTCCTTTTACAATCTTTTCCGGAGCTACTCCGTATATGGTTGGCTGGGCGATAATTTTTTTTTTTTTTTAAATACTTATAAGTAGTAATGAAAGGGTTAATTTTTTGAAAATATTGAAATTTACTGGAAAGAACGAAATGTCATCCGGATGCATTGGAGCTCATCATTCTATATATTTTTTTTATTTTTTATTTTTAAATATAGTAATGAAAGGGTTAAGGGTTTTTGAAAATATGGAAATTTACTGGAAAGAACGAAATGTCATCCAGATGCATTGGAGCTCATCATTCTATATATTTTTTTATTTTTATTTTTTAAATATAGTAATGAAAGGGTTAAAGGTTTTTGAAAATATTGAAATTTACTGGAAAGAACGAAATGTCATCCGGATGCATTGGAGCTCATCATTTTATATAAGATTTTTTTATTTTTTTTTTTTAAAATATAGTAATGAAAGGGTTAAGGGTTTTTGAAAATATGGAAATTTACTGGAAAGAACGAAATGTCATCCGGATGCATTGGAGCTCATCATTCTATATATTTTTTTATTTATTTTTTTTTAAATATAGTAATGAAAGGGTTAAGGGTTTTTGAAAATATGGAAATTTACTGGAAAGAACGAAATGTCATCCGGATGCATTGGAGCTCATCATTCTATATATTTTTTTTATTTTTTATTTTTAAATATAGTAATGAAAGGGTTAAGGGTTTTTGAAAATATTGAAATTTACTGGAAAGAACGAAATGTCATCCGGATGCATTGGAGCTCATCATTCTATAATACATTAAGTAGTAATATTGTTTTTGGATGAAATTTACTGGAACCTCGAAACGAAATGTCTCCAATTGTCTATGTCGGAATACCGTGACGGACTATGCACTTATATAAATTATGGGGTCCGAAAGTACAGTGCGAAAGGTAGGAAGCAAAATGCATCCGTAGTTCGATTGTTCGAGAAGCGCCACTCCCAGATATTCCAAAGCATTTCCGAATGCGATAAATTGCAGCGGACTGCATTGTCGAAGTCAGTAATTGACATATGTACAGCATATATATTTGTTGTGTGTGGTGAATTTGGCGTGCGAGGGTCATGTATTGGATGTAAGCATGTACGTATGCATGTATTTATATGCTTATGTATGAGATGAAAGCGAATGGATGGTTTATTTTTAGCAACTAAAAAGTTGAGGCACAAATGTGCGCAAAAACGAATTTCCACACGCGACACAGAGCGACACAGAGCGACCCACGTCAGCATCGTCGTGTCCGTCGTGTGTTTTTATTCAGGAAGACCAAATATATGAACGCGCGTACCTAAATTTTTTCCCCCTCCCCCCATACACGAATGCGTTGCGCGAATTCTCGCTACGATGTGCTTGCATTTGGAAGCACTTTTAAGAGTAGCTATCAACACTCTGACTTCCTCAGCAGCGCAATTCATTCACAATTCACCATTCGCCGTTCGGCATTCCCCATTGAAGCATTCAAACATTCGAACACTCGGAGCTAACACTGATTGAATTAAATCCGCGAAATTGAGAGAGTGCGAGATCAATTAAATTTTAATTGAAACCGTTGCGCAAGGAGCCCCCATCCGTCTGGCGCGCCTCCGATGCCAGTGCGCAACAGGGCCGTCCGCATTATAATAAGTATTTTGCCAACCTACCTTCAGGACAAACATCGATTGCGCTGGCTCTTCCGACGATAAGAGGAAAAGAGCAATATTTATTTATTTATTTATTTTTTTTTTTTTTTTTTTGTTGAGATTTTCTTCTTGTTGTGGAAGACTTGAAGAAAAAGTACAACAAGATCAACAGTGCCAACAACACAAACAAACAATTACGATGACGACGACGACGACGACGCCACTTGTCAAGTAGAGAAGATGAACTGAACTATCTCGACATGACGCCACAATGTATTCGGAGCAGGGATCTCTTGTCTACGTTCAAGAATTAATGGATTTGTTTCTTTGAGCGCTGAATCTTCTTCTGTTCGGTTTTGTTTTTGATTTTGTATTTATTTTCATTTTTATTTTTATACTCATTGTTTTGTTTTTATTTTATTTTTGATATTGTTTTGATTTGTGTTTTTGGTTCTGGTCTTTTTTTTCAATGAGTTTCAGGTCCAATTGCACGCCGAATCGATGAAGAAGCAGTTGAAACTTTTTTCAACCATCCGATATCCCAGCCTTTTTCCTTTCCCTTTTTATTTCCATTTCCATTACCCTGTTTTTTCCTTTTCCATTGCATAAATTATAGGTCGGTAATGAATCGATTAGGACAGTCTTTCACATTTTCATTGTCAAGGTACGGACTGACTTAGTCTTCTACCGTTGTCGTGTAACGTACCCCAGAAATGCCACAGCATGCCACAGCGCACAGTGGGATTTCGAGTGAAAAACTCAAATTCTTTGAGACTAAAGAAATGAAAAAAATATACAACATACATATTTCTTTCGAATGCAGATTAATTGGGAAATGCTCCAATAAAAATGCTCGGTTTGATCATTTGTATCAATTTAACCCATTGAATGCAAAAGGGACAAATTTGGCTCCACATAAAATTAACGATTTATGGAATTTAATATATTCAAGATTGATACCTATAAGTCGTTTAACTACCCAGCGGGAAATGTCCCGCGGACATCCCCGATGATGTCTTAGTGACTTCGGAGCCGGAATGCATGCTATTTCCGGTGACACTTTGTATGAAATTTACACAGGAGCTGACAGGGACTTCAGCGGTGAAATTATCACCGGAAGATAAGAAAATGTCACTGGTCATTCTAGGGGATGCGATGGCAAAAAAAATCATTTGCTCTTTTCTCTCTAAATGTCAATTTATAGAAACCAGCCTCTGCCAGGGATCGAACCCGCGATCTTCGGATTCTGAGTCGAGCACTCATCATCTACGCCACTTCACGCTAACGCTGAACTGACGCTAAAACCTTATTCAAATTTCAGTAGCCAATGAGAGTCAAGCACATGAACAGCATCCCTCCACGATGACATGTCCTCCAAGATGTCATGCATGACACTGTCACCTATATGTCATCGATGACATCATTGGTGACTTTTTCATGCAGGAGATAATTTCCCGCTGGGATAATGTGGGAACAAATTTGTCTATCATACGTTAATGGGTAAGCGGTTATGAAAATCTTTCTATGACTTCCTCTATGCATTCTTATCAAGAACTTCAAATAAAAATTTTTTTAATATTCTTTAAAAAAAATGTCACGAAAGGGTTAAATGAATGTTATGAAGACTCAGCAATATTTTCAACTAAAATGTCTTGAGTCGTCCCACTGTATACCGTGCGTATTCGACTGCTTGTACCTTACGATTCATCTTCAGAGTGAACAGACTCTGGCGTCTATTTATTTTTGGGAAGAAACATTAACAGCGGGTGATTTTCCCGTTTTTTTTTTTTTTTTTTTTTTTTTTTTTTTTTTTTGTGACTGTGGAAGTCGCACTTGACATGGAACGACGGACGGAAGCCACGAGAACGGGAGGCGGGAGAAATTGTCGTTTTAAAATCCAAATAATGAGGACCTTAACGGTCCCGCATACTTAGCCATGGAAAATATTTTCACATATCGCATACTAATCACTAAATCGGCACAACTGAAAATTTTGAATTTCTCGGGAAAACAGCCTATAAATCTCGACGCCTGTAAAATTGATTTCTTTTTTAAATTTATATTATTCTTAATTAACTGCAGAATCAATAAATATCAATGTTAATTTTCCTACTGTTCCTTTTTCTGCAGTAAAATATTGGCAAACATGAAAAAATTTATTGAAAAAATTTTGAATTGTGCCGGTTTAGTGATTAGTGTGCGATATACATACTTTCGCTACCATAGGGATAATACAATCAAATAGCATTTTTGATTTGACTGATTTTTTTCGCGTACATCTGAGGTTGGCCTGGTAGTGAAAGGGTTATTATTATTATTATTATTAAGGATGGGGAGTGTTGCGCACCGCGACCACAAAGGATCTTTTGTGCTAACCCCGATGGTTCTTTAATTCACGATCCTTAGGCTTTTTATGAAGTTAAGCACTGTGGACGGTTTAAAGACGTTCCAGAATTTGTAGGGGGCGATTATGGCATCCCCAAAGTGGAACAACCTGTAGCTGCTCAGTGATGGCCAGCTGCAGAGAATGTGTTCTGGCGTTTCTTCGTCCATTTCACAGAATCGGCATGTAGATTCAATTAAAAGGCCTATCTTTTTAAGATGATATCTCAATTTGCAGTGCCCTGTCAGGTATTCGGTGAGAGTTTTTAAATCCTCTCTACCGAGGCAAAGTAGTCTCTTTGAGACTTTTTCGTTGTGAGTGATGAATCGTTTGCCTTGCCTTTGTCCTTTTGAGTTCATCCAGGATGCTTTAAAGCATCTTTGTTCCCAATTCCGAAGTAGTTCTGTACAGTGTGGTCTTTATAAATGGTAAAGGGTTAAATCACAAACCATTTCCAAAAAAAAAAAGAAAAATGTAAACTATCTACTTAGATGGAATGATATTTGCAAATGAAATTTCGAACAAAATATTTCAACTTATGGACGCATGTAAGTAAAATTCGTTAGTGAAAGGGTTAAAAAGCTTTAAAATCTTAATTTAATTTAAAAATAATTTCCAATAAGAGAATATTCTATTCTAAAGCTTTCTTTTTTAATCGCTCTTGTGGGGTCCGGTGGCGGAGCGAGACATTTCGCCGCCCGTGCTCTCCGACCTCAATGACAAAGACCTTTATAAAAATTATAATATGATCTCAACGATACTGTTGGGGTCTTCATTTCTCACGTTCGATCATTTTGTTTTCATCTTTTTTCGTGTTGACATGCTTTCACTGGACCAATGACGTAATAAATGACTCACAAAACAAAAAAAACAAAAAAAATGTTTTCTAAATTTTCGAATTGTTCATAAAATACTATTAAAAAACATGTTGGCGATTTGCTGTCTCGAATGGCTCTGGTTATTACACAGGTACGCACAAACGCAATATACCCTCGACACAGAGTGCGTTACTCTGACAAACCCTCTCGAGAAACATTTCTGTATGCCCGCCTGTTCCACTCCTACTTACTGCTCTTTCAACACATTCGCTTGCAACACTGAAGGCAAAATCTTCACTTCGACCTTTCACCGTCCATAACTAAGCGTTGAATAATTTGAAAAAAAAAAAAATTAAAAAATAAATAAATAAAAAAATTAAAAATTGAGAACAAAAAAATTCATTTCGAGTGGTTTTTGGTTTATTGGGAATTATTTTTCAATGGCTTTGTCATGCACTTGAAGCCGTCTCGTTATGGCTAATTAACAATATCCTTGCTAACATGATCGACGGGAAAGAACAAGCTTAGTCTGGTTGGTTGCCTTTTTTTGGTTTCCATCACCAACTGGCCATTGAACATGCCATTATATTCTGTTTTCATGGGCTGGTTGGACATTACCACACCAAATATCGTGTGTAATTGTCAAATTGCTCTAATGATTTTGTTTACATTTGACGGTGATTTCAGTGAAACACACAGGAGCGAAGGACATGCGCAGTTAATATGGCACGTAGAACGTCTCTGTCCTCTGTTGAGGACATCAACATGCTTGGATAATGCCAAAAACCCAAAAGCAAACAAGTGGCAAGAGAAACAAACAAAAATCGTAAAACGCTGTTGTAGTAGTTGCCATAGTAATGAACAGTTACCGCACAGCGATTCTATTACAAAGGCCGTTCGAATTCAGCTCAAGTTACTCGTACAAATTTTTAGCATGAGAGAATATACATACATACATACATTGGCACTCAGCTTCGAGCCGTTTAAAGAGCTTTGAGTAAATTTTTGAGCCAAAATTTGGGTCTATTCAATTTGGGACTTCCAAAAAAAAAAAAAAAACAAAATAAATCCTTTTGAACTTTCAACAGTCAAATAAATCATTTCATTACATTTCATCAAATGCCATTTGACATTTGAATGCCTATTGTTTTTCAAATTCAAGCTTTAGGGAAGAAGCATCGAGAGAAAATATTGCAACTAAAAATAATTAACTCAATATCTATGTATGTGTGCGTAAGTGGCCCAGCAGGAAATTTGCTTAAAAGTCACCCTGGCAGAGCCGACGATGACAGGGTGACTTTTGAGCCGGTAGGTATGCATGACATTTCGTTGGACAGTTGATATGATATTTATACACAAGCTGACAGTGACTGCCAGGGTGAATTTATTTTCGTGTGTATTGCCAAAAAAGTCACTGGCAGGATATTTTCATGCTATCATGGCGAAAACAGGGTTTCGCGATTTTCGGATTGTGATTGTTACGGCATGATAAACACACAACTCATTGTTTCACTCAAGGAGTCATTCGTGACAATGTCACCTACATAAGTAGGTATATTGTCCCGGTGAAATCATTGATGTTTCTGTCCTGCTGAGTGTGGGCGTGCAAATGTGTGTGTGTCCGATCTATAGACATCTAAATCCGTTACAGTTGCCATTTAAACAATACTCTTGAGGATCATTATTTGTGCTAGGAGTATAAAGGAAAACAATTTTTTCTCATTCTATTGACAACATAAAAAATGCATTTTTCTCTCGTCGAACAATTAGACCTTAAGATTAAAACATATATTTTTATATGTGCTATGAAACAATTTTGACATAAGGTTATAGGGTCGAACGGTCTCAAAGTTCAAAGAAAAAAAAAAAATTAATTTTTTCTAATTTTTTTTTTTTATGTGCCCATGAGAGTTCGCATCAGCTGGTTTTTGGGAGTAAGAAATAAGTCATGTTAAACAATTTTTGTAGTGCTCTAGACCCACGACTCGAAAAAATTTTCTGTATACGCGCCTCAATGTGGCTCGTGGCTCGTGTCTCTTATGTCATAGCGCCATCGATCGATAGCAGATTGTCAGCTGCATTTTCACTCAAGAAATGAAAGACACACGATCACCAAATAATCAACGCCCAATTGAAGATTGATTTTCACTTTTAAGCTCATGGCAGAGGAGTAGTCCAACTTTTCGTCTGAAACTCATTTTACAAATATGTACATATTCTTAAAATCGAATTGAAATCATGAAGGAATAACTTTCTTGGATGAAACTTACTCGAAGGAGACGTTCCACTACGTGGGCGTGCGCGTTCGCGTTCGCCCTATGAGCGGCCATGAGTGAGACACATTCATCTGGATAAGGCGACATATCCAATCGGGGCGCGTTTTTATTTAAACCTCTCTCGATTTCCAGCGTGGTTTTTAGCACGGCTAACGTGAATTGACAAGTTTCCTCACTATCCTGCTCCAAAACAGTTAAGATATTCTTACTCTCATAGCAGAAAAGTAGCTCGTATCAAACGGTTGTTGGTTCGCGCTCGCTCAAAGTGTGAAGTGTTTTTTCAAATTGAAAAAGAAGATTTTCATGTAGAAAGAGAGAAAGACAAAAAGAAAAAGCCATTACGAGAAGAGCCAGTGTGTTTTCAAATCAAATTCATTTCGCATCGCAAATTCTATCCATAAAAATATATAATTTTTAGCATTTTTAACGCTTCATCCTTTTTCATTTGCTGCTTTTTTATACAAAAAAAAAAAAAAAATATATATATATATATACACATATATATGTATGTGTAAAAAAAAAAAAACCGAAAAATAAAAAATAAAAAAACAAAAAATCAAAATTGAACGAGAAGTGCAACCGAATAATCCTTGAAACTAGAAAATTCCATAAGGGGCAATCGAAATTGGATTGCTTCACAAAATAAGCGTAACTCTGCTGTCACACAATCACACAGCGAAAGTAAATAGTTCTGGATAAAACTAAAAAATCCTTTGAAATTTATTCTCCTCACTTTTAATGTTGTTTTGCTTGCTTTAAGACTCTGGAAAAAAATCTCTCTCCGAAATCTCTCGACACTAAAGAAAAAAAGAAAAAAAAAGTATCCTGTTTATTCCCAATGACTAGCCCAAATTGTGTGTGTATGCGTACATTTCGACTCCGCACGCTCTCTCGGCACCAACCTCCAAGGCGGCCCCCCCCTCCTCTCTCTCTCTCTCTCTCTCTCTCTCTCTCTCTCTCTTCTCTCTCTCTCTCTATCTCTCTCTCTCTCTCTCTCTCTCTTCTCTCTCTCTTCTCTCTCTCTCTCTCTCTCTTATCATGTCAATGTCGCACTCGACTTCTTTTCTATATTCTCAATATAAATAAAGATATATGTATACATATAAATTTTTAGGATATTTATACATATATCCGTATGAAATTTGAATACGCGTAGAATATGGCACAGCAAACTCGTGCCGCTGAACGCGTATGGACAATTTTTTCTCCCACTGACACTATCGTTGCCATAGCGACTACCACCCCACTTTGAATCCTTCGAACGATTGTATTCGAATTCCTCTTTTTGATAAAGAACTCTTTGAGATTTCGGCATAAGTACCTATGTATGTATGTATGTTATCAATTCTCGATCTTTTGCATTCTTCAAATTGTTTTAGTGTTCACTGCTATGATTTGTATCCTTTTTTCATCTACTTTTATTTATTTCTTTTTTAATATTTAATATATTTATATATTTCAACTCCTAAGCACGAAATGTAATTGAACGTGAATCTTCTCCTTTGTTTCAGCTCAAAACATTTAAATCGTTTATTGTTTATTTTCCCATCTGTTTTTTCTAACGTTTTCAAATCGTTTTGGAAATTCAAAACTTTGATCAGACAATGAAATAATAATAAAGTATAACGGATTTCCCAGGGAGTATAAATCCGTTCAGATAAAGAATATCTGCTGATTTCAAGTGGTAAGTAAATCAAATTGATTTCGGACTTTTTTAGGCCGTAGAGCTGCGTGGCATAGTGATCCAAACAGAAGGGGCCCTTTATAAAAAAAAAAAACCGAAACGAAAATACTTAATTGATTAAAAAAAAAAATATACAAAAAAAAATCCACTACATTTCAAGAAAATTAACCCTTCAACGCATAAGCGACACATTTGTCCCATAATATTTTTAACGATTTACATTAATGTTGTAAATAGTATTGCTAAAAACCGTTGAAATTAAATGATTACAAATTTGTCCCTTATGCGTTAATGGGTTAACTTATCTTAACCCGTTAACATGCGTTGTTCATTTGCTCTCATCGAAACCAATCAATCGACTATCTATTCTCATATATTATATATGAATTTCCACTAACATCATAAAAAATAATAATAAGAAAAATTCGACAAAAATATCCACAAGCTGGCAATAGGCACCTACGGTTGTCGGAGGGTTAAATCCTGAGTTATTTTCCTAGTACATGTTTTAAGTCATACACACATACATACATATGCATATATGTGTACATACCATACATACATATAAATTGCACAGCATGCTCGTTTCGAAAAGTCTATACTGCGCAAAGCCGCATTCGGTTTCGCTCCCTCTCGCGCTACCCTCTTTGGCTTAAAAGCTTGCTGAAGCCACGTTGCATTTCAATGACACAAACTCGCTTAGGTATACATAACTGTGTGGGTATACCAGTGTCCTTGAGGCTTGTATCAATCCTTGTTGTAACCTTGTTGCTTTGATTCGATTTATTTTATAACAATGACGCCTTCCAGCTGCGGCAGATACGGAAAGGATGTTCTTCTCATTTGTGCGATTTCGATTACGCTTCAAGCGAATTTTCGCATTCAATTTCAAATCGAATTACATTTTTTCCCCCGCTTTTTTCTGGTTTCCGATGAAATTAAAATAAAATATACTCACTTATATATATATATTGAATGATATCATTTGCTTCATAGCATAAGCTATTACATCGTGCTCCAAGAAAAGTTCATATATTTTTTTTTTAATTTTCTGGAAAATTCTTGCATTGCGGCGACGTTGTTGCGTCTAAAATAGGTTGTTTTTTTTTTAAAGCGATCAAGGGCGTTTCCAATTTGATTAGTAAGTAAATTCCATCATAAAGGCCGGTATCCAGCCGGCATGGTCTGTCAAATTATATACATATACAAAAAAAAGTTGCTATATGCTCAGTGGCGTGTCCAGAGAAAGAGTGCTTTGATAGTGCTTATATTTTTCACAGTGGTATATTGAACAATTATAAGACATTAAGCAAAAAAAATTTAGGGGGCTAGAGGAAGTTTAGAGAGCTGTGGCCCAAAAACCCAAAAAATCCGAAAAATTCATGGCGCCCGATTTCGATGAAATTTTATATATAGAATAAGTGAAGAATTCTAAAAATTTTGGCGTCAAAATTTTTTCAAGAAACGGATTACAACTAGTCTAGTTTTGGTCTAGTTCCAAACTGGTCCAAAAAGGACCAGTTTTTTTTTTAATTTTAGTGCTAAAATTCTTAGAATTCTTCACTTATTCTATATATAAAATTTCATCGAAATCGGACGCCATGAATATTTCGGATTTTTTGGGCTACAACTCATTCATAAATTGTTCCCCAAGAGCCAAAACAAAAGCCCTTAATCTAGGGGTTAGCCCTATGATATTATCATGATTATTCTCAAATGCATAGCCGTGGTGCCCTGAATTGTGAATGCCCTCATTATTTTGATGTCGGTGCAAAAAGTATCTGTTGAGGTAAGAGAAAAATACAGCATTCAATTTTCCCCGAACTTTTCTCCAAATGTACATAAGCTTTTTATCCTTCCATGTCAATTTTAAAGAGACGTTTATTTCGTTTTGAAAATGTAAAGGACAAAATTTTTCAACTGAAAATCCCACACTTTCGATTCAATATAGATTCGTTGCAAGAAATCATAATTCGTAAGCCGTAAGCCATAAGCCGTAAGCATGCATGCGCCTGTGCTTTAACTCTGTTATGTAACTAACCCCTGATAATTGTGTTTTTTCTCTATTCCCTCATCGGATAGTAAACCCAAATGCCTGAAGCTCTGACATTGCCCGGCATGGCCGATACGGAGCCAGATCTATCAACGTTCGAAAATAAGACTGGATTGGCCGAGGACATGAAGTTTTTGGCATCAATGCCGGAGCTTTGTGATGTAACGTTCCTGGTAGGTGATACACGTGAGCCAGTCTGCGCAGTTAAGGTAAGATGAATAATAGCAAAAAAAAAAAAAAAAAAAAAAAAAAAAAAAAAACCGATTGAACGATTGGCCTTCATTTCACGTTATCGATGCGTTAATATTCAGGCATGTGCTACACTGAGCGAAAACCACGATTGTGTAATTAACAACGATTCGTAGTATAATACGACATTAGTTTCTTTTTACAGGAAAGCTGTAGTACGGACGTATTTAAACTTGACTTTTACAACCATGCGTATTCTTTCGGAGCAAATTTCATTTAAAATGCGATTATCAAAAATCACGAAAATATTTTTCATTTGATTTTAAATAGCATACTTAGTCCACGCGAATCAGATTTTTTTCGTGGCGCATGCGTAGCGTATTCGCTCAGCAATCCGAAGGTCTCGAGATCAAATCCTATAGCAGGCGAATGAAATGTGTGAGAAATGGGATTTTCAAGCTTATATGGAAAAATATTTAAAGAAAAAAAGGGCAGTCAGAATGGAGAAAACTACCTTCCCAGCCATAAATAAGAGGTTCCATGCCGACTTTCCAAAATGTCTTTAATATACATATGTATACATTTTTTTTTTTTTTTTTTTTGCATAAAAAGTGTGCTTTAAAGTTTTTTATTCCTGTTTGGTTTTTAAATATTATACAGGGTGTCCCGAAAACTTTTGTAAGAATTGAAACCATCGATAGGTCGAGTCAAGAGAAACATTTTTTGTTTGCAGACAAAACTCTCTTAGAGGTACCATTTAGGAGCTGCAGCACTTCAAAAAAGTTTATTTTTGTATGAAGTTAAAAAAAATTGTTTGTTTAAAATGAAAGTATACTCAAAATTTCATACAAAAATCCAGTTTTTTTTTTTTGAGGTGCTGCAGCTCCTAAACGGAACCACTAAGAGAGTTTTGTCTGCAAACAAAAAATGTTTCTCTTGACTCGACCTATCGATGGTTTGAATTTTTACAAAAGTTTTCGGGACACCCTGTATAAATGTTATTATTTATTTAACAAAAAAAAATGTTTTTTTGACGCCCGCCGTCATGGGATTTCACTACGTCATCAATAATTTTGCTACTTATTTCCTATTTAAACTAAATTCTCCTTTAACATCGCTTGTGATTATTTTAACTACGCCCGTTGATAGAGCCAGTTAAATTAACTGTGTTTTTGGAAATTTTACTACGATTTTTCGCTCAGTGTAGAATCCGAAAAAACTGACGGAATCGGAATTTTACTCAAATGAAATTTCACATATACATACGTATCTCATAGACAAGCGGCTAAAACAGGGCTCTGTGCAATTAAGAACCAATAGCAGTTCGGACCCAAAACCAAAACCAACAAAATCTGTAAATTCTAGGTATATGAAATGATGTTCGATTTTAATTGCGACTCTAGCCCAAAATCCAACACTGCGAGAGCCCGATGCGAGAGTGCGCGACGTCACAAAAATGTTTTGCGTGACGCATTTCAATCTTCAATGAGAGTTTTGCGTCACGCAGATGAAAGCATAATATCGCTTCTAGTAATACAATATTTGAACCAAGTACCAATCGAACGAGTACTGAGTACTCATAAAATTTAAACTTGAGTTTAAATTTTAATTCAAAATTTGCAAAAATTTTCAAAAATTTTTCAAAATAAACCAAAGCTCGCGAAATGTTTTAAAAGCTCTTTTTCACGGAACAGTGAACAGCATTTGTTTTATGAGTACCCAATAGCGAGTACTCAAAAAATAGGTACATCATTAACCTGTCAAATTGCCTCGCAACGAGAAATATTATTTTTTTCAAAATTTTCTCACTACGATGTCTCGCAGTGCGATACATTGGAGCTTGAACCATATGATTGAATGTATTGAAATTTGTGTGCGTCTCGTCTCGCGCTCTCGCTCTCGCATCGGGCTCTCGAAATGTTGGATTTTGGGCTTCTGTCAGCTTTCGGATTCTAGTACATGCCTGATTGTATATTTATATACACTCGAAAAAGTTTCTCAAGAACTCTACATTGTTGAGACAGTATATTTTTGCAAAAAAGATGCTGCATCAAGAATTAACTTTCAGACCAACAATATTTGTGGTCAGGCTTTTTTTTTTTGTTTAAGAATTAATTTTTTTGATATGTTTTTTTTTTTTTTTTTTAAGAACTATCAAGCCCTACTTTTTTGTAAGTGAATAAACTTTTTTTTTTTTTTTTTTAATTTTTTAGTATGTACAGTAGAATCTCGCAAAAGTTACGAAACTCGAAATGAGTTAAAAAACGCTTTGGCTTAAGTTAATCGAATTTCAGCTAAAGCCCACGTAGCTGTTCTAAAATGTTCCAATTTTGGCGTTATACTTTTCTGAAGCTTTGTAATTTTTTTAAACTTAAAAAAATTAAACCAATTTTTTTATAAATCACCTATTTCGATGTGTATTACGTGTTTTGAATAGCGAAGAAAAACAAAATTAAGACAACGCATATCAAAACGGTAATCAGTTTAAAGTGACAATTCGATCGAAGCGTGCTAGCCTTATTGTGAATTTTTTAGTAGCTTGCTTCAGAAAAAAAAATTGAGTTAAACTTTATCTGTGCTAAAACTGATTTAAATTAAAAACTTTTATTTAAATAAGCATGTAATGTTTGCACAACATTATTTTTTAGCATGTTAGATCATGTCTTTTTACACTCGATTTTCAAGACTTCGATTGTTGAGACAGATATTTTTGCAAAGAAATAATTGCGGACATCAAGATTGAATTACAGACCAACATTTGTGGTACGAAGATTGTTTAAGACTTCAATTTTGTGGAATTTACTGTATATCTAAATGTATTCTACCGAGTGTACACTTCAAAAAAATTCGTTTCGTTTCCTCTTGCAGGCGGTGCTAGCGTCGCGTTCGCGCGTCTTCGCAAAAATGCTGTACTCGGCTCCGTCGCCGCAGCGCAAACGCGAGACCTCAACGAAGGAGAATAAATTGCGTCTGTTCCTCAAGCGTTCATCGGAGCCGCTGCTCAATCTACAGAACGCAGCACAACAGGTTAGCTTAAGTCCAAAACGCTAGCCAAATTTTTTTCAATACTTACGCTATAAACAGAATAAGGGCGTAAGCGCTGCTTAAAATGCACACGATTATACGGGGTTGCCCACAATACAGCGAATATCGCCGCAATAGATTTAATTGTAATAACCACATCAGAAAACATAGGGCTTTTGTAGAAAATCTTTGCCTTTTTTTTTTTTTTTTTTTTTTTTCAAAATGACGGTTTTTATTTTCTGCTGGCAATGACATCTATTTTCAATCAAATTGTGAAAACAGCGCGAGTCCGCGATTCGCTGTCATTGTGTTCTCCCACGCGAATTCGCGAGAATACTTCGGTGGTGTATTCATCCGGCTTACGGCTTCGCTTACGCCCTTATTCCGTTTATAGCATTAACGTTATTATGAATATTTGTTTTTTTTTTTTTTAAATATCACATTCGTATCGTTTCGTTTCATATTGTTTAGATTCGTATTGTTGCGTTTCATTTTATTTGATTTTATTTTGCTAATGTTAGTGTGCATAAGTGTGTAAGTGTATCGTGCTACCCGAGGGGGTCCGAATCAATGGAAATTCGTTCGTTTCGTAGGCACTTATGGCAAAAGTTTTCTTAAGTCTTTTCAGCAATTCCTTTTTTAATTCCAATTATTTTGTACATAGCCTCAATAAATATCCCAAGTGATTTTTTTTTTTTTTTTTTGAAATATCAAAAGCAAAAACCAAACTCTGATTATTGCATTTTTTGTTTTTTTAACGTTTGTTGGTATTTTAGCGAAGTGGTTTCACCCAACAATTAGCTCCGATACCAGAGGTAATTACGCGATTTAGCTTTTCAATAGCTTTTGAAGTAGCGCGATTTAAGCCCACTCGAAAGCTTTTGAAGAATTGCCATTTGCGTTGGATAAACAGAATCCAACAATAATAGCTTAAAATTTATATGGTATTAGATAGATGATCGTGAATTCTGGGGAAATTCATGTGTGCACCACAGACAGTCGAAAGTTCCTTTTCCGTTGCACTTCAAGAATTCACTTGTGATCGAAATGAAAATGTAAATATAAAATAAACAATTTTTTAAAAAAATTGCTCACTTTAACATCGTGTTCTAAGTTAATAAAGAACATGATCTGTCACATGTCACATGAATACCCCAAATCTACGCATATGTAGGTATTAGTGTTGCAACGAATAATCGCATTCGCATATTATTTAACATTCGCATTCGTATGCGAATATTTTGCGAACATAATCAGCAGAAAAAAAATGAACTGAAAGGCATTTTCTTACAATGATATTATGGAAAAGTAAACAGAAACTCTCAAGAGCTCGCTTGAGCCGCGAATACTTTGAAACCAAAATCCCAATAGTGATACATTTGAAGCGACCGATTCCATATTCAAAAAATATAAATTATGGCCTATTTAACATCTCAGTGCAAGCGAAAGTAAAATAATTACTTCGAAGTTATTTTTGATTTTTTTTTTTTTACATGTGTTTCTTATAGGCACTTTACTATACTGCATAACTCAGTATAGGCTCTCAGAACTGAGTAGCCATTCATTTGAATCAGTGGCTAAGCCCCGCTATTAAATCGAAAACTTCATATTCGCATTCGCGATTATTTAGAGGCCGTTTCCACTATAGCCGCAACGTGCTTTCACATCTTCAAGATGCGAATTTTTGAGATTGGTGTTTCCACTAGCATTTTGCATGTAGCATCTATCAAATCACCTGATTTTTGTTTACAATCGATATGCGCATGTCCAGCACACTCGCTCGACTTCATTGTTTTCATTGGAACAAAAGAATTTAATAAATTCTTTTATAATTTGGAATGGTTTTCTTGCATTTCTTCTTGGTTTCCACCGCCATTCCTGCTGAAAATTTCTGAAATCCTGGTTATTCACATATGTTTCAATAGATATGTGCTGTTAAAATCGATAGATAATTGGAAAAATATCGCATCTTTCAAAGATGCGAAGAAGATGCGGTTCAGCATACACCAACAATTGCATGTATATTCATGCGGCATCTTTTCGCATCTTGCCAAAATGCTGAAAGATGCTAGATGCGGTTATAGTGGAAACAGCCTCTTAAAGTACATTGCTAAAAATCGTCATTCGTTGCAACACTAATAGGAATACATATATGAAAAAAATATTAAAAAAAAAGACTGTAAAGACCAGTTGTGTAAAATATAGTACGTTTATGCTGCTATGTCCTCAGTATCCGCTTGATTGCTGTGCTTGAATTGCCTTAAAATAAAACGTAAAGATTTTTCTGTTCTATGAATTGTAAGACTTTCCCTGTGTTCTGTTTTGTACATGTCTGCACATAAATGTATTCCTCGCACCTGTAAATGTTTTAATTTTTTTTGGCAAATCTGGGGGTACTGTTAATGTTATCAATTGACATTGGAACGTGAGAGCGGCTCGGCATGGTGGCGAATGCCTCGGCTTAGGGGACTTGCCATCCGCGTACCAAATTTGCTAACATCAGTCCCGTGCGGAGGAATCACTCATGGGGGGTTTTAACTGAAGTATAGTTTTGCATTTAAAGAAAATATTTCATAGCATACTTTTAGGAAGAATTGCTTTTTTGCAGTTTTAAACGGTTATACTTCGATAATGCGTCATTTTAGCACAACAGTGTTTTCGGAAAAATTACTTGGCATATCTCAGAGTACATTTTGATGTTACTTTGGAACACCAAACTTCAACTGATAGATAGATAGGGACCAAACAGTGGACAAAAGAACTTAAAAAAATTTTCAAATTGTAGTTAAAAATAGTTATGTTGGAAATATCGATATATGTACTTCCTGAGGAGAAGTTTGATGATATTTTAAGGGTTTTATTTATTTGATATTAGGGTGGTACATTAGGATGGTAGCAACTGAGATATTGAGGGTAAGAACTAGAACGGTACGCCTGAGTTAATGACTTCTATAGAGGCTTAGAACCCCAAATGACCCCAAACTCCGCCCCCGTGCGCACAGGCCTGGCTAACATTAAACCAAAAAGATTTTTCATGCCGAAATTTGGGTTTCAGTTAAGCAATAGGAAGATGAGAGAAACAGAAAAAAAAAAAGAATTAGAAACATGGATAAGGCTGGTTTGGTTTCCATCTCTGATCGTTACTCCCTAATACACTTATAATTGAATTAATTCACGTAAGTGCAAGCAAAGTATAACACCCTATACATACGTATAGCATAATCGTGATTAGACGCCATTTTGTAGATGAAAGATGAATTTTCTATGGATTAAAGTAGGATTAATTTTATTCCACCCATTAGAAAAGCAATTATTTTCACAGTCGCACTAATTGAGTAATCAGCACTAACGGGGAAAAAATAAAACCTGAATGTATTTTTGCAACACTGGTGAGAGCTATCAAATGGAATATATGTGTAAACATTTGGTGTCAGTTGATTTTTTTTTTTTGTGTTTAAATGTACATATGCATCTATGTTTTTACATACCCAGCCGGATACATTCATCAGGGATTTCACCTGGACACATAGGTGACGTTGTCACGCATGGCTCCTTGGGTGACAATGTCATCTGGCAGGGTAACTTTTCCTGATGGGTATTTATCTAACGTATAAATTCATTTTCATTTATTTCAAGCTGTGTGCATTAACTCCTCTATACGTACATACATAAGTTCTAAGCTTAAATTATAATTGTGTCGCTGTAAATAAAATATGACATTAAATTAAATGCTCTTGAATGTAATACATACATAGGTACATATATAACAAAAAAAAAAAAAACGCTCGCATAGTAGTCATCGCTAAATTGTATTTTGGTAATAAATTCCAGCCGGCAGGACAGCAGCATCAAACTCTCATAATCGAAGAGTTCGAGCCCGATGTATTTCGGCAGCTGATCGAATACATTCACACAGGATGCGTTACTCTTCAGCCCAGGACATTGCTAGGTATGTATACGAGTACATGCATACAAACATACATATATGTATCGCGATGATGCGCGCTCGTAAATATAGGGGAATGTAACAGGTTGTGGCCACAATTTGCTTTTTTTTGCCATCACTTTTGACCAAAAAATATTTATGCAAACGTCAATATATCAATGGGAAGTCAAGGATATACATATATAGCACATGTGCTTCAATAGTGTCAAAATTCAAAAATAAATTCAAGGGATGTGTTCACAGGTCACCTGTCTATCTAATTGCACACTCATCGTTGCGTTTTTGCTATTAAAAATCAGACCACAAAACAGTTGTGTCAGTCAGTGGCGTCTCCAGAGAAAGAGTGCTTTAATAGTGCTTATATTTTCCCACAGTGGTATATTGAACAATTATAAGACATTAAGCCAAAAAAATTTAGGGGGGGCTAGAGGAAGTTTAGAGAGCTGTGGCCCAAAAACCCAAAAAATCCGAAAAATTCATGGCGTCCGATTTCGATGAAATTTTATGTATAGAATAAGTGAAAAATTATTAAAATTTTGGCGTCAACATTTTTTCAAGAAACGGATTACAACTAGTCTAGTTTTGGTCTAGTTACAAACTGGTCCCAAAAGGACCAGTTTTTTTATTAAAATTTTAGTGCTAAAATTCTTAGAATTCTTCACTTATTCTATATATAAAATTTCATCGAAATCGGACGCCATGAATTTTTCGAATTTTTTGGGTTTTTTGGCCACAGCTCTCTAAACTTCCCCTAGGCCCCTCCCCCAATTTATTTTTTTTTTTTTTTGGTTCATCTTATAATTTTTTAATATACCACTATGGAAAATATAAGCACTATCAAAGCACTCTTTCTCAGGACACGCCACTGATATCAGTCTCTTCGTCACGCAAATGCACCTAGACTGCATTGGTTAAATGAGGTTTTTTGAAAAATTTAAAATTTTGAGTTGTGTCACTATTGAATCACAGTTGCGATAAGCAATACATATTATGTATCTGACTGCCATTTTGGTCCGCATAGAAATTTTGATAGGCATAAAAGTCCGGAAAAGCTGCATGAAAGTGACAAGAAACGAAGCTGATGTGTGCTCATGTGTACCATACATACATACATCGAGATAACCTGCCCGATACACTCATAGAATGTATTTATGTTAACATAAACGACGATCCTAAAACGGTTTCATAATGAATTACGCCCGAAATAGGCGATGAACAGTGGGTGGCAATAACCGGTGACATTTTGGCTGGTCACAACTGGAAACATTTTTGTGTAACACATTTCGAAACGTGATTTTTCGTACCTGAGTATTTGCAATGACGGAGTGTAATGTGTTTGCCCATTTGCCCAAAATGAGTAGATATCTACATGAGCGTTGGCTAATACGCATGTAACAACCCTGCAGGAAGCCTGTCGCCATATGGTCCCATGTCTATATTGACGTCAATATTGACAAGAGAACAAGTTCCAACGTCAACAGTATTTTTAGACGGAGTCATTAGAGAAACTGTACTGTCAACAGGTACAGTTCATCTTTATTGACCATGTCAACAACATGTCTCCTTATAAAAACGAAAGAGTACTCCTTTTGTCTACATAATAGTACCGACGTCAATAGTTCGTCAATAATTCGTCAATATTTCTTCGGTCAATTGTTGACATGCAATGCCCACTCATTGATAAAATGTCAATAGGCAAAGGCTTGGGGGCGGGTATAACTGGTCAGTAGTGACGTTGACGCGATCAGTAGAAAAAGAGTATAGATTCACTATTGACATTTGCTACAGGGAATTCTACAGCCCGTGGCCTACTAATAATATAGATTTTCTGATTTTGGATACGGAGCATGAAATTATCGCACTGACGCACAGGCACAAACAAGAATTTCCATATCGCCTGCACCTTCTCCCAATCGAAAATTACACAGTGCGACAATTTTCAGGTCATCGGCTCGGGCCCAAACCAAACCAATTGCAAATGAAAGTACACATGTGGAATAGTAAAACCTCAACTGGTTTTTGGTCTGGCAGGCTACAATTTTTTTTTACAGTGTATTAAAATTTCGCAATATTGGTCATATACCATACTACAAAATATGGTAAATCTAGTATAAATATTGATTTTTCTTAAAATTCGTCTGAGAAGACTTTTAGTAAAATTCAATGACAAATTTTTTTGTAGAACATTTTAACCCGTTAAACCCCACCGTTATGTGACTATTTAACCCAGTTTTCCAAAAACTGTTCAAAAGCCTTCTTAAACTGGGTATTAAAGGGTTAATATGTTCCACAAAAATATTCCTTGGAAAATTTCACTGGGGGTTGTCAAAGACATTGAGCACCTATGGGTTAAACCTACTTGAGAAAAGTGTAACCAAATTTAACTGATGTATTTCATGTATTCTATATCAAATAAAACTCGGAGTTGTTTTTGGTGGAAAAAGAGCTGGGCTCTAAAAAAAAGCACCCGTTTCATTTGGTTACACTTTTCTCAAGTAGGTTTAACCCATAGGGGCTCAATGTCTTTGACAACCCCCAGTGAAATTTTCCAAGGAATATTTTTGTGGAACATATTAACCCTTTAATACCCAGTTTAAGAAGGCTTTTGAACAGTTTTTGGAAAACTGGGTTAAATAGTCACATAACGGTGGGGTTTAACGGGTTAAAATGTTCTACAAAAAAATTTGTCATTGAATTTTACTAAAAGTCTTCTCAGACGAATTTTAAGAAAAATCAATATTTATACTAGATTTACCATATTTTTTAGTATGGTATATGACCAATATTGCGAAATTTTAATACACTGTAAAAAAAAATTGTAGCCTGCCAGACCAAAAACCAGTTTAGGTTTTACTATTCCACATGTATACTTTCATTTGCAATTGGTTTGGTTTGGGCCCGAAAATTGCTGTCGCACAGTGTTATCGAACGGTGACCACAATCGGTTGTTACATTCTCCTACGGGTTAACTTGCATGCAATGAAAAATTTTTGTTTTTTTCGTTTTTTTGTTTTCGGTTTTTCGCCTACGTGTAGGAGTCATGAACGCAGCCGACTACTACGGTCTAGAGGAATTGCGTCGGGCGTGCGCTGGCTTCGTGCAGTGCTGCATCAATGTCGATACCGTTTGTGCCCTTCTAGCCTCCGCAGAGCGATACATTCAATACAAATGCACGAAGAGCTTGGTGCAGAAGGTACTCGAATTCGTCGACGAGCATGGAAATGAAGTGCTCAATCTGGGCAGCTTTACGCTATTGCCCCAGCATGTTGTCCGCCTGATTCTGGCACGTGAAGAGCTGCGTGCGGATGAGTTCACCAAATTCCAAGCCGCACTGATGTGGAGTAAGAAATATTACGATAACAATCCTGTGAGACATGCCGAATTTTAACGAATTTTTGTTTGATTGATGGACATTTTTTTCTCTTACTGGTTTTTTTTTTTTTTTGTTGCCGTTTGGTAATCCGCTGTAGAATATTGACATGAAGGAAATCTTAGGTAACTTTCTGGAGTACATACAATTCCATAAAATCCCAGCCAATGTTCTTATGCGTGAGATACATCCATTGGGGTTGGTGCCATATTCCATAATCATGAATGCTTTGGCCTATCAGGTAAAAAAAAAAAATATATATGTATACCTATATGTTTGTATATTGTAGATACTTATTTGAAATGCCATTTTTGGGTGGCATAAAATTTAACTTAAATCGAATAGTTACTTGCCTCTCGAATCGAAAATAATGAACGAACATTTTAACTAAAAAAGCAAAAAAAAAAAAAAAAAAAAAAAATTAAAATGAAAAAAAAAATTCCATCGATTTTTGGAAAAATTCTATGCCACCGCAAAATCGGTTGAATGCGTTATTTTATAGGCGTTAAATGGCGCCCACGTACTCAAAATGATTTCCATAATTTAATCGCAATAAATAAATGTTTTGATATTGAATGAAATTAATTTTGAACAAACGCATTTGGCATGCACACTACTTCCATTTTCCTTGCCATATGCGTTCCGCGCCCCCCTTTTGTCCCCCCTTTATGTCTGATTCTAACCATTGCAGGCAGACCCAGAAAGCATCGACCCCGGAAAGCTGTCTCCCAACTCTAGTCGAGTGAGGCGGGCGCGTCAGAATCAAGGCCGATCGATGTCCGTGCAAAGTTCTCTTGACCCCTACGGTTCGAATACAACTTTGAGCTCAAGCGGCAGCAGTGACCCCACCAGTGGCCCGCATAACAGCAACTAACATAAGCTGAATGATCCCTCTTCCTCTCACCACGCATCCTCCGGTCGCCACAAGCATCACCGGTCCTTCCCGAAAATCCGTAAAGCCAAATCGCAAAGTTTCCGCACACGTCGCAGTCCATCCGATCGCCGAAGTCCCATGGCGGCACCCGCCCAAGGTCCATTAACCCTAACCGCAATGCTAGCTGGCAATAATAATAATAAGCTCAGCCCACTAACACCGAAGAGTCCGACATTACCGCAACCGGAGTCGAAGAGTCCCGGAAGCTCATCGCAAAAGACGCCCTCAACGTTATCGCGACAGGGAACGCTGCGTGCCTCGCATCGGCGTAAAAATAGCACAACCGGTTCACTCGTCTTGGTCCAAGGCAGACGCAGCCCAGTCGGCTATACAGATCGCAGTCCACAAGGCCGTTGCCGCAGTCCGTTGCTTATCGCTGGCGATCGTGGAATGAAATCGCCAAATGAATTTCCAATTCATATGGGCTTCGGAACGTACAGTCCGTCTGGTGATCGACGCAGTCCGACATCAAGCATACATACACAAGAGCGCCGCTCGCCGATCGGGGCAGCGGCACCAACAGAATTCGGACAGACTCAACGCAGTCCGACGACGACGACGACAATTCACGTTCAAGAAGCACGCAGCGGCAGCTATGACTCGCAAGCGATCGAAGTGGAGGGCTCTCGAACGCCAACCGGCTTCCCGAAGAGATCATCGATCAACCTATTTACGCCGATCGCTTTCAGCGGCGACAAACGCAGTCCGACAGCGATGCATATACCGCCGATAATGGTGTCGAATCCATCGGTTACGGAGTCCAGTGCCGCCGCCGAACGTGAGCTGGAACGACAGCGAGTGGCGAAGGAGCGCGCCGAATACGATTCGAGGAATGGAGAAATGAGTGGAAGAGATAAAGAGGGCGAGAAACAAGGTGAAAAGAAAGAACGCACGAGCGTCATGAAGGAGCTTCTCGCCTTCGTGCGGAAGCCATCGAAGCACATTTCGACTCGTACGAATCGCTTCGCCAATGCATTCACGCGCGCTGAATCGGGCTCATCTAGTGGGCCACTGATACGTCAGAGCACCTTTTCGACCAGTCCAGCGGCCTCGTCAACTGCTGCGAAAAGTGCGCTGGCGAAACAAATGTCCGAAGTTGGATTCGAACCGAAGATGTCATTGAAATGGGCCGTTTACACAAAAATGTCCTTGAAATTACGTCGGTCAACGCACGACGACAAATCGAAACACGCAGCGGCAGCTGCGGCAGCAGGAACAGCAAATGGAGCAAATGGAGCAGCGGGGTCATCATCGAAGAGAGCAAGCAATGATTCCAATGCAGCAACATTGGAGACAACGCAAACAGCAACCGGATCAGCCGCCGGCTCGGGCCGTGCATCACCATTCGAGCTGGCGAACGTACATTTCGAAAAGGTAGGCGAATCATACATAAGGCACGAGAAAATACGCAATGAAGATGCCGGCGACGATACTGCCGCCGCAATCGCCGACGATGTTATGGCAAATTTCGTTGAGGAAGTAACAAATTCACTTAAAATAGTCACGTTGTCGGCAGAAAATCCGCAAGGCACACATCATATTCAGCGGCGATCGGAAAGTAGAGAGCCGATCGAGCCGCGCATATCCGAGGAACGCGAATCCGATTCGAATGATCTAGTTATACCGGAAAGTTTTCGCACCGAACTTGTAGAGATCTTAAAGGCATATCGGCCAGAGCCATTGTATGTTAATTTACAGATCCTTCGTCGTGAGACGGACGAGGCCGAAGCAGCCGCTAAGGCAGCTGCCGAAGCGGCCGCAACCGGAACCAATGTATGCAATGATAAATCGCCACTGCAGTGTCCGACCATTGAATTCGAGCCGCCGTCGCGTCGCTCCTCATTCGATCCGCCGCGTTCGCCATTTCTACGTAGTCCGGGCATCGATAACGATACCGACCTGATCAATCTTCAGCGGCTCGATTCGGGCGGTGATAGTTTCGAAATGGTCGAAGAGCGTAAATCGAGTCGCGCCGAATCCAGTTTCGATTGCCCCTACTCCTCTAGGGACACAAGTTTCGATATATCCCGGTATCAGTCGACTAGCTATGAGGATCAAACCTCAAGTTTCGAAATTGTCGATATGGACGATAAGAAAAAATCAAATGTCGATCTGCGCAAGTCCTCCATCGAACTGGTCGACGCTGAGACTTTCCAGCGTTCGGGCTGTTCGTCCTGCGGCGGTCGCAAATCGTCTCTTGAAACCCATTTCGATTATACACCCTCTGAGGGCAGTGGCTTTACGCCAGCGCGATCGTCAAATTTTATGCCGGCTACAAAGAAACAGAAAGGCGAAACATTCCGCTCGTTGCACATATCACCATTCAGTGCTTTCTCGCGGGCACGCAGCCCACTTTCGCAGCAAACCTCCTCGAATTATAGTTCACGCGATAGCTACGACTCAAGCTCCTCATATCCACATCCGGTGATCATCATCATCATCATCATCATCATCATGAGCCGCAGCGTAGCCCATTCGCTGATCCAACCAAAAAGCATTTCCCCCTAACGATCAAACAGCGCGAACAGGAGGAGGTGAAAACGTTCCTCTGCACAGATCAGCGCTGTGCCTCAATCTTTGAGCCCCGACCCAGCTCTGTGCTCACGCAGCAATTCTCCACGGGCTCAATGTCCACGCCATCGGGCTGTGGCAACGGTACTCCGCGCCTGATCGGAGTATTGGGAGCTGGCGGCTTCTCAAGTGGCAGTGAATTCGATCCGCCGTCGCCACGGCGAGCGGTCAGCGCCTCCCCAAAGCATACATTCACTTTTCGCATTGTGCTCAAGAAAGTCGAGAGCTCACCGGAAGCCTTATGCCCCGAACGGCATCGCAGTCGCATCATCGATCGATATCGACGACGCGACAGCAGAAAGAAACGGCTTCACGAGGCCGGTAAGAGCTTTTAACTTTCTGTCCCCAGAAAGATTCAACGACGAATCGGCTTCGACAGAATTAATCATTTTATCATGATTCATGAATATATGAATATATGAATATAGCATAGCAATATTTAGCAGAAATTCTTATTTAAAAAAAAACAATTTAAATTTCCAAAAAATAAAACCTCACTGTCATTTCGTTAGCCAATAGCGATTTTATATAACATAAAAATAGTGTTAAATCAAATTTTCTTGATAAAATCAACAATTTACACATACATATATATATGTATTTAAAAATTTTTTTAATATATACATATATATATATTTATACAGGGATATTCGAAGAAAAGAAAATTGGGAATAGAGAATTTTCTGACGAGATGATGCACTGTCAATGATATTCTAAAGCTACTATCAGGCTGTAACAATTTTTTTTTTTTTTTCCTTTTTACACTCTTTTATCTGACAATTAGCTCTTAACCCATTTAGACCAACTTTCATAGCGTAAATTTTCTGTGCGCTTATGCATAGCATGTACAATTTACCATGGGGTTTGAAATTCTTTCTAATGAAAGAAGTAAACCAACCTTGTTTGAATTCCCCTTCTATTGCCAAAAGATATTTTTTTTTTTTTTGTTTTTTTTTTATCAAGCAAATACATAAATTTTATGACAATCTTAATGTATGTATGTTTACTAATTACCTATTTACAAAGATTTATACATGTCTTACTAATATCAAAATGGTTCTGGCTGTATGGCCATTTAAAACGCCTCTACAAATTCATAACTAATATTTATGTATATTCGTATTAATCCCAGCAGCGTAAATGCGAGTAATTAATCCAAAAGCGAGTACTCTTGAAATACTCCGTACTGGAGTAGGTAGGTAATCACAATCAAACACAGATTCACATATTAAAGGCGAGTATACTAAAGTTTACTCACTTTGTGATCGAAGGTGGATGGGGACGCTTCCTGCTTTGCTTACTTTAAACGATGAGAGGAGGCAAAGAGGAGAAGAAGAAGGAAATTTAATTGTGGAACAAAAGCAGCGTATGCTTCGTGAAAAATTTTAGGAAATGGGCTATTGAATAAAAACCATCTATTTTATTATTATATACATATTTATCAATAACGTGAAAAAAAAATTACATTTTTAAGTCAAAATTTTAATTAACCCGGTAGCGCCTAACGATGCCATATGGCATCACTAAAAAAGTTCGTGTTTTGTCATCAAAACTTCAAAACCGTTTCATATTTTATTTTATTTTTAATATTTATTTTTTTCAATTCAGGCGCTACCGGGTTAAAAAAAAAAAAAACAACTAACCTCCTTTGAGGTAGAGAATATACTCCCAGGAGTACTCCCATTTGTACCTAAATAGCGAGTAGTGGTTTTCCAATGCCAACATAATGTTGAAAAAAAAAAACAGTTCATCACATGCAAAAGCAAATTTGAAAGGAGTAATCGTACTCCTTTTGGGAGTACTCGAAAGTTACTCTTGAGATATTCGCTTTCGCTGCTGGGCTATTTATAGTGAAACGTATACTTATACAAAAAAAAAATACAAAAACAAAAACAAATACAAATTATATATATTAGATATAAAACAAAATACAGAAACTACAAAATATTTTTACCTTATCTACCTTATATGTAATAAGTGTTGCCTCGAATTGAATATTATGAATATTGTTAAGAATTTACAGAGATAAAAAAAAAAAGTTGCAAATCGATTTATATAAACTCCATTCAATATTTACAAATAGATAATTCTTCAAATATATATAGTTAAACGTATTAAATTCATAAATGCAAATTTTGAACTTCCCAGCAAACATTCCGAGTCCTTAAGGAGTCAATAAGTACCTACATATCTATATGATTCGAAATTCGGAGTCGGCACCTTCATCGAGCGCGTTGTGTGAGTGACCGAAAAGAATATTTGTATCCATTCTAGGTCTTCCTAGATGAGTCAATATAAAAGTTATAACTACTTCCAGCACTCACTCATAGCCATTTGACTCGACACCCTACAGAAATTTCAACTAGTGCTGTACTAGTATTTTACTAGTACAAAACCCACCAGTCCTACTATTTACTTATTTTCTATACCCTTGCCCATATAAAATTAAAAAAAAAAAATCAATATAACATCTGTACAGGAAAGCACTCATGCAAAATGCACCAGAATTATTGAAGTACTTTTATAGGCAATTGGTTAAATTTTTACCAGTTGAATACTAGTGCTGTTTAAGGCAAAAAGCAAAAAGCTACCAGAATTGTTGATTTTTTTCCATTCCTTTTTCTTTAAGTAGGTACATCACGGGCAAAAGATTTATACTCTGTCACTATCGATTGATTTATAGTTCAACTTGAATGAACGCATACGATTTTTCCAATTATCACTAGTAAACTTGTGGTGGAAGCTTACCCAAAAATTGCACTGGTTCTTCTAGTTCTGGTAAAAGTACTAGTTCTTTTACACATACCCAACTGTTTACTACAGGGCAATTACCACAATTTGGCTTTACATATACATACATACGTATGCATGTGTGCTCAATAGTTACAAAATGAAGAAATATTGCAAAAATTCATTTTCGCTGTTTTTTTTTTTCCTGTTCAATTATCCTTCGATTCAAATTTACGATTTAATATTTTAATTTTAATGATGTTTATTTTTACTAATTTTATAATTCTTATCGGCCATATTATGGGATTTTGAACACTATGGAAGCTCTCGATTTCTCGGTCATATCCCTGCAAACACACTACCTGTTAATTACCAGGAGATTTAACTAATAGCGCTAACTATACTTTTTAGTAGTCAATATGAAAAAGATTCTATTAGCTCCTTAAGGGCAGTGTGAAAAAACTACCTGAAACAAATGTACGTGTAAGAATTTATCCTTTTCTTTCATATGAACACTCGCATATGTTTTGACATACAGTTGTCTTGCTTTTTCATGGTAGGCATACTGACTGTTTCACGAGTGAAATACCCAATACTATTAACAACAAAATTCGTTAGACATCACGTATATGTATATCAGTAGTATTATCAGGGAGCCTTTTAGGTAGGTGTATGGAAAGCCTCACGGAAATGCCTTAGGCATTCCTTTGAAAAGAGGTATCACTTTTTGGCAAGTCTACCTAACGGTAGAATATTTTAGGGCTAGCGTCAAAATTAAGTAATGCTGTGAAAAAAATATAAAATTTTGTAAAGAGCTGCAAGTCCAAAAAAATTCTTTCGACTTAACAATTTTTATTCCATAGTGATGCTTCATCTAGTCCAAAAAAAAAAAAAATTCTTAACAAGTAGTCGGTATTATAGCATGAAAAACTTTACTTTCGCATAGCACAAAGCCGCTTACATCAGCCGTCTCTTTTACGCATACGTAATTTAACAAAGGCTTTTATCCTACTCGCTCTCACTCATATCATACGCTAAACTTTTTATTTTATTTGTATTAGTGTTTATAAAATTTTTTTCAACTGTATTAGTGTTTCGGGTAGGCATGTCTTGCAGGGATGCTTATCCGTCTTTGCCATTTGAAAACGTGAGATTTTTATTAACTTATCTGCTCATTTTTCTGAGCCCCATAATTTCCATATACAATACGACTCATTTCGGACTAATAAACACTTGAACACTCCGAAAATGTTTGCTGGGTTATAACTGAATCTTGAACACATTTGCTGTGTGTCACACTTTGAAATAGCGATGTATGTACAAATGAAAAATAATTGATTATATTTTTTCAAATATTTAATATACAATATAGAAGAATTTTCATAGCGAATTAATCAATCCATATGAAAGTTACAAATTATCCATATGAAAAATTCTTAAGCACATGCCTTAATACAAGTCAAATCGTTCAAATCGTAGAATATTGTTATCAAAATTTTCATATACTTACAATTTTATAATGTATTTGTTGTTGTCTAGTGTACTCCTTCTAATTACACTCATATACTCAAACAAAAAAAAAAAAAAAAAAAAAAAAAAAACACATTTACTACTAATTCGTATGAGAATGGTTCCTGCTCAGCTTATCAATATAGCTATGTAATTTAATATACAAAGGCTATTTTCTGAAAGCTTCGGTTATTCAATTAGAAAAAATATTAAAAAAAAAAAAAGAAAGGAGACATACAAAATTGAAGCTCCGAAATTAGCCTTTGCATAATTGAATAAATTATCGTTGTTGTTGTATTGACATTAATTTCTCTTAAATCTAAATCATTAATATAATATTAATTGTGCAATGTAATTAAAAAAATTATTAAATTTATAAGAGCTGGATTTGGGGCCGTTAGAAACTATTCTTTATATTTAAAGAAAACAATAAAAGAAGACCACACAAATTTAACTTTTAATCGTTATTGTTATGCGTAGTTTAGAGACAAACACACAAACAAACAAACAAACAAAGCAAATAGATATACTTTTAAGGCTTAAGTACACCGATAGTAATTTGTATTGCGTATTTTTGTAGTGTTGCATTTTTGCTCCCATAAGGAATATAATTAATAAATATATACATATATATATATAAATATATTGCGTTAATTATAATCATGCATAGGTTGTTGTAGCTTATTAGCCGAATGCACTTTCCCGACTGCAAATTTAAAATCCCGAAAACGCATTTAATTATGAATTTATGAATTTATGAATTTAATCTTAAATTGAAAGCTTGTTAATGCCGAATTTTGCAATGCTTTTACTGCCACTTAAGCCGCCTTAGTGTAGAATTAATATATACGCAGTCTGGACAGCACATAAAAGCACGCGTTCAAGTGTTTTGTTTTGATCGCTTTGCTTCTAATCACCCAGAAAAGCTGTGCCATTGAAGGAGACGTGGATTATTATTACATACAGGAGATTTCCGATTTAACGAGCTCAATGTTGTCAGCACTTCTCGTTAAATCGAATTTCTCGTTAAATTGAGTACCATCATAAAATCATTTTTTTCTTATTGTAAGAGATTAAAATTATAAATTGGGCTTATAAACAATTTTTTTTTTCAAAAGAATTATTATAACAAAAAAAAAAAAAAAATAACAGCTCTTCATTTTGGTTCATATTAAACATATATAATATTATACATAACGTCTACGTAAACAGAGTAAAAAACTTATGAGATCACGTTTTGTTTAAGTTATAAAATACATAGGTAATATGGGGCATTCTTTTATAAACCGAACAAAAAAAGGGGGAAAATTAACCTAGGTCTTTTCAATTGCGCGATTTTTTTACAGCTTCTAGATATGAAATTATTCAACATGTAGTCCAAAATATTTCTCAGAATGCTTTATTTACGGAAGACCGTTAGTTTAAAGTTTGCTGAAAACCCGTTTTTTAACAAAAATTCAAAGAAAATTTGATGAATCGAATTAAGAGTTTAGTCAAAGAGTAATGATGATAAGTAAACAACTGCAGTGTTGCCAGTACAAAAATGTATTTTTGCGTTAAAAAAGGGGGAGGGGTTTGAGAAATCTTTTGCTTGATTACATGGCGAGTCTGATTTATACCAGACCTGTAGCAATCCAACTTCCCCCGGGTGGGGCAAAGAATTTTTCACAATTTTTTCCTTTTAATTTTCGTAGTTCCTTCCACCTAAGACCAAGAATCGTGGTGGGGCAAAGCCCCTCCTAGCCCCTAGGTTGGTACGCGACTGATTTCTACTAACGTATGCTTACGTGGGGGATTAAAAATTGACATCACTGAACAACTGTGCACAATTAAAGCGGTAAGTCCAACAGCGCCTGCGCTTTTTCGATTTCACGCAGGTCACGTAAAATTGAACATTACTTTTCATACATTGACTGCTTGCGGCAGTTGGCGCAGCACACGCGCTTTTAGACTCCTCGCTTAACTATTTCTTGGATTCCTCTTTGTTTCTCTTTATGCTTTTTCACTGATTTCTTATGTTGCTCGCTAAACCGAGTGCACAAAAAAATTTTTGTGCCATTTTGCTCGTTATATAAGATACTCAATGGAACGAATTTAAATGCTCGTTAAATGCGAAACTCGCTAACGCGAATACTCGTTAAATCGGAAATCTCCTGTATTATTTTTTGTTTTGTTGCTGCAGAGCGAACCAATTACAAAGTCAAGCATTTTTTTTTTTTTTTGATAATGATGGCATTTTATATGGACATACATACATACATACTTTTTGAAAAGGTTGAGAGTTTCATACGACCTCTGATATATATACTTATAAAGGAAAAACAGCTTTTTTTTTTGAATTTATTACAATTTTGTTTTGTTTTTCGATTGAGAGAAATTTGAACCAGTGATTTGGGCAGAATTGATGCATTGAATATTCACATTACTTGACTATTCGATTACTTGAAAATTCGGAATCAAGGATTCATGAGCGAACGATTGCTTGTGAAAATAAAATTCTTCTCAACGGATTCCTCTTTATAGAATCCACTTCTACACGATGTCTTTTCACTCTACAGGGCTTCCACTCTGATCGAAAGTTAAATCGTATTAAATATTAAAGATTCGTTTTTTGCTTTTTAAATTCAAATTGATTGAAATTGATCGATTTTGCCCATTGCTGCATGTTTGTTTTTTTTTTTTATTATTTTTTTTTTTTTTGTGAAAGAAGATTTAAGGTTTTTAAGCATTTAATATATGAACACTTTTAAGATGCCATAAAAATTCAACATGAGAAGCAAAACTCCACCCGCTTTTTTGAAATGAACGCCAAGATTTTAGCTAAATAATTATTTCTTTTATATAGAAGTTCAACTCCTGCCTTCGTGACAGAAAGTAAAGTGAATGCATTTAGATATAGTCTTGATTTTATTCGCTTTTTTTCTAATTGAAGTAGGCATTTGGCTTTGAGTGTATGCGAGAATCAAGCATTCAAATGAACGAGTAGTATTAATTATTCTATTATTTAATCAATCAATTTATTTATTAACTAAATTAAATTTTATAATTTTATAATTTGTAGTCGACCTCATGTAAATATTTTATATATTTTCTTCATATCTGGCTCCAGGTCATTTTTTCATTCAATTTTTTTTATTGATTTTTATTAATTTTTATAGTCGACTCTGGATAGAGAATTAATTTTTTCTGTCTGTTTTTTTTTTTTTTTGTTTTGTCACAATCAACATTTCGGCGGCTTAAAGTGTAAACCTGCTAACGAACAATTTCAAAACTTTACAGGATAAACAAAAATGATTTATTTTGCAAAGCTTTAAAGCTTACGAAAGAAACTCAAAATATGGAACTTTGACCACAGTTGGACTTAGCAGCTTTACTCATCACCAATTTCTCCGTATTTAAAAATTTAAAATAAAAAATAAAAAATATTTTTGCCTGACGATGCAGTGTGCTTTTCTTCTTTTGAATGACATCGAAAAGTCAGAATCGGTTAAAAATGGACTTAGCTGGTTTATACTTTAAGCCGACGATATCCAAATATGTACATGGAACCAGTTTCAATCAATTGTGCTTTTGATTGTAATTGTTTCTATATGTTTGTATATGTTAAATGTTTGCAAGAATTGATGCGCAGGAATTCTTGCACTATGGGAAATCAGGCTTTAGTCTATAAGTTCAAGCCACCGAGTTGGTCACTCTATCCGACGTTCACGCGATCCAACCTCGACTGTATATATTAGTTTTGTTAATTTGTTTATACACTTATCTGTCTATTTATTTATTTGTCAGTTTATTTACTCATTTATTTAATTAATTAATTAATTATTTGTTTATTCATTTTTTTTTTTTTTATATATATATTATTCAAAAATCTCTTATAACGAATTCTAAGGGACCGGCAAAAAATTCGTTGTGGAAAGAATTCGTTATAAAGGGAAGAAAGGCACTCAAAATTTAGCGAAAAAGCCTTCAGAAGATTCGCTATAGAGAGTTTCGACTGTATATTTATTTCTTTATTTATTGATTAATTCATTTACTGATTAAATTATTTATAGGTACCTACTTATTGCCATCGCAATTCTTTATGCACTATGTCTTTTAATGCATAAGCTTAATCCTTTGTAATCCAGAATTATTAAGTATTAATTACTTTGAAAAGAGACTGATGCTACTTACTTCGTCTATAAACTGTATTACATGAAGGCGCAAGTGGCTATAAAGGGTTAAGGAAATAATTTTAAACGCAGATAGCTTAGGAACACATTTTAAACCGTTCACAATTCAATTTTTTTACAAATTTCAATCGACGTTCTTCCGTAAAAGAAATAATAATAATAATAATAATAATAATGATAAATAATAAAAATATATAAAATTAAAATATTTCCTTTTTCCAGATATATTCTTTCAGAAAAGCGCGTGGATTTTGCTTGAAGTCTTATGGCCAAATTATAGTAGAACCCAACGTATAAAGAGCGTATAGAACAATTTTCAAAGATAATTCATAGGCAATAATTTTTTTAAATGACTAGAATGCCTCGCCGAACTGACCGACTTACAGAGAATATAGAAAAGGAATTCAGAAAAAGTGCATAAATTCCTTTTCCGTATTTTGAATTATTGTCTTCAATAACAAAAACTATTAATGATGCAAATAAATAAATAAGTCTGTCAGTTTGGCATGTGAAAAGCACTAAAAGATTTAAGAAGATATTCATAGATATTAAGCGAATCCTTAAATAAGCCTTAAAAATGTACTTGAATCGGTAGTTTTAATAAGTAAATGTTTGTGAATCGGAAAATGTTTGCGTGTCCTTAAAAATAAGTAAATGTTATTGATCGCATATTTATTCAATTGTTTGTTGTTTATAAAAAAAAAGAAGAAAAAAAAAAGGAAATTGATATTAAACTATTTATACAAATGAAGATTTATTAATGTGAACACAAGTAGAATCAATTTGAAAATATTTGTAATTTGTAATTTGTTATTCGTAATTTGTAATTTGTAATTTGTAATTTGAAAAATCCTATCACAAACAGCAAGAAGGCAATATCCGAAATTCTAAAGTACGCATAGTACAATTTTCAGTAATGACTTGTGAATGTATGCAAATATGGAATTATATATATGAAGATATTACTATATACATGTATTGCATTATATGAATATATATGTATATGTATGTATATGTATTACTATACATTTATTAATATATATACATATATACATATATGTGTGTGAAAATAAAGTTTTTGACGTTTTAAATAAAATTTATCCACTTTTTTCGAATATTAATCTTTTTAAAAATACCTAAGAAATGGCGTAGGAACTGTAATACACTGAAAAAAAAACGGTTTTATTAAGATTTAATTACCGTTTCTTTCATCTTTCATCTGAATTTGATTTTCATATATTAAATTTTGAAAAAAGGCTTACTAAAATCTAGTTTAGACACGACCTAATTTGGTCAAGACGCAAACTTTTGTTATAGGGACATGGTTCATGTATAAACAAATTTGATCAAACTTTTGTTGTATATACATAGTTCGGACACAAACTATTTTGGTCAAGACGCAATCTTTTGTTATAGAAACATAGTTCAGACACTACCTGATTTGGTCAAGACGCAAACTTTTGATATAGAGACATAGTTCAGACATAAACTATTTTGGTCGAGACGCAACATTTTGTTATAAAGACATAGTTCAGACGCGCACTGTATCTGTTTATCGCAATATATCGATACAAATCTAAATAAATATCGATTCATATCGTTTCAATATATGTTCCTCTGCCAGTAGCTCTGCTGCTAAAAAGTTCCCATAAAAAATTCTCTGCCGCTAGCAGGTTCCTATGAAAAGTTGCTCTGCCGCCAATAGTTTGTGGGTGCCTTCCACTCCCCGCAACTAGGTTTGATGAGTAGAGGGGTAAATTTCACCTCCCCGCAAACGAATCAGAGTTGCATTTGGTGGGCGGTATGGGCAAACTAATGAGCGGACTAGGAAGCGAAGGTCGTTTCGAAATCCGTGGGTTCGAACCCCGCCACCTCCGCTCCCACGAACTTTTTTTTTTAAATCAGAATAATTTTTAATAATAAAAAAATATTATTTTTATTATTTCAATTGTTATTATGATTATTTAATAACAATTAAAATAAATTATGTCGGCTGCGAGATTTGAACCCAGCGTTCAGCAAAACGTTCGCGACTGCAAAGCGACGCCTTTAACCATAAAACCAACCAAGTCACTTAAAGGTTGGTGTCTTATATTTAGTTTTATCTATACTCTGAGCTTCTATTAAAGCATATCCCCCGAAAATATACCGCATATAAATTGATATTAATACATTCTCCCGAAAGTATACCGCATATAAAATTGACTATTTTCGTTGGGTTGAAAAATTTCGTGCATACCCAAAGGGTGATTTTGCGTTTTTTCTTCCGATTTTTGGAAAAAATTGTTCAACTTTGCAGCGGCAAAACGGTATCAAGTAAATTTCAAGGAAAAAATACGGAGAGTAGAAAGTAAGTTGCAGCCAACCAATAAGTAAGTTGCTTTCATCACGCCTTCCAAAACGTCATGCACAAGCTCATTCAAAAAATTCCTATAGAATCGGGATCGAACCCGCAGACCTCATTTTTTACTGATGACATGGTCATCGTGAAAGCCGGCGATTACTCTGAATTTCGATAACCAACTCATGAACGTGACACTAGTGACCGCCAATGCCATTCATGTAGAAATGTCATTAGAAGTGTGGGTTCGAAATGGGAGTACTCGCGGCTTCAATGTCATGCTGAAGTCTTCGATGCTGTCATCGGGACATTTTCGGCTGGGTTGGCATTGTGGGTTCTTATTTCCCGCAAGTAAATAGCTTTCCATTCTTGAATATTTAGACTCCATTTGAAAAGCAATTTTGGAGAAAATAAGAAATCAAAAACAATAACATTTCTATTTATTTATGATAGATTAAGTCTTGAATATTATTCAAGTCCATGTAAAACATTTAAAATCATATCAAACAACGAGTAATTGAATTCAAAAAATGCATTTTCCAAGCGGAATGTCAATGTAATTCAAATTCCCCCTCGTCCTTGGTAAAGCGAAATTTTAATCACATCAATTTTGGGAATAGAGTTACCATTCCTCGGGAAATGAAAAATAATCACCTACCTGAAGAAGTTTTTATTGTCGACACACTCGTCTGTGCTTCCCATTGTAATGATCTGTTTTGAAAAGCATTTTCTTTCGAAGCTCGACTTCCTCAACGTAATTGTTATGCAGAATGACAGTAAAATAAAATATTATTTCAATTAGGGAAACCATGCTCATGCCCACAAATAGACTGAAGGCGCTGCCGAGATTTGCTACAAAATTTTAAAGATAATAATATTTATTTAATTATCAAAAGTCAAAGAAAATCCGTTAAGAAATTTGAATTTTTATACATACAAACCAAAGTGATTGTATTCGACAGTAAATCGCGGCGCACTCGTCGATAGACCTGGGCGTTCATAAAGATATGCAGGACCGAGAAGTTCTCTTTTATGCCATCACTGTAAATTTTTGAAATCAATGAAAATACAGTTGAGCCATCGAATTGCAGTAATAAGAATGACATACTAAAATGGATCGACAGTTGGAGCATTGATATTCAATTCCGTATTCGTCAATTGGATGTCGTAGTCCATCATTTCGCATTCATTGAGACAAGGACATTGCGTATCTCGATATCGTCCAATTATAGAGTCTTCGAAAATTAAAAGTATTTTAAAAATAAGTATAAAAACTAAGCTCGTTATTTTCCATACGGTGAAATCTCGAAAACTCGAACCCAGCCTTGTTCAAGTTAACGAATTGATGAGTTTTCGAGCTTCGAATATTTTCGATCAAATATTGCATTTTCGTATCGAATTTTCGAGCCACAAGAATTTTGTTCACGTTTTCGAATATTCAAAGGAGAACAAAAAAAAAAACAATAAATAAACAAAAAAATGAGCTCAAGTTTCTGAGCGTTTCCCTGCAGGAAATTTCAATAGTGAATCTATACTCTTTCTCTACTGACTGCGTCAACAGTACTACTGACCAGCTAAACCCGTCGCAATGCTTTGCGCTATTGACATTTAACATTGAGTTGTCATTGAATGTCAACAGTAGACCGAAAAACTATTGACGAACTATGGACGTCGGTACTATTATATAGACAAAATGAGTACTCTTTCGATTTATAAGGAGACATATTGTTGACATGGTCAATAAAGATGAACTATACCTCTTGACAGTACAGTGTCTATAATGACACCGCCCATAAATACTGTTGACGTTGGAACTAGTTCTCTTGTCTATATTGACGTCAATATAGACATTGGGCCATATGGCGACAGGCTTCCTGCAGGGTTTTGACTATAGCGTGTGGCTGTGTGTGTGTGTGTGTGTGTGTGTGTGTGTGTTGTGTTTTTTTTTTTTTTTTTTTTTTTTTTTTTTTTTTTTTTTTTTTAACGAGGAGTAAAAGCATCGAAAGCCTTAAGTCAGTGAGGGACTTTAATCCTCTAAACATCTCCTCTCGTCGGGACGGAAAGATCCTCCTGGAACCACCGTTAGGTATTTCGTCAGAAGGAAGTCCTGAGCGTTAGCTCAAATCGTTCGTTACGTCGTACGGGTTCGTGACTGTTCGGTTTGAAGAGAGGGAGCCTCTCTTCCTGCGCGTTCGCTGGCACGTTGTCGTTCATATACTCTTAACTGAGTCATGATTCTCGCTGCAGCAGTAGATATTGCTCGCCATGCGTCAGGCGAGCCTACCAGTTCGGACACAAACTAGTTTGGTCAAGACGCAATCTTTTGTTATAGAAACATAGTTCAGACACTACCTGATTTGGTCAAGACGCAAACTTTTGATATAGAGACATAGTTCAGACATAAACTATTTTGGTCGAGACGCAACATTTTGTTATAAAGACATAGTTCAGACGCGCACTGTATCTGTTTATCGCAATATATCGATACAAATCTAAATAAATATCGATTCATATCGATTCAATATATGTTCCTCTGCCAGTAGCTCTGCTGCTAAAAAGTTCCCATGAAAAATTCTCTGCCGCTAGCAGGTTCCTATGAAAAGTTGCTCTGCCGCCAACAGTTTGTGGGTGCCTTCCACTCCCCGCAACTAGGTTTGTTGAGTAGAGGGGTAAATTTCACCTCCCCGCAAACGAATCAGAGTTGCATTTGGTGGGCGGTATGGGCAAACTAATGAGTGGACTAGGAAGCGAAGGTCGTTTCGAAAACCGTGGGTTCGAACCCCGCCACCTCCGCTCCCACGAACTTTTTTTTTTAAATCAGAATAATTTTTAATAATAAAAAAGTATTATTTTTATTATTTCAATTGTTATTATGATTATTTATAACAAATGAAATAAATTATGTCGGCTGCGAGATTTGAACCCAGCGTTCCGCAAAACGTTCGCGATTGCAAAGCGACGCCCTTAACCATAAAACCAACCAAGTCACTTGAAGGTTGGTGTCTTATATGGGCATTTCCATGATGTCGAACGCGACATTCGCACGCATTCTCCGTGGAAAAAGAAATATACGAAAATTTTTTTTTATTTGGACAAATGGCGGAAGTTATAGCTCTTGACTAGCACTGTAATTGGTGCTAAGGTTGATTTCTGGAAATTGTTCGTTTTCAAGATAATTACAAAAAACTAAGGCATTCGCACGCTACAAAAACAGAAGTCAGTTTTGAGGCGAACAGTTCAACCACTGATTTCAGCGAAACTTGAGGCAATATTTTAATGCGACTAATTTTGTAATATTGTACATTGATGAATCTTAGAACTGGTTTTTATTTGATTCAAAAATGTTAAACAGTTTAGTTTTTTATTTTATTTTAATCACTGTCGCACGCTACATGTCGAATGCTACATTTTGTTGCATCATACGTTTTAATTTAATGTGTACTTTTCATTTAATTGGACATGGAGAAGATGATGATAAATGACTTTTTAATGTTTTCAATATATTTATTTTCACAACAAAAATTATAAACTTAAAGTATCTTCAACAAAGAAAAAAAATAAATAAATAAGAATATTCATCCTTTACATAAAAAATAAAGAATAGAAACTAACTTATCTGTGAATAGTATTACTTATATTAAATAAAGATTTTTTTAATGGAATATGCAGTCCTAGCTCCTTCAGGACTGCCCTCTTAATATGCCAACCGATGCTTCAAACTGTATTTTTAACATAGGCTTGTCATTGAGGCATTACCACTCCCACATTTAACTACTCCACGAATAGACCTACTGTGGTGAATTAGAGGTCAGTTGTCTTACACAAAATACTCTACATTTTGACTAGTCATGTTCTGGGGTGACTCAGAGTACTCCTTTTTGGTAAGTTGACCTATCGCACCCTTGCTACTAAATCGGTACAACTCAAAATTTCGCATTTCTGGAACAATCATTCATTCTCTATTGAAACTTGCAAAAAATAATTATTTTTCTTAACTTAGTTTATTCTTAATCGACTACTGCATCAGTCTATATAAGCATAAATTTTCTAGGTGTTGAGTTTCTTGCAGAAAAGTGTGGTTGAAAATAAAAAATTTGAAATGGGTTTAGGAGCAAGGGTGCAAAATTTATAAATTTTACACTTACGATGTCGCACGCTACAAACTTCAAACATGTCTCAGGGCCACAGCGTTGATTATTTTGCAACAAAATTTTTTTTATTTAATTGCAATACAAATTGCTGTTTGCAGCGAATATTTGAGGCGCGTTGCACAAACACCTTTGACTCACTGATAACAAATGTTATTTTTCAATGTCGCACGCTACAACGAAATAAACGATAAAGTAAAGAAAAAATTTACCGTAATTGGCGATTGCATCGTTCCCTTTGCATTTTTCTTACATTCCTCAAATATAAAACGATATTTAAAAGTGCAAATATCAATGCATAGTGGATGTTATTACGAACATTAATCAAAACAAAACGGGAAGAGAAATATTCAAAACATAACTTTTGCACTTGTGCGACTTTGCATTTGAATATTTCTAAATGTGTTATGAATATATGTGGAATATGTTTAGATTAGTAAAATTTGATCGATTCTCTATAAATATATGTTAAAACAACATACTTTTATAGGCTTTGAATTTTTTGACTGCGGTTGACATTTCTGTGGAAATGCCCATATTTATTTTTATCTATACTCTGAGCTTCTATTAAAGCATATCCCCTGAAAATATACCGCATATAAATTGATATTAATACATTCTCCCGAAAGTATACCGCATATAAAATTGACTATTTTCGTTGGGTTGAAAAATTTCGTGCATACCCAAAGGGTGATTTTGCGTTTTTTCTTCCGATTTTTGGAAAAAATTGTTCAACTTTGCAGCGGCAAAACGGTATCAAGTAAATTTCAAGGAAAAAATACGGAGAGTAGAAAGTAATTTGCAGCCAACCAATAAGTAAGTTGCTTTCATCACGCCTTCCAAAACGTCATGCACAAGCTCATTCAAAAAATTCCTATAGAATCGGGATCGAACCCGCAGACCTCATTTTTTACTGATGACATGGTCATCGTGAAAGCCGGCGATTACTCTGAATTTCGATAACCAACTCATGAACGTGACACTAGTGACCGCCAATGCCATTCATGTAGAAATGTCATTAGAAGTGTGGGTTCGAAATGGGAGTACTCGCGGCTTCAATGTCATGCTGAAGTCTTCGATGCTGTCATCGGGACATTTTCGGCTGGGTTGGCATTGTGGGTTCTTATTTCCCGCAAGTAAATAGCTTTCCATTCTTGAATATTTAGACTCCATTTGAAAAGCAATTTTGGAGAAAATAAGAAACCAAAAACAATAACATTTCTATTTATTTATGATAGATTAAGTCTTGAATATTATTCAAGTCCATGTAAAACATTTAAAATCATATCAAACAACGAGTAATTGAATTCAAAAAATGCATTTTCCAAGCGGAATGTCAATGTAATTCAAATTCCCCCTCGTCCTTGGTAAAGCGAAATTTTAATCACATCAATTTTGGGAATAGAGTTACCATTCCTCGGGAAATGAAAAATAATCACCTACCTGAAGAAGTTTTTATTGTCGACACACTCGTCTGTGCTTCCCATTGTAATTATCTATTTTGAAAAGCATTTTCTTTCGAAGCTCGACTTCCTCAACGTAATTGTTATGCAGAATGACAGTAAAATAAAATATTATTTCAATTAGGGAAACCATGCTCATGCCCACAAATAGACTGAAGGCGCTGCCGAGATTTGCTACAAAATTTTAAAGATAATAATATTTATTTAATTATCAAAAGTCAAAGAAAATCCGTTAAGAAATTTGAATTTTTATACATACAAACCAAAGTGATTGTATTCGACAGTAAATCGCGGCGCACTCGTCGATAGACCTGGGCGTTCATAAAGATATGCAGGACCGAGAAGTTCTCTTTTATGCCATCACTGTAAATTTTTGAAATCAATGAAAATACAGTTGAGCCATCGAATTGCAGTAATAAGAATGACATACTAAAATGGATCGACAGTTGGAGCATTGATATTCAATTCCGTATTCGTCAATTGGATGTCGTAGTCCATCATTTCGCATTCATTGAGACAAGGACATTGCGTATCTCGATATCGTCCAATTATCGAGTCTTCGAAAATTAAAAGCATTTTAAAAATAAGTATAAAAACTAAGCTCGTTATTTTCCATACGGTGAAATCTCGAAAACTCGAACCCAGCCTTGTTCAAGTTAACGAATTGATGAGTTTTCGAGCTTCGAATATTTTCGATCAAATATTGCATTTTCGTATCGAATTTTCGAGCCACAAGAATTTTGTTCACGTTTTCGAATATTCAAAGGAGAAACAAAAAAAAAAACAAAAAAAAAATAAATAAAAAAAATGGGCTCAAGTTTCTGAGCGTTTCCCTGCAGGAAATTTCAATAGTGAATCTATACTCTTTCTCTACTGACTGCGTCAACAGTACTACTGACCAGTTAAACCCGTCGCAATGCTTTGCGCTATTGACATTTAACATTGAGTTGTCATTGAATGTCAACAGCAGACCGAAAAACTATTGACGAAATATGGACGTCGGTACTATTATATAGACAAAATGAGTACTCTTTCGCTTTATAAGGAGACATGTTGTTGACATGGTCAATAAAGATGAACTGTACCTCTTAACAGTACAGTTTCTCTAATGACTCCGCCTATAAATACTGTTGACGTTGGAACTAGTTCTCTTGTCTATATTGACGTCAATATAGACATGGGGCCATATGGCGACAGGCTTCCTGCAGGGTTTTTACTATCGCGTATGGCTGTGTGTGTGTGTATGTGTGTGTTCGAGTTTTGGAGAGTTCACTTTTTATATATGTATCTATACATATAGGAAAACTTTCGAGCACACATACATAAATTATTTACCGAAATATTTAATTATGCAAGGAATATCCTTGAAGGAGCATTTTGTCGCATTGTATTGTATAAAGTACGGAATACATCCGCAATACTTGAACGTATTTTCAATATTGCAATCCAATTCACAGTGCGGCCCCGCGAATATGGGAAAATACTTCAATGGAAATTCATACGGAAAGGCACAAAGACGTTCCTCAACTGGCATTTCCTGGACTGCCGTAGAGCAAAATGTCTCAATCGGGCGTATGGCTGCAAATACCTCTTCGTTGTAAGCGACGAATCGAACGAAGGACTGAGAGGTTGGAAATATCGGAGCTTCGTCGATAAGCACCCTGTAGCCGAGCGAATACGCCTTATTTTTTTCGAAGTTGATATCGTTATTGTGCAAGATGATCGACAGACCCTCGCGAATACCCGGCTTCGCAGTGACATTCGTAAATCGTATGCTAGTGTATAAAAAAAAAAAAAAAAAATTTCAACGATGGACATGAAGACTCTCGTCGTCTTTTTCGTATCCCTACCCCGTTTGATTCAAATTAAATGAACAGCAGAAGCCCATCGAGGTCCGTGACACTTGGAATAGCTCTTTGCATGGCGTTATCTGAAAATTATTCCGACAACGGAAAAGGTAGTCGTCACATTCCCATTTGATGTCGAAAAAGAATTTCTCAATAGTCAGATCGTTCAGTTTGAGGACTTGCTCAAAGAGTTCGATGTTCGAAGCATTGAAAACCGTTGAGGCATCTTCGTCCATTATTCCATTATAATAGCTCAGCTGCTCGGCCATGAAACTCACATTCGTGGATTGCGGAAGCTTTCTACAAAAAGTTTAACATTACGTAGCATACCCAAAAGGGGCATTGTGATCTCATACAATGGCACTCATACGGACACACGCGATTTCGTACTTACATTTTCGAAAAATAACGCTCAGTTTTCTTCATATTAACCGCCGTTTCAGGACAAATGGTCACCGACGGGAAGTACAGACTCGAGACCGGTGTAAAGTCATTTTCGAGATTCATGCGAGTGGGATTGCTGCGATAATCGAAGTAGAAATCTATGACCATCGAAATGCTACATGCGAAGCAACAGACCGTTATGAGCCACCATAAGAATCTGGAATGGTAAAAAGACTGGGCAGTTTTTCAGAGACACCTTCCTGGGTTTCAATTGCGTTCCGCATTCGCTCACCGTACGATTCGATTCGTCGAGGCGTCATTTGTGAATTTGAGCCCATGGATAGTTGTCTTCGTACAGAATAGGCACCATGTCCGCTTTAAGGCACTCCAGAGTGGCTTCACAGACACGTCAATATCCTTCGGTTCGAAGTCAGTGTGAGCCATTGCTTGCCGCTCGTGTGTTACAAAGTGACTGCCAATTGAGAAAGTCATTGCAATCGTATTTAAGGGAGACATTTGACTGCCTACATCGCCTAATTGTAATCTATCGTTTCCATTTGAAAGCATTCATTTAATTCGCATTAATCATATCCGAATTGGAAATCTGAAAGAACAACAATCAAAATCGATTGAATTCCTTGTTTCCCACACCCGTGTCGATGCCAATGAAATGTGGCCATAAATCCAAAAAGGAATCGCAGGACCCCCGCTCGCGGATTATTCTATGAGCTTATTGAGAAGACTCGACCTGATGGAGCCGTATGGATCCAAGTTTCGGATTGAGCGACCGCGAAAACATATGGTAAACATAGGGAGACTACTGGGTCTGACACTTTTTTTTTTTTTGGGCGGCTGTGTCGAAACTCTCTAAAACGAATTCCAAAGGACCGCAAAACAAAATTCTCTACAAAGAGACTTCGTTATAAAGAGAAAAATGAAGGCACTAAATACGTAGCGAAAAAGCCTTCAGAAGATTCGCTATAGAGAGAAATTCTTTATACTTAAGTAGAGGAGTTCGCTATGGAGAGTTTCGACTGCTATTACCCAGCCGGAAATTTTCTCATAAATGACCAATTCATTAATTTTTTCACCAAGGATATCAAGGGGAAAATTTTAGTACTTCTCAATTGCAATGGCATTGCCATCGAAAGAAGCTCGGGTATCGTTTTTCTATAGGAATTTAGCTCGGGTATCGTATTTCTATAGGCTTTTTATCGCAACTCCAATGGCATTGTCATCGATAGAGGTATCGACGCGATAGAGTAGATCTACTCCAAATTCGATTACCAATTCGTGAGATGTGCTCTTATGACGGCCAATGCCGCTTGTGTGTAGATTTTTTGAGAAAGTTGGTGTATAATCAGGAGGAGTCGCGGCTCTATGTCATGCTGAAATCATTGATTGTTTCACCGGAACGTTTCCGGCTGGGTATTACAAGGTAAAATTATGTACATACTATCATGTAAGCAAAATTTTGACTTCACCCTCTGAAAGTACTTCATAAGTGTAATGGTTCCGCTAAATTGTCCACAAATTAATTTGAAATCGATTTCAAAAATTATAGCCGAGAATTAAGTTGCGCACTTACTTATGCCATTATCTCGTTTATCTCGATGCTGTTTAAAACAGAATTGGCATATTTTGGAGTAGGTACATTACATATTATTTACATACGTATACGGTAAACAAAAGAAAACCAAAAATAATTTTTACGTCAAAGAGAATGCAGCAACTAAAGGGTTAACCTAATTTCAATTAGAGGGCACATCGGCCAGTTATCGTATAAAATGAAATAAATTTCAAATTTTTGTTAATAGTGCAACTAACAGTAAGATACTCGGTTAACATCAACGTCAACGAATGATTTTCGGCATAATTTTTTGGAAACGATTCAACTTGAATTCGTGAGCCAACATGTAACTTTAACGAATGACTTTGAAATCTTGAAATTCGGAGTACTCTTTCATTCTTTTACTTCTTGTTTATTATCAGCTCTCTCTTACTCTATCGATCTCTCTTTCGCTCCCGCTCTTTCACCCTCTCTCGTAATCGGACTCGGCTTCGGTCTCACTCTCCGGCCAGACTCACCGCGAGCGATGCAAGAAGTTAGTTAGCCGAATGTTCGCTTTCGGTTATGAGAAAACAGGTAAACTTATTTGGTTAAGAGCGAATCGAATGAGCGAGCCAGGTACATTGCTCGGCTGGCTCGCAGCGAGTGTGGGAAAGAGAAGTCCGTAAACGGCCGATCTACTCTGGATCGACGGCGTTTGTGAGCGACGATCGTGTGGTAGATGAGAAGCGTTTTCTGTATTCATATTAACGACATTTCTTGTGGTGAATTGGACCGAGAGTCGAAGCGCGTCGTGCCTTACAACAGTTTTCCAGTGTTTTTACCTGTTTTCGGACGTGTTTTCCACCGTGGTGCGATCGGCGTGGCGTAAAATTGGAATTCCAGAAAAGCAAAGCAACCAAAAAAAAAAAGTGAGAAAAATTTCAAAAAAAAAAAAAACAAATATATTCCTATATATACATACATATTTATGTATATGTTCGGGATTAAAGAGGAGACGAAAAAATTCCAAAAGAATTCCGCTTGAGGCAGTGCTGTAACGCGTCATGACGGCGGTCGGTGCCTTGAAAATTTACTAAACGCAAAATTTCTCAAACAAAAAAACGTTTGCGGAGTTCCCCCGGAGTAGCGCAAGGTGCGTGTTTCAGTGAAATCGGTATAGAAATTAAATTCGACGGTGCTAAAACGCAAAACTCCGAGCTGCAAGGTACATACATTTGTATACAATGTACATACGAAATCGAATTAGTGTGGCTCAACATCAAACGACAAAGAATTAACATTTTTTTTTTGGGTTTTCCGTTCTTTAATTTAGTTTATTTTGCTCTCTTTTTTTTATTTATTTATTTTTTATTTTTTTTTTTTGCTGGCGTCGCACTTGAAAATTTGCTCCATCGAAACGGGTATAAACGTGTCTCCGTCTCTATGAGAATGCGTGTACAATAATTCTTTTATTGGTGAATTAGTGTTGTTTTTCTCGTTGTTATTGTTGTTATTGTTGTTCTCGTTGTTTTTGTTGCCTTTGTAATTGATGTTCGTCGCCGTATATTATAATCGAAACGAAGTCACATAATAACTGGCTTCAATGTACTCCACAAACGTCAATTGATAGACGGATCGATGGATCGAGCGATGGATCGATCGAGCGATGGTTGGTTCGTTGGCCGGTCGGTCTGTTCGGCTGGACTCAATTGCTTTTAAGCTGGGAATCGATGGTCGCGTTATGCTGTTCGAACGTGAACAAAACCCGTTGTAAATAGCCAATGAAGCGCATCGAACGTTCAACATCATCATTGTGATGATCATCATCATCATCATCAATGTGATCATCACCTTCAGGAGAATCATGAGCAACTATTTCTCTTGCCGTCATCGTCAACGGTAAGCCGTCGTCGGTTGCCGCCGCTGCCGCCGCCGTCGCCGCCCTGCACAAGCACAGCAACGAACAACATTAACGGCCTCACAGATCGTTTTGCTTGCGTCTCATACGTGGCAGCAGCAGAGATGTCTAGCAGCAATGCTGCCTGTTATTGCTGTATTATCAACGTCGCGAATCTATACGGTTCCGCTTAAATATCGCGCCAAAGTTGTGCAGCGACAGCGACAACAGCGAGTCGGCATCGAGTTACCATAATTGCCAGCTCTGCTCTCCGTCTGTCTGTCCGTCTCTCAGTCTCTCTGTTTCTCTTTCACTGTCTGCATGTGTGCCTGGTCGCGTTTAAAACATGGGCCAGAGAACTCATGGCGAATTCTTCATGAACCGTTCACCACTACCAACTACTAACTGGCAATTGGCAACTGGCAATTGGCAACTGGCAACTGCCAACTACGGCAACGTATTTACTGATCCGAGTACTCGCGTCTTCGCGACTGCGCAGTCCTAATTCGCGCAAGCGCGCACGTTCGTGTGGTCTTAAAAAATTTTTGCTGCTTCTGATCTTTCCCTGAATGGGATCGAACAATACGCGACGCAGTCACTTCACAACAAATATTCCGGTTTTTGTTGTTGCTGCTGTGGGTTTCCTTTCGCGCAGCATTCAAAAACGTCAGTTAAAAAGACAAACCAAAAACAGCAGAGCAGCAAGAAAAAACAAAACAAAACAAAAAAACAAAAAAATTCATAGCCACATTCCTCAGTAACGTGGGCTGCTTGATAAGTTCTCAGAGAAAAAGACAAAATTAAGAAAACTGGAAAAATTTAATAAACAAAAGTAAGAGGAATATCATCGGGTGGCAATGGAGAGAGAGCGAGAGAGAGAGAGAGAGAGAGAGAGAGAGAGAGAGAGATTTACATTGGTATTAATATTCAGCTCAAAGTCTCCAAGAGTCGAACAAACTCTTTGGATATCGGTGGACTCGAGTAATGAAAGTTTGGTTGTGATTAAAAGATTTTCAATATTAACCCTTTCAGTACCCAATTATTCTCACAAGGATCCACATATGTATACAGTAGTTTCGCTATATAAGAAACTCGTGTATAAGAAAAACCCGCTTTTAAGAAAGGAATCTCAGGGCACCAAGTCCATTTATATTAAGCTATGTACAAAAATGTTGGTGTATAAGAAACTCGTATAAGTAAGAAAAATCCGCCTTTAAGAAAGTGTTTTCCAAAACCAAAAACTCTTTTTGTATGGAACAAATTTTTATATAAGAAACTTGGTTTTTTATCAAAAATGTAATACCCCTATTTTCAAATATCGGTAGTTGATATAAGAAAAAATTTTTCTTATAAACGGTTTTTTTTATAAGAAAGAATTTTCTTTTAAACGGGTTCTTATTTAAGAAAAAACCGGATATAAGAATGAAATTTTCTTGGCAAAATCGACTTTCTTATATACGAAACTACTACTACTACGAAACTACTGAAGATGTTAAGAAAGAGTACTTAAGCGGGCAATCTGCGGGACCGAAAACTATGTCCGCTTAACAGAGGTGTCCACTTAAGCGGAAACTAATTGAGAAGAAGGAACAGTAGAGCATTCGAAAGAGGGGTGTCCGCTTAAGAGAAGTGTCCGCAACGAGAGAGTACACTGTATATATGTATCATATGTTTTGTTCCTCAGATGAATACTGAAATTTCATTCGTATGATAAAAATTCCATTGTGATGTATTATAGCAATAGCATCGAAAGGGTTTAAGTTTGTTGAAGACGCCAAGAACGTTAGTCCGGCTTTTTTTTTGTTTTTGTTTTTTTTTTTTTGCTCCTTCAGTCTGTTTAATAGTTGATCGCTTAATTGAATTGTGGTTTTCACGCTTGAGTTTGTGCATAATTGATGCAATGGATTATTTCATCGGTACTCCCGCTGTAGGTGCTTGCAATATTTAAATTCTTCAACTCCCTCCGCCCAAAATATAAATTCGCCAACGAAAGCGAGCTGCATTACTGACGCATCGGATTGAACGACAGACCGACACATGGGCATAAGGACAGCTCCGTCGCCGACTGCGCGCACTGTGGTCACAATCAAATTCAATTATCCTTGTGGGACTCGCAACGAGCGCCCGTTTGTGGCATTGAGGGATGTTTTCGGTTATTATATTTGGCCCAAAATTAGCTCTAATTGAACATGGGCACACACAGAGCCCGCCGCGCGCCATCTTAGACGAAATTTATTGAACCGTACACGCTATTTATGGGCCAGCATGAATCAGTCTTCAATTGCTCTTGGCTTCAATGATTTCTTTATTTTTTACTTTAATTTTTTTTTTTTTTGGTACTTATTCCCTCTGTCGTTTCTTCGATTCGTTCGATTGTTGTTGTGGCTTTATTTTATTTTATGTCTACGTTGAGTGTGTTAAAAAGTGGAGAAATGAAAGAATCAAAAAAAAAAAGAAAAAATGAAAGATGGAAAAAATAAAAATGGGGGAAAAAAATTGGGAATCGCTCAGCGCCGACGACGACGACGACGAAAAAATAATAAGCTTCAGCAAAAATAAAATTTTACTCGCGCGATCAGCATTCCAAACGATGATGACAAGCTCCACAAAAAAGCAATGCGAAGTAAATTAATTCTGCATTTTCTCAAAGCGCAAAACTGAAATTGGAAATTCTACATAAATTGCAATTATTTATAATTTTCACGAAAAGTCGATGGCGATTTAAAAATTCACATCGAAGCAAATAAAATTCGACGAAAAAATTGAAAATTATTTAAAATATTATTTTAGCGCGAAAAGTTTTCAAAATTAACAAAAAAGTAAAAAAATCGGTTTTTTCTTTTTGATGGAAAAAGCAAAGCTAAGAGATAAAAAATAAAAAGAGCAAGAGAAAAAGTGAATGTGATTCAATTCGATGGATTACGGCTCTTTCCATTGACCTTTTGTGCTCTGTTTCAGACTACGGGAGAAGTATGGAAATTTTACGTTCACTTTTTCACCGTGATTTTCTGCGAATGTGGATTTAAAAAAATTTTATGTGGAAGATAAACCATTAAAGCCATTTGAAAAGCTCCATAAATCCCATAAAGCCCTGACACGTTCATGTTAAAATATTATTGAAAATGTTAACACTCTGTTAACTTTGGTGGTGTGAATCAGGAACGAACATGGAGTGAAAGATTGAAAATTTAATTACGACTTTCGGAATCTATTCATATTGCTATTGAGTTATGTATGAGCAAGTGGTACGAGATTTATTTGAGCTCCAAAAATTTCCATTTCTCTCCATTTCGTTCTAAAAAAATCCTAGTAATTTCCCCTATTTAGATTAGGTGACTCTTATCGCGGCAAATCGGACAGGAAAGCGTGCCGCTCGCACCGCTCGTACGTCGCTCATCCACAAACTACGATTTGCTGCGATAAAAGTCGCCTAATCTAAATACGGACGTTCAATGTGCAGCAATCCTCGGATGCAGGAGGCCCGTATATAGCCATTTGCCTCTTAAAAGAATTGAAACTTGTGCCATTGTCAGTCTAACCTTCTCCCATTTGATAAATTTTTTTTTTGATAAAATGTCTTGAAATAAAATTCGCTCTCGATTCTATGAATAATCGAAATTTTGCGATTCGAATAAAATATTATCGCCGGACTGCGATCTATACGGAATCGAATTAGAATCGATATTGAATTCGATTTGACGAAATTACCCAAGTGTATCGATTCTTTCTGCTCATCACGTGAATAATTTTTCCGTTTTATTCTCTACGAGATAAAATCTATTTTTGCTTTTGTAGATTCGTATTCGATGGCAAATTTCCTATAATACGTGATCGTACCGGCGTTATCAGCACCAGGGCCGTTTCTATGCTTTTTGGGCCCCTAGTGTCTGTGGTGCGGGCCCCCCTAGTGAAGAAAAAAAAGGTCACTCCTATGCAAACATATCGTTTGCGCAGTGAAAACCCAAAAGCCAATACCATTTTGTGGTGCAGGCCCATAGGCTGCCTAAAAACGGACCTAATCAGCACATAGGTTCTACAATCACAAAATCAAAAAAAAAAAAAAAAACAAAGAAGAGACATTTTTCTATTGTAGTATAAAGGCTTTTCTCTATGACTATAAAATTTAGGATTCAATTATAGAGGATTCCCTAAAAAATTTTTTTTAAAAAATATTGGAAGCACGATTTCTTTTTATGATACCCTTCGCAAATGTTAAATGCAACTTCTGAAATACAGTGTACTCTTTCTGAAGCGGACACGTACGGGACCGAAAAATATGTTCGCTTAATAGAGGTGTCCCCTGAGGAGACTACTTGAGAAGTAGAAACGCTAGAGCATTCCATAAAAGTATCCGCTTAAGAGGAGTGTCTGCAAGGAGAGAGTACACTGTAACACGTTTTTCGGATTATATCAACGAGTGGTCCGACCATTTGTCCCATCAAATGTGAATCATTCATTTCTGAAATATGATTTCGAATGCTTATATTTTTTTTTTTTTTTTTTTTGCGGTGAGAAGGTCAAAAATCCTTTCGGGCTGATAGTATCCGTGTTTGCTGGGTGTGTGGTGATTCCACTAAAAAAACATCCCCCTCTTTTCTAGTTGGGATTCCTACCCTGGAAACCCTGTTGCATAACTTCGGGGTAGATCCCACAATCCGTCAAAGATGACGCTCCCTATAATAAACCCGCTTCATACATTTATTTACCAGTCTGCATGATTTGACTGGGGCAATCGGATAGAACCGCGACTCAGGAAAGGCGGGACCGTCAAGCCCGTGACCCGTGCCATGGGGTCTCCCTGCCTCATCGAATGCTTATTTTTGGTACAATATTATCAAATTAGACTGTAACCCTTGAACCGCATTTTCGAAAGCTGTCATGCAAGGGTTAAATAATGGGATTTTTCTCTCTCTCTCTCCATTCACTCTTTAGTACCTTCAAATATGCTCCAATAATTGCTCACGGTGTGGCGCCACTATACAAAATCATAAAAATATATTTAAAATAAAAAAAAAATATAAAAAAAACCAAAACTCATCAGCGCAAAGGGGACAAATAAATCAACAACAAATTGTGCAGATAATGTTTGCGAAAAAATAACAAACATCAACAAATAAAAAACAAACAATAATAAAAAAAAAACAACAAAAACCGCAGCCGAAATTCGCAACTCAAATTCGCATTGAAAGATTTCATTCCAAAAGAAAAAAAAAAACACATAAAAAATAAATAAAAAAAACAAAGAAAATTTACCTTTCCAGAGAGAGAAGAAAAAAAAGAAAAAACAAAGACCATGTTAAAAAAATAATGAAAGGATGAAATGAAAATTGTGACAGTGAAAAGCGCTTAATTACCGAACTGACATTTGTGTGTGTGTGTGTGTGTTTTTAGAAAAACATTTTTATTATTTTTAAATGTGCATTTTTCAAGGAAAAGCGAGTTAAACGAGTTTGTGCTTGTGTGGATTGGCTTAATTTTCATGTTGTTCGGCTTCTTTGTATGTTTGTTGTGAACACAGTGTGTGTTTTCCACCAATTTAAAGCGACGAGGAGCCAAACAACAAAACCGAACCAAGCAAAAATTTAACTAAACAAGCACGGAAGCCACATATTCCGAGCGTCCGAGTCAACTGTGCTGGAGACCACGTGCCCACCACCCACGGAATGCCGTTTTAGCGAGGTCGTCCCAAAACATATGAAACTCCAAAAGATTTGAACTTGTCAGCCGAGGTCAGTAACATCGTCGACATCATTATTTCGCCGAGTAAGTCTTCAAGAATTTCCCGACTTTGCTTTTGCAGTTTTTATTTGTGATTTTGATTTTGATTGTGTTTGTGATTGCTTTTGTGATTGTGTTTGATTTGTTGGGGTTTTATTTTTTTCAAATTTAAATATTCTTCGTTTGAGCGTCCGGCGTTTAGACGAAACTCAATTGCGAAGGCAATGAATGATGTCAGCAGATGCTCGCGACGACATATGGCTCCATATGTGCCATGCTGTGATGCTCTGCTCTGCTCTGCTCTGCTGTTCTTTCTGTTCGCTCTGTGGCGTGCTGCTACTTGTCGGCGACATATTGTTGTCGTGGCTTAGCAAAGAGCTTCTGCTTCTGATGCATTGATGCGTGAAAATACTTGCGATTACATATGCTTTGCATGATTGCCCTGCTATGCGAGAATGCCAACAGTTCAATCAAGCAGAGGAAACTACTCGTACTCATATCGAAACGAGTAGCTATCTATGTACATACATAGTATGTATATATGTATGTCTGTATGTACGTATGTATTGTATGTATGTAGCTATGCCTATCCACCCACTCATCGATGTACCTACGGAAGTTCATACATGTGTATACATGCTGTACGAGTATATACATACATACATACCTATGCATGTACGTTCATGATGAAGAGTGCTTCTTCGCTCATTACTCTTGTGTGAGTGTGCTCGCTTCTAAGCACTCTCAATTCAATCAAGACAGCGCCAAGCCGCTTTAGCGATCAAATCAGTTATCGCCCCAATACCTATGTATGTATGCTACTCATTGGCGATTGTCTGCGCTTAACTATTCGATCCAATCATCTATAACTTGTTACTGTGCCCGTTCCATGTCGATGACAACCACTTTCGCCTCTGTGACATCCTCCTAGTCAGTTGAGCCGACAATACCAGTCACTGGAGGCGGAGACCGGTCCCTCGGCCATCCAAAACGCTGTCGAATTTAACATTACGATGTCTTTGCCAGGGACGGGTCTTCATTTTATACGCTATCTTTATCGTTTTCAGTACATTTGATATACAATACTGCGATTCGAAGGGCCCGAGTTCGATTCCCGGCTCGGGCGAACGTTGATTTTCTATTTTCTTCGAATGAAGTATTTAGTTTAAATCTTATATACCTGCATGCATGTAGGTTGAAGTGGCTGCCACCTAGGCCCTATACCACCGGGGTTCTTCTTGTGTTTGTGTGAGTGTATGTCTTTTTATTTAGTTTTTATACTCCGTTTTGCCTGTGCCGGGAATCGAACCTTGGACCCCAGGCATTTCCAGAGCCACGGTATATTCCTAAGACGAATAAAAAACTGTCAACAGCAGCTTTTGCAGCTGTTGCGGGTGTTGAACTCGAACCTTCGGATTGCTGAACGCACACGCTATCCACTACGCCACGGAGCCATCGTGGCCTCTCGTCCAGCAAATGTATTACATTAATGTTTGAGTAAAATTGAGCTGTAGACACCTCGTTTACCAGTACACTAAGTATGTAGTTGAAACGAGTATATAGTCTGTGTATTATTCAATCTTTTTGTGACTAGTAAAATGGGTAGTCCCCAAAGACTGGCATACTGGCAGGCAATATTGTTTGGTGGCGACCTGTTGACTACAGGGATGCTCTTCGCGCCTGTGTGTACATGGGTATGTTCGAATGGACCCTGTAGGAATATGAACTAGTGCCGTACTAGTACTTTACTAGTGCTAAAGCCACCAGTACTAGTTCTTTTCTATACCCCTGTCCATATAAAATTCTGTCGAAAATCAGTATAAAATCTGTACAGGAAAGCACTAGTACAGTATGCACCAGAATTATTCTAGTACTTGTCGATCCAATTGGGTAAATTTGCACCAGTTAAATACTAGTGATGTTTACGTGAAAAATGTAACAGAATCGTTGATTTTTATTTTTTTTTCAATACATAATGGAAATAAATATTTACTTATAATAAAAGAAAACCATTCGGTTGTGAATTAATTATTTATTTATAACGCCTCAATGAATGCAATTATTCCACTGATCACTAGTATAGTTATGGTGCACTAGTTCTTTTAGTACCTACTGGTAAAAGTACTAGTTCTTTTAGGCAAATTGCCCAACAGCTTTCTACAGGGGATTTACGAATGGATCTATGAATGCATTTATGTATGCATGTATGTGTGTGTGTGTGTGAGTGTGTGTGTTACAATGGCCTGTACAGCTATCATGGCTATGACACCCAATGCTTCGGTTGTTCCACAGCTACGAAGAAAAGACCAAAACGAGAGAAATTGCAATTCCCGTTGATATGAAGCCGGAGTCAAAGCGTCGGGCTCGCAAAGCTCGTTATTGCGGCCGAATGCGTCTGCGATGCCGCACAGCGACTGACTCTGTGTGCGTGTGTCTCAATAAAATTCTTAATATTTCCTTCATGCGTATAATTTGCATAATTCGCGAATAGGTTTTCGCTGCTTTTATGAAAGGAAATCTGACACACACGAACACATCCGAGCGGGATCATAAAAGCTCATAGCTATTCAAGCTTCAGACTTAAGAGCTCTGTGTATGCGCTCGCGGCCGTCCGACCATCCGTCCGTCCGTCTATGTTTCCATGCGTCCGTCGGTGCGCCAATCTTTTCATATGCATGAATAAAAGGATACTCACATAGATGTGTGTGTGTGTGTGTGTGTGCGTTTGTTTGTCACTGTGCAGCGGTTTGAAATTCATTTGTTCGTTCATTCATGAATTTCTGAGCACGAAATTTATGCCCTGCAGTAAAGTGCAGTAGATTTCGAAGAGCGTAGTCAATGCTCTGCGGCATTATCGTCGCATCTATTCAGCTCCACGCTGCATGCACACAGCCGAAAAAAAATTCCTTCTGCTTTTTTCCTTTTTCCCCAATCCTTTTTTTTTTAAATTTTTTATATTTTTTATTTGTTAATGCATTCGTGTGTATATGTACCTACACGATTTTACATGTAGTATATGTACAGGAAAATGTAGCTTTTCCTTTGAAAATCTCACATGTCCGTGCCCCGTGCATGTTTCGGCATCGGCATCGGCTTCGGGTCCACGGCACGCTCCCTCGGCGCGTTAAGCTCGCATGCCTGCCGCGTTGCCGCTTTGTACTTATTTACTATATAATTTTTTGGCCCATTTTTCTTTGGGATCTTCCTTCGACAACATTAAAAACGAAACCAAAAAACCAGAGAAACGCAATGAACAAAGCAGAAAAAAAAAGAAAAAAAAAATTTTGAAAAATATAATAGTAAACAAAAAACCGTGCTTTATGCACACCGAGCCGCTTTTGCACAAAAGGCACTGTCGCTGCCGCTGCCTGCAGTGACATGGAATCTGGCGATATAATTTCGCAAATTGAATTGAAACAATTTTGAACGCAGTCAGTATTTTTCGCAACACCCCCTCTCCCATCTCCGGGAACGAATTCTTTCCGCAGCAAGTGAGCATATGTTTAAATATACAAAAAGGATTATGTGGGATTCTTTTATTTAGATTCTCGCTGACTTGCCGAGCGGGAGCGCAGTTTGCGGTTGACGGCTTCTCTGCTTTTTCGCTGATTTGTCGAGGATTTATTTACCGTTCGTATTTAAGCATATCATGAATAAATTGCTTGTAAATTCAATTTGAAAATAGTTCAGTTCAATTCGGTTCGGCTCTAGTAACCTTGAACCATATCTATTCCATATGCACACAGATTGTATTGTGGGTTGTATTGCGCGCGCTCGTAGAATGCCAGCGATTCCTGCAGTTTCCTATACGGTTGATTTCTACGGCGTATTCCGTGGCTGCGCAACCTTCGACATGATTTATTACTGATTTTTCAATGGCATTCGGATAACTGCTCGCGACTCACCGCTCTAGCTGCCACCTCTAGTCCACCTCAGTGCAGTGCCCCCTAGACCACGACTCCTCAGTTCGCCGAAAAAACCATTTGATAATCTTACATCTGCTGGCAGAGCGGAGTCTACAAGTCTGTCTATTAGATATGTAGATCAAAATGCTTATCTTCATTATGTGTCAAGCTCGCGCCATGATACGGTATAAGGTATACCCGTCGTACCAGCACAAAGAGACACCACACTCGAATGAATTTTTAATGGATTTTCGTTCTTTCCTTTTTTGCCCCCATTTATGTATTTGTTCGCCTTCATTTACGAGTACATTAAGGCTCTATATTGAGGAAAAAAAATAAATTGTAATTTCAACGATTTTCCGCTTTTAAGCGAAATCACTGTTGAATCAATAAACTGAATTCTTAAAGTAACAATTAAAAGTTAAGGACCCTGTTAAAGCTTTTCGTTACGATATCTTCTCAAAATGTCAAAATGTTCAACAAATTTTCGGTTCTTCGGGACGAAATATTTCATCGGAACAGTGACAAATGGACCTAAAGCCCAAAATCCAATATTGCGAGAGCCCGATGCGTGAGTGCGTGACGTCACGAAAATGTTTTGCGTGACGCATTTCAATCTCCAATGAGAGTTTTGCGTCACGCAGATGATAGCATAATTTCGCTTCTAGTAATGCAATATTTGAACCAAATACCAATCTAGAGAGTACCGAGTACTCATAAAAATTAAAAGTTATCACTTGAGTTTAAATTTTAATTCAAAATTTGCAAAAATTTTCAAAAAATTTTCAAAATAAACCAAAGCTCGCGAAAAATTTTAAAAGCTTTTTTTCACGGAACAGTGAACAGTTTTTGTTTTATTAGTTTAAACGAGTACCCAATAGCGAGTACAGGTTTTTATTAACCTGTCACATTGCCTCGAAACGAGAAATATTCAATTTTTCAAAATTTTCTCGCTACGAGGTCTCGCAGTGCGATACATTGGAGCTCGAACCATATGATTGAATGTATTGAAATTTGTGTGCGTCTCGTCTCTCTCAGAAATCAGGCAAAACTGCGATAAAAAATTGTTTATCAATATATTTGGCAAAGCTAAAGGAAGTTTTTTTTTTGGGGGAAAAGTTTCCATAGTTTTGCTCACGAAAATTTAGGTATTATTATACCGCCAAACAATACTAATCCGCTTTACAAAAAAAAAAAAAAATCATTTGGCAACGATTTTGTACAGCGAAAGGAGAAATTTCAAACACATGGGCATTAGGGTGTCCCAAAAAAAAAAATTTTTTTTTTGGAACGTGAATTTTCTGAAAGCTTATATGCTAAAATATTTTTGAGATTTTTTTCAGATTTTTTGTAAAAATTTTAGAGGTCGCTCAATGCGCTTTTTCCAAACCGGCCCTTTTTTCCTAAGTTTTTGGTGATAGCTTGTTTATATGCAATGTCTTTTAACATTTTGAGGCAGTTATCGGTAGAAAAGCATTCAAACCTTATTTCCATATACATAAAATACAAAATATACCTTTATTTTATGCCATCAAAGCGTCATCAATTAGACTTTTTTCCAATAAAACTGGGCGTTGGGCGACCTCTAACCCTTTTACAAAAAATCTGAAAAAATTCTCAAAAATATTTTAGCATAAAAAGCTTTCTAAAAATTTACGTTCTACTATGAAATTCGAAAAAAAAAATTATTTTGGGACACCCTAATGATCATATATGTTGAGGTGCCTGAACTTCTTCACAACTTTCCACACAAAGGTTTTGAAAATTGAAATTTAATATCATACGAAGAATTCTCGTCATCCGTGAAAGGCTCATTTCTCGCATAGAATGCCTTAACTTAATTCGAAGGTTTCTTAGCTTTTCAAAGCCAAATACATACATACATACAAACATCGATAGCCGAACATTAATCTACCGACCGAAATTTGTAATTAAAGACCAACCGAAAAGGATCGACTGCAACCAATTGAAGCCGCACATGCTGCTCACACAGAATGGTTGAGGCGAAATCTTATCGATTTATATGAATAAATTGTTAGCTTTGATTGCACCGAAGCTGAAAGAGGTGACCCCTCGAATATCCTAAGCTAAATATGTTTTTCAATTGCCCAGAACTAACGTTGAGCTCACTGATGACCGAGCAGGTTATGGCAGCCGCTCCGACACCCATTCAGACCGGGCGGATATCAATGTGCAATGTTGCTTTTCTTTTATTCAATATTTCCGCTATTAGATGTTATCCCTTGAGCAAATTCGGTATCGGGCTTCGGTCTTTTTTGAACTCGCCACGAATGCACTCACATCTGTTAATCGCGTTGGCAATCGTGTCTGCGTCTAAAGGGTTAGCGGCATGGTATGTAAGCTTTAGGTTTTTTTTTTACCCAGCGTAAGCAGGGTATTTTAGTTTTATGCGGTTCTTGTAAACGTTGGAGCTAAGGTCTGCAGGAAAAAAGCATAATTATAGACCTCTTCGCGAAATTATCGAAGGTATGTTACGAAAATTTCGTTTTACAGGAGAGCGTGTTTTTTTTTCTTTTTCTTCTAATATTCCTTGCATATGCGAATGTCTAAAAGCTAAAACTAATTCTGTAGTATCTCCATAACTACAGTGCTTAGGGCAATAATACTTTGCCAGGAGATGAGTTGAAGGCTATGGAACGAATTTGCATTTGTAGGTAAGTACATATGGGCATTTCCAGAAAAATTAAACTTTTTGTCGCGTCCGTATATAGCTGATTGCCATTCGGAGCTGCATTGAAACTTTGAAAAATATAAAAGTCCGCATAAACTGCACGAAAGTATTGAGAAACAAAATTACTATTTACCGCATACTTGAATTCGGGACATAAAATTGCTCATTTAAGTGTCGCGTCCGTTCGGAAATGCCCATTTGGGTACTTCCAGAAAAAAGTAAACTTTTTGTCACGTCCGAACATATCTAATTGCCTTTCTGATCGGCATAAAATTTTCATAAGTATAAAATTCCGGAAGAGCTGCACGATAATAGTTAGAAACAAAATTACCATTTTCCACATTCTTCAATTCGGGACTTAAAATTGATAAAGTAACTGTCGCGTCTGTTCGGAAATGCCCACATTTTGGGCACAAAGGATGTGAATGGGTGAGATCCGCTCACTGCTATGGCCGCAAATAAAATAAATGTGTATAGAGAAAAATGTGTAAACACATAAAACTCATGAGCAATATCCGCAATAAAAATGGGCGTGGTCCTCCCTCACGCAATGAGTAATTTCGGTTCTTCGCAACTTGGCTGCGAAAAGACGACAAAGCTACAAATGCGAAACATGAGTTAGCTTAATTAATTAGTGCGCCAATATCGTCGGAAAGCTTTGGATATATGAAAGTAGGGCTTGACCGACTTTAGCTTTCTTATTTGTTCTTTTATTCTAAGGTAGATGTTTGCGTACGAAGCTTATTTGGCGCGAAAACGGGAAATAAGAAAGATGCAATTACCATGTACCTTAAGATTCTGCATGATGCTGCGGTCAATGCTGCGCTTTGGTGGTGTTGTGGTGGTGATTATGCTGCGCGATCTGCACCCGTTTTATTGGTGATAGCGGGAGTGGGAATCGGCGGGTTGGGCTTATTATTTTTGGAGAACGCGGCGAATCGAAAGGCTTTTCTTTCGTTTAAGGTACTGCGATGAACTATTAATCCATGAATTTGCGCCTAATCTAATAAATAGTATTTAAAAGCTTTCTAGGGTATCTTTGACCCTTTTAGGAACCTTAAATCAAAACATGATAACGACATTAAAGCTCGAAATTTGGTTGGCCTGAATTTTGTTTAAGATTTTATTTCTTAAAAATATCTCCTGGCCGAATGACTTTGGGATACCTTTAAATCCGTGTTCACAAAATAAATCCCGGCGATGACAGAAACTCGTCCTTCTGCAATCAAATTGTGTGCGTGTGCGAAAATTCGAATTGATGATTTTTTTTTTCCTTTTTACACAGAGTTTTTAATGAGTTTTTTTTTTATGTCTTCTACTTATAATCGCATTCAAACTCGAGGAAGAATAAAATTGCCAAGAGCCAGAAGCCGAAAGTCAGTGGAAAAGAAATCGACCGAATGGAACAGATAAAACGGAGATTAGAGAGCGAGATTTTTCGCGTCGCACAGTGGGATTTCGAGTGGAAAACTCCGAATTTTCGACCAATGTAATCATGAAGTTTTATAGGGAAATATTTAAATCAGTGAAATTTGTAATTGGTTTGCCCGGAACTTAATATTTGATATGTTGGAAAATGGGTCAAAATAACAAAATGATTATGTAAAGAAAAAAAAATTAGAATCTCAAATTATTGACTTTAATTGGAAAAAAAGGGTGTTCCACCGTCTTAACGTAAAATATGAAAGGATGGAGTTTCTTTCCAATTTTTTTTTTTTTTTTTTATAATAAAGCAGCTCCACAGGCACGAAGTTTTTCAAAGGGTCTTCCCGGTTGAGCAAAGGCATGTGCCACCCTGAAAGGAATTTTTTAAATTTTGTTGATTTTTCGATAGGTTTCATCTAAAAATACTGTGGAGACCACTTTTTTAGATTTTAATTTTGAATAGTCCTTGAGATATCTTGAAAGTCCTTTTTTATTAAGGCTTTTTTCAAAATTTTATATCTCAACAACCAATTAAGATAGAGAGACGATCTAAACAGATTCTGTTAGACAATAAAACAAGGAAGCTAAAAAAATTTTGTTTTAATTTTACACTGAGAAATTTTTTTTCACAAAACTAAAAAGAAAAGTTTAAGTATTTATTTCAGTGTATTCCAATTTTGACGCAACTTTTATATTTTTTTTAAAAATAGCTCCTAGTATTTACTTTAATTTAAAAGAAACAAGTATTCCAATCGGATGGCGGAACAGTGTCAATTTTACAAAAATGCAAGGGTACATTAATACTCTCAGTGTTGATCCCATACAAAAGGCATCACTCATACGACATGTATGCGGATTATCGAATATATAATTAACGTCCTACATGTCGTATGAGTGATGCCTTTTGTATGGGATCAACACTGAGAGTATTAATGTACCCTTGCATTTTTGTAAATATGACACTGTTCCGCCATCCGATTGGAATACTTGTTTCTTTTAAATTAAAGTAAATACTAGGAGCTATTTTTCAAAAAAATATAAAAGTTGCGTCAAAATTGGAATACACTGAAATAAATACTTAAACTTTTCTTTTTAGTTTTGTGAAAAAAAATTTCTCAGTGTAAAATTAAAACAAAATTTTTTTAGCTTCCTTGTTTATTGTCTAACAGAATCTGTTTAGATCGTCTCTCTATCTTAATTGGTTGTTGAGATATAAAATTTTGAAAAAAGCCTTAATAAAAAAGGACTTTCAAGGATATCTCAAGACTATTCAAAATTAAAATCTAAAAAGTGGTCTCCACAGTATTTTTAGATGAAACCTATCGAAAAATCAACAAAATTTAAAAATTCCTTTCAGGGTGGCACAACCCGTCAGACCTTTCTTAATAAAGTCGCGAAAATTCGATTAAAAATTTATGTAAAAAATATATAGTATACTTTTAGGGTCGGCGATTGTAATGACTAGAGCGTGTATTTTTAAGCATTTTATAAAATTTGAAGCATACTGCGATGAACTATTAATCCATGAATTTTCGCCTAATCTAATAAATAGTATTTAAAAGCTTTCTAGGGTATCTTTGACCCTTTTAGGAACCTTAAATCAAAACATGATAACGACATTAAAGCTCGAAATTTGGTTGGCCTGAATTTTGTTTAAGATTTTATTTCTTAAAAATATCTCCTGGCCGAATGACTTTGGGATACCTTTAAATCCGTGTTCACAAAATAAATTCCGGCGATGACACAAACTCGTCCTTCTGCAATCAAATTGTGTGCGTGTGCGAAAATTCGAATTGATGATTTTTTTTTTCCTTTTTACACAGAGTTTTTAATGAGTTTTTTTTTATGTCTTCTACTTATAATCGCATTCAAACTCGAGGAAGAATAAAATTGCCAAGAGCCAGAAGCCGAAAGTCAGTGGAAAAGAAATCGACCGAATGGAACAGATAAAACGGAGATTAGAGAGCGAGATTTTTCGCGTCGCGTCGCACAGTGGGATTTCGAGTGGAAAACCCCGAATTTTCGACCAATGTAATCATGAAGTTTTATAGGGAAATATTTAAATCAGTGAAATTTGTAATTGGTTTGCCCGGAACTTAATATTTGAAATGTTGGAAAATGGGTCAAAATAACAAAATAATTATGTAAAGAAAAAAAAATTAAAATCTCAAATTATTGACTTTAATTGGAAAAAAAGGGTGTTCCACCTTCTTAACGTAAAATATGAAGGAGGATATATATATAAATATATGGAGGATGGAGTTTCTTTCCAATTTTTTTTTTTTTTTTTTTTTTTTTTTTTTTGTATAGGCCGATTCCATTATCGCGGGTGCAACATTTACACGTATGTTTTAGTTTCAGGTAACTAAATAAAAAATATTTTTAATACAAATAGTCTTGAAAAGGCTACATCTTAATATTTTCATTGCATATTAGGTCACAAGTAAATAATTCAAAATAATACTATTAAAGTCTTAAATATGATTTTAATTGCCATCGCGGGTGCAACAAATTTGGCCCTACGTTTCTAGATCAGAGACAAAAAACGCATAATTCTGTTAATTGTGATACATTTTATGTTATATGTATATTTAACAAACAACAGGAAATGAAAAGTGTTAACCAGAGAAATATAAACAAAGAGTTATTCATTTTTATATTAATCGCGGGTGCAACATCAAATTATCGCGGGTGCAACCAGTCATTTTTTTTTTTGCCGGTTTTGCAGAGCAATTGTACGAGGGCATACACACCATCGCAAAAATATCTTTTTATAACAGAAAGTTGGACAGTAGGAGTTTCAGGACATGCTCATCGTCCTTATTCTGAAGATTGAAAAGACGTTGATGGATTTTCGTCATTTATAAATTCAGTATTTGAATCACTGTTAAAATCGAAAACGCTCCATCTCTTTTTAAGGGGTAATAAAGATTTGCTCTGATCCGAAATTGAAGGCACAGATATATCAGGATGCAGAATTTCTTTTCGTATTTTAAGATTTGAAAGAGGCTCCAAGTCGTCATCACTCCAACCACTTTCTGTATTAGTGGGGCTTTTTGGCGACTTCGAAACCAATTTGCATTTAAAATGAGACCGTGAGGTGCGCACCACAGAAATGCTATGAGTCTCTTCAAATTCGAAGAAATGTTTTGATTGAATGCTTGGTATATGTTTCAGCCCTCCCATTGTTCATCCAACATGGATATCTTTTCATTAATTTCTATTTTTGCCACATATTTAAAGAAGATGTTCTTAGAGTGACTGCGAGCTAAATCATAAAATTCTAGGACACTGTTGACGATGGCTTTCAGCATATATCATAAGTCAGGGCATATCAAAATAACAAAATATGTAGTAAATCGCACAAAAAGGTTAAATGACAAAAAGTTGCACCCGCGATCTGACATCAAAATCGCGGGTGCAACCAATTTAAGTTATCGATTATTTTAACCTGGCAATCACTATACTCTTAAAAACAATTAATTTATGTTTAGTTTTTGTTTCTTCTTACTTTCACAAAGTTTCAGAATGTTAGCTCTTTATTTCTGTGAAAAAAAATAAACTTTTACACCTTTTGTATCGCGGTTGCAACAATGTATTTTAGGAATCAATAATGCTTAATAAATAACAACATATACTTATTTGTTTGGCAACGCGAGGATAAATTAATATTCTCACTTCAATTTGGTCGGCAAAATGTAACCTCAAACTGTCGGCAACGGCTGTTTTGTGACAGTTTAAAAAGGTATGACTTTAAAGTTTTGTCAGGATTTTTGAATAGTAGTATTTTCAAACGCGCCAATAAATGAAATATGGAGTTAAATCAAATATAAATAAATTTAGTATTAAATTTCGACTTTCTTCTTTGTACTATTAACAAAAAAAAAAAACCAATTTTATCGTAAATAAAAAATTATTATCGGAAATCGTGTATAGCGGAATCGCCCTATAATAAATCAGCTCCACAGGGACGAAGTTTTTCGAATTTCTTAATAAAGTCGCGAAAATTCGATTAAAAATTTATGTAAAAAAATATATAGTATACTTTTAGGGTCGGCGATTGCAATGACATTCATGGGAGATGGATTTATTGTTTCTTAATTTCAATAAAAATGAAAAAAAAACTCCTTTTTCATTGTTCTACAAGCAGTCCTTACAATTTTTGCACTCAAATGTATGAAGCGATCCCACTGTGCGTCGGCGCAACACAGCGGCCCGTAATCGGCAAATGATCCGGGGCAGTCGCGCTGAGTGCGCTCAATTGTCTCGCTTAATTAAATTCATAATCTCTTGGTGCTTATTAACGATATTGATTGAATAAAAAAAGGTATTGACGATTGACAAGCCGTGCGGATGATCCGCGAAAGTAAGAAGCATAAAAACTACGCATTCATGTTTGCGCGCGATACTCATTCGTATGTGAAATTTAATATTTAAACCATAGACTATAAACCGAGGACCGGAGACCGGAGACCGGAGACCGACGACCGCATAACCCCAAAGTACAACGAAGTTCTCATTAAACAGAGCCAACCGCACTTTGTAGATAGATATGCTTCCAATGAGATACGCAGCTCGATTCTACATATACACATATCGAATTGCTGTCCGTCCGTCCATCCATCCGTCCATGTCTCATTGCTGGTTAGTCCAAAGTTTAATTGTTCGATTAAAGTCTTTTACTGTTATCCATCGATAGGCGGCCGATGTCCCTCATGGAAAATGGATGCCATTTCAAGGGCTACCACAAGGGAATCAAATCAAATGATATGAATGAAATATCAAATACATAAATACATATGTATATTCCCCATACCCCGTTCAAGTAATAAGCTCAAAACCGATTGAATTGCTTTAATAAATTGCCACATGCAAAGGGGAGCCAAACGTAGGAGGCCATCGACATCGACATCGATAGGCGGAAGCGTTCATTTTCACGCCGTATAGTTTTGGGCGTATCGAATGATAAATTATTTATTCATTTCCACTCGTAGGTACTCTGTCCAATGCAGACATTTAATTCGTGCTTAATTTTCGTTTAAGTTTTCCGTCCTGTTAGCATGCGAATGAATTATGCATGCGTCCGAAATGATATGAAAAAGGATATAAGGACGTATGCAGAAGCGGCAGCGGCAGCGGAAGCGGAAGCGTCCGCAGCTCATATCACTCAAATCACTCGCAATTGCACATTTGAGCAGGCATCATGCACTAGAGGTAATTCATGAAATATTCAACGCTCGCTCGACTTGAAATGACAAGTTTCAATGGAAATCGGAAAAAACTAAAATCGAGGAAATTGCAAATGCGGTTGAAAAAAAAAAAAAAAATTAATCCAATGGTTTGATTTTCTCATAAAGTGAATTTCCAGCATTTCTTGAGATAATCACTTCAGTGAAATCAACCTCAAATCGAACCGCAACTATTGACAAAAGCTCTCAGGCCCAGCAACAACGTCAACACGTGTCATGATGACGTGGACTTACATACGTATGATGAGCGTTAAGATTTTCCAATTTCCAATTTCCCCCTAAAAAAAAATTGTAAATAACGAGCATTGGAAGTAATGCTGGTCTGTTTGTTTTGAGTGGGATGTGTGGCTGAAATGCATACATACATATGTTTGTAGCTCCTGGTAATGGGTAACCACATCAGCATTGCTCCGTTTATGCCAACATATACAGACAAATTAGAAATTATTTCGATCCGACCCAAATTAGAAGGAAATAAATGGAGCAATGTGCCAATGGACTGCAAAGTTAGTTTCCTTGAAATGCCCTGAAATTGTCACTGGCTAAATTGGTCGATCGGAAAAGTTGAAGATGAACTCACAGATTGCCAGTAGGCTACATCAAAAGTTTTTTTTTTTAACGTGCCTCTTTTCGAAAGCTTATGGGCTGAAGTATTTTTGAAAATTTATTCAGATTTCTTGAAAAAGGTTTAGAGGTTGCGGTGCACAGATTTTCCCAAAAATTTCTGCCTTTCTGAGTTTTTCTTTAAGAGAATTTCATGAGCAATGTTTTTCAAAACTTTTAGCCATTAATCGGAGGAAAAGTATCCAAGCTATGTTCTCATACACTTCAATGTATAATGGGTTTACAGGCCATTTGGGCGTCATTAATTGCATGTTTTCTTTTTTTTTTTAAATTTGGGTGTCACAGAAATGTTATATGAAAATGGTTAAAAGTAATGATGCAATTTCAACATACGCAAACTTCTCTAAAATTCTTGAATAAGCAGTGCTCGGATTTTGTTGACTTTTATAAATTTTAAGTGGCACAATAGATCTAGTAATGGTCGCAGTGCCTGCCTGTAATTTTTTTCAACTCTCATAAAGTTAAGATTCAAATCGATTTTTAACTTCAATATGGGTATTTTCAAAAAAAAGTAAACTTTTTGTCACGTCCGAGCATATCTAATAGCCTTTCTGATCTGCATAAAATTTTTAAAAGTATATAAGTCCGGAAGAGCTGCGTGATAATAGTTTCAAAATTCAAAATTACCATTATCCACATTCTTCAATTCGGGACTAAAAATTGCTTATGTAACTGTCACGTCCGTTTGGAAATACCCATATGCATTTTTTTGAAGTAAAGTAAAGAAAACCGCTTCGAAAATCAACTTCGCTAAAATTATTCGAAAAATATTGGTAAGAAAAATTTTTTGCCCATAAAGTATGCTTTAAATTTATAAAAGACAAAAAAAAACAAGTAAAGAAGTTTACATCGGCTAAGCCGATTGCACACATACCTTTTCCTCAGCCTGAAATATGTTAAAACATTACCTTAACAAAAATTCCTGCCGTTTTCGTTGTTCTAGCTTGGATATCTATTTATACCTTATCTGCACTTCGATTTAGCTTCTAAGACTCGAGATTATTATTAAGCACAACATTTTCACGGATGGTGAGCATGGTCAAGTTTTAACCGTTAGAGGATATTTTGTCTAGCTGCGAAATACTCAATTCAAAATAGTGAAAATAAATTTTTCGCGAATTTCGCGAATGGTGGTCATGGTCAAAATTTAACCATAAGTGACGACTTAATTTGGCGGCAAAATACACAACCAGAAGAAGCAAAAAAAAAAAAAAATCATTTTTGTATTCAGATATGAGAAAGAGTGTTTTTTTCTAATGTGTAGGATGATGACCATAGTTATAGCGATGTCGCAATTTTTTTTCAGCGAAAGCTTAAGTCTACATAGTAGCTATACACACACCAAATTTCAATAAGCTGGGATGTATAGTAAAAAAGTTATCCAGGAAAAACCTTAAAAATCGTGATTTTTGAAACTTCTGAACCACTTCCCACGACCCAAGGAGGGACTACGAAAACAATTTGTATGCAGTTTTTCGGACATTTATCTGGTTCATGTCCATGCCGAATTTCAATATTATATCTTTCATGGCTTAGGAGTAAATTACGAAAAACTAAAGTGTGACCGACAGACAGACAGACAGACAGACAGACAGACAGACAGACAGACAGACAGACATGGCTAGATCGACTCCTCTTGTCACCCTGATCAAGAATATATATATATGTCTATATCTATCGCGACTCCTTTGGCATGTTACATACTCCGAGCCAAACTTAATATACCCTTTCCTTCGGAAAAGGTATAAAAATCGAGCCCTTGTTATAAGAAATTAGCATTTTACTCTTGTAGCTCTAAAGCAGTGCTGGGCACACTAACACATTAGCAATTCTTCTTTGCTGCCCAGCGGGATCCCGCAGGAAAAGTACGCATGACATCACCTACGATGTCAGCGTGACATCGGAGCCGGCACCCCTGACAAATTGTAAAGACACTTTTAGTGACATTTCTACACAAATGAGACAGGCCATCACTCGTGACATTGTCATCGTACGGGATCCGAAACGGGAGGTGGTGACAGCTAGCCGGACATTGTCATCGTGGAGGGATCCGAAATGGGAGATGGTGACAGCTAGCCGGACATTGTCATCACAGGAGCTGACAGGGACTTCAGCGGTGACAATGTCATGCTAGGGGGTGCGATGGCGAAAAAAGCAATTGAGAGCAGCACGTTGCTCTTTTCTCTCTAAATGTCAATTTGTAGAAACCAGGTTGATAACTTCTCTTCTGTGTCCTCTCTTTGAATGTTTCGAGAATTTTTAAAAATCTATTTTTAACAATTTTTGTTCGCCTCGGCCAGGGATCGAACCCGCGCTCTTCGGATTGTGAGTCGAGCACTCGTCATCTACGCCACTTCATGCTAACGTTCAACCGACGCTAAAACCTTACAATGTCACCTATATGTCATCGATGACATCACTGATGACATCGTCACGCAGGAGATAATTTCCCGCTGGGTTACATACGAAAACGACGCGCAACACCTCGCGGAGGTGAGATGACTCATCTTTGCCCAGCACTCCTCTAAAGCTATGTCCCGTATTGTTCTCAAAACATTAGGGTATTCCTTAAAAGTGAAAAGATTGAAAAATCGTAAAAGTGTAAAATTTTTCATACAAAATTTCGTTCATTAATTTCTAAGCCTTCTTGATTTACGATTTTTCGAAGTTTTCGAGGCAAATACACGTTTAAGGGAATACCCCTTATTATAAAAAATATACGTTGCATATTTCCAGGCTTAAACGTATTATTATTATTTTCAATGCCTTTCATGTTGCCCAAAGGGTGTAACCGATTGCGGCCCTCTGAAAGGTATCTTAAAGTTTTGTTGATTTTTTCTACCGATACTATCGGTACTACCGAAACACACTGTACAAACCGATAGAAAACCATAAATTGGTAAGGCTGGTCGCATAAGTTTGATCCTTGATAAGAATGCATCGATTAAGATAAAAACGGCTCTGACAAAAGTAAAAGCAAGAGTATTTAAAAGCACTGTTGATAGAATGACAGCAACGCAGCTGGAAACTTTAAACCCGTTGGCAGTTCATTGGCTTCAACCGAGCACGCAGCCATTAGACTTTAAAGGATTCAACCAAACAAATTAAGATTGATAATTTTTTAAGTGATGCCTATTAATTGTAAGCCCATAGAATGATGAGCGTTTTTAGATTAGTTATTAAAAGAAAAAAAAAGAAAAGAAAAGAAAAGAAAAGAAGAAAATGTCACCTTTTTTATTTACTGCTAATTGAGATTGGTCTCAGGCTAGGTGAGTTCAACAATTTTTCTTGTGTTGGGAAAATTTCATGAAAAAAATGAATATGAATATAATTTTGGGGCATGAGAAAGAAGAAAGGAAATCATCAATTTGTTACGATAATGATGGGAAAAAGCGCAAAAGATTTGACCGAGAAGCTAAGACAGCGTCTATTGTGACTATTGCCGACTCTCTTTTCTTTTTAGAAAATGCCAAAAATTAAGGCTAACTGGAATTTTTTCGCCACCAGTTTTCGGTCATAAGTACTTTTGGCTTATACCTTTATTCTTAAAGAAAATTTGGTGGGGTACCTACGAATTAAAAAAGCAAAGTGCTTCCACGGCCGACTGTAGCGAATTTTCTATTCATGTTTTGATCAAATCTAATGGATGGAATTAATCTTTCGTTATTGTTTTGCTCTTTATCTATGAAAATGATCTGAAATGAGTGAGAAAACTGGAAATTCGAAAACATTCTCGAAATTACCATAGTTAAGTTCTGTATGTGCCATTACTACTTTAGGTCCCGCTACTTTTCTGCTTCTGATACTCATATTGATACTACTACGGATACTGCTACGGATACTACAATTGATACTACTATTGATACTACTACGGATACTACTATTGATACTACTACGGATACTATTATTGATACTACTACGGACTACTATTCTACTGATACTACTATTGATACTACTACGGATATTACTATTGATACTACTATTGATACTACTACGGATACTGCTACGGATACTACTATTGATACTACTATTGATACTACTACGGATACTACTATTGATACTACTATTGATAGTACTACGAATACTACTATTGATACTACTATTGGATACTACTACGGATACTACTACAGATACGGCTACGGATATTTCTGTGTATTCCTACTATACTTTATTTCGCCACTGTTACGACTCTATTATAATAATTATTATTACCTCGTATTGATATAAGTAGAATAGGGAGACCCCATCTAAAGAGAATCAGACAATCTTGCCCACTTTATTCCGCCTCTACTCCTCTAACTCATATCAAAATATTGAAATCCATTTAATTAAGAACATATTTAAAATTCATAAGTTATTGACATCTCTACAAGCCTCTTTGGATCTAAAATAATTTAGCACAGCGCTTTGGGACTCTAATTTCCCTTAAGTGCAAAGAGCATGACAAGACTTGTCAGCATTAACTTGAATTGCCCTTTTGAATGTTCGATTTTGTTAGCTAATGAAGTCGTCGGCATTCAATAGCGATATGTTCATTGTTTTCCCAACACGACAATGGAAATTGAGACCCGATGGGAATAAAATCAATTTTAAGTAGACAGCTTATGTATGTGTGTGTGTGTGTGTGTGAGGTACCTACACCGTTAATTTGAAAACCATTGCCTCCTACTAAAACGATAAAAGTACTTAAGTATGTATGTATTTCTTGTCGAACAAGAATGTTAATGGCGAAATTCAAATTCAAATTGAAATTGAAATTCAAATTTTTTATCTTGCATAATTTCGCAATCATCGCTAAAAAATAATCCTCGGTGAATGTATGACTTTTGGGCAGAGCAGAAATAAAAAATAAAAAAGATGAGGAGAAAAACTACGAAAATGTTGAAACCTTCAACTTCAATGCGCTTTGGTGGTCGGAAGTGGTTTTGGGACCGATACGATTTTAATTACATTGTTGTCTCTTTTTGGCCTTTTGCCATCGGTTGAATTTCTATGTTCATTTGTGGCTTTTGCGGTGGATTTGAATACCGCAAACCAAGAATAAAACTTTTCGTAGAAAATCAAAAAAATATGAATGTGCAAAAGGTGGATGGGGCCATGAGGAATGGGAGCGTATTAAAGTGGAACACAATGCCTTTGCCGCTTTCGAACGAAAAAGTGGGCATGTGCGTGCCTGCGTGTGTGTGTGTGTGTGTGTGTGTGTGGGTAACAACGCGAGCATACTTTTTCGTATGAAACATTCAAATGCAAATATTTAATTTGCAATGTCTTTCTCCGCAAAGAATCGGGCTTATGCTCCGTGAAGTATGCTTTGCCTTTGTTCCATTTTTATTTTTTTAGTTAGTAAGTTTATTTTTTATTTTTTTTTTTTTTGTTTCTTTGCTTTTATTACTTTATAAACAGTATTTTTTTTTTTTTTTGTAACGTTCTTCTTTACTTTGCTTTGCTTGCAGATCGCGCGCGGTCTTCATATCTCTTTTAGCTTGTGCGTCATGGTATGAAGGAGCCAACGACTACGAGCAACTTGGACGAAATTGTAAGTACAAAATGGCAAAGCAGTTAAATATTGTAGTAGCATTGAGCACTCGGCATCTAGTACAGCGCATTCCGTGCTATTGCAACAATAGACAAAACAAGACAAGACAAGACGACACAACGCAACGCAACGCAACGCAACATAGTACAGAACAATACAGCGCAACAACGAATGAGGGTAACCTAACACTAGACTTGACAATAAGGAACACAACAACGAACAACTTGAAACCAACTGGCAGAGGCAGAAGCAGAAGCAGAGGCGGAGGCGAAGGCAAACGCAAAAGTACAAACACCAGCCACACAAGCAACAATGAAAGTAAAATGACACAAAAAAATCATTTGAATAAAAGCCTCTTCCGTTCCGTCCTTCCCCTTTCAACCTTTGCCATTCCCTTTTCCCCTTACAGTTACGGTTAAATTGTATTTTTTTTTTTCGCATTTTATCTTTTTCATTTTGTTATTCTTTTCTTGTTGTTCCTCCAGCTTTCAGCCTTTTGTCATGCTAACTGGCCAAGAAGAAAGCAAAGGGCCTGCTGTTTTAGCTGGTATGACGAGCTCTCTGAGCAGCCTAAAGTAGCTGCAACAAACAAGCACAACAAGGCTGCCGCCTTCGCTGCGCAGTTCAATGTAAGCTAAAGAGAGGGAGCATAAGAAGTTTAGGTACCACCATCGTCTAAATTGTTTGCCCATTTGGACTGTGATATCCGTTGGCTTTTTTGCTTTTCTGCTTTCTTTTTTTTGTCTTCCAACAACCACCCAGTGTAAAGCGAGCGCCAACGAACAAAAATCCGCACTTGTTCCAAAGTATTTAGAACAAAAACCTTAAACTACAAAAAAAAAAAAAAAAAAATAGCAAAACCAATGGAAGCAGAAAAAAGCTCAACTGCCAATCCGTCCGTCGTAAGTCGCTGTCTTCAGCAACTTCTCTACGTGCAACGCATTCCATTCACTCCATCCCTGCCACCCTACCCAACCGACGACAGTGAGGTGCATTAGTTTGGCACGGATCTTGTTACAGCCAGAAGCAAATATGATTCTTCATCAGCAATGAATTTCGGTCGGTTAACCCATATTCCCCCGCCGTGTGTGACAAACGGTGAATCGCCAAATCCTGTTAGAATCGATCGAATGGACCATTCGCTGGAACGCCTGCCGTCAGATAAATGCGTTTTCAGAATGATTTGAATTTATTCGAGCTTGAGGTCACTTCATAAGCAATTTCGATATTTCGTCTTCATACGAAGACTTCCTCAGGGATATTCTGTTTCTTAAATTACTAACAAAAACAATTAAACAATGATAGGTCATTGCCTATCGACGTCATCTTTCTAACTCAGAATATTTATAGCTCGCGGATCAGCCAATGAATTTCGGAGGGAGTTTGAACCCTCGAAACCAACACTCTGTACGCCACTCACGAGTGCCACACAAAAATTTTTCAAAAGGCGATCAATTCGAAATACATATACTGTAGACGAATGGTTTTTCAAGAAAAATGGGGCATGGTTCGCCCACAGTGCACCTCTCTCCTTTATAGGTACATACAAGGTACTGTATGGATATCCTTGAAGATTCTAGCTGGTAGGAATTCGAACGACTTTCATTTAATTTGATTTTCAACACCATAAAAGATTCATTGTTACATTAGTGAGTCCATGTCTTTCGTGAAGTTGCATGAGTGCATTAAAGTCGGACTTGACCGACATTTTGTTTCGTATTTTTAATATGCGCGCCACTGTATGCTGCCTGCTGACTGAAGAAAGCTTTGGATCGTTGTTTTCTGTCCGTGCGCGCGCTTTCCTTCTCAATGTCATTTCGAGATATGTTTTATATTGTCGCAAATTAATTCGCAAATGACAATGCTCACAAAGCACTCGGGTCCTCCATCTTAATTAGGATTCTGACGCTCATAATCACGTTCAAACTGCTTGCACCGCTCACCGCTCACATTCAATTCATTCAGCCAGCCAGGCTATTCTCGTCTGTGAATGAAAAATTTCAAATTGATGGGCAGCTCATAGAGCTCAGCTCACCACACAAACGACGATCTCCCTCACGCGTTCTCTCACTATCCTTCTATCTCTCTATCTCTCTCGGGCTCTGACTCTGACTCTGAGGCTATTGCAGCTTCCTAAGGCACTGTACCCACCGCAAGCGCTGACAGCTTACGACAGTTGGTGTCATATTCCGTGCGCTCGGCTCCGTCGCTGCTGCAACAGAATCATCATCATCAACATCTGACACCATCAGCAACATCGCAATTATCATCGCCAGAAATTGAAACAGAAGCTTAGCATATTCACGTTTTGCCTGTTGTTTGTGGAGTCTAAGTATACAACCCACCAGCCATCGTTGTTCGCATGAGTTCTATGATCCTTCATTCGCCATTCCTGTTCATATTTCGTTGTTGGAAAGTGTTAATCCAGTGGAACGCACTACAATTTATGCTTCATAATTTTATTAAGTTTGTGCGAATTACAGCGTTTACACTAAGTAAGCGTAGAATGTAGTGTAACACGACTAGACTTGATTTTGAAAGGCAAAAATTTTTGAATTACGCGACAATTGCAAATTGTGGTTTGACCTTAATCGGTCTTAATATTGTATCGCATGTCCACGAAAATATCATCTCAATTGACACAATTGAAACCAAAACAAAAAAACACAAGAATTAACTTTAATGGAAGGTCCTTTTTGGTCTTATATCCGTTTACAATGTTAACGTCGAGATGAATAACACACGGCTCCAATGCTAAGCGGCGTAGAGTCCCAAAAAATCTCCAGACGTTTGGCTTTGACAAAGTGGTGCTGGTGGTGACAGAGAGGGCTTTCCTTTTTTTGATTGCTTTAAAATATTGTAGATAAGGGCGACAGTTATTCGAAAATTTATCTTTCGATTATCAAAATTATCGAAACTAGAACTGGAAAAACAATCGATAGCACTTTCGATACTATCGATGGTTTTAAACTATCGAAAACATCGATGGTTTACTATGAAAGACATCATGTTTTACATGATAGTTCTGATTTATGGACATTTACTTTAGCATTGGAAAGGTGGTGCCGGCGGTGACAGAGGGCTGTCTTTTTTTTTGAAATGGACAGATTCCTAAAAATGCCTTTATTTAGATAAGGGCGAGAGCCGCTCGAAAATTCATCTTTCGATTATCAAAATTATCGATTGTCAAAACGATCGATGATCGAAACTATCGATGATGATGGTGATGTTGAGGTTGGTTATGATGATGGTGAGGTTGGTGATGATGGTGATGATAATGGTAATGATGATGGTGAGTGATGATGATGATGGTGATGATGATGATTATGGTTATGATGATGGTGATGATGATGATGTTGGTGATGATAATGGTGATGATGATGATGATGATGGTGATGATGATGGTGATGATGGTGATGATAATGGTGATGATGATGATGGTGATGATGATGGTGATTATGATGGTGATGATGATGATGATGGTGATGATGATGATGTTGATGATGATGATGATGATGGTGGTGGTGATGATGGTGATGATGATGGTGATATTGGTGATGATGATGATATTGGTGATGATGATGATATTGGTGATGATGATGGTGATTATGATGGTGATGATGGTGATGATGGAGATGATGATGATGATGTTGATGATGGTGATGATGATGATGGTGTGATGATGGTGATGATGGTGATGATGGTGATGATGGTGATGATGGTGATGATGATGATTATGATGGTGATGATGATGATGATGATGATGATGATGGTGATGATGGTGATGATGGTGATGATGGTGATGATGGTGATGATGATGGTGAGGTTGGTGATGATGGAGTTGATGGTGTTGATGGTGATGATGATGGTGATGATGGTGATGATGGTGATGATGGTGTGATGGTGATGATGGTGATGATGGTGATGATGATGCTGATGGTTGAAATGTATGATGGTGATGTTGATGATGAGGTTGGATGATGTGATGAGTGAGGTTGGTGATGATGGTGATGATGGTGATATGTGTGAGGTTGGTGTATGATGTGTGTATGAGGTGATTGATGGTGATGATGATGGTGATTATGGTGATGATGACGGTCATGGTGATGATGATTATAACTTACAAAGCTTCATGCTTCATCACGTCGTGAAAAATCTTCAGAAATTCTGCGAGTCTTATGTGTCATGCTAAGATTGTATTCTATGGACTGATGCCAGAACGAGGGATTTTTTCCGTTTTGAGGGATTTATTCGATTTTACCTTCAACCAATATTCACTTCAAATGTTTATAAAGGATTTTTACTGATCACCTTCCTCGTCCCGGCCGCGGAAATCCCGTCCCGCACCCATCTTTTGTTCAAATTATCCACTTATATAGACTTTTTATCGTGTACTGATACCTTAAAACTATATGTACCCTTTGGGAGATGACCAATGCTCACGCTCGAATATACAACGATCTTGAAGAACTGTCAATAAGTATAAAGTCCACAATATTTTATTTATAACCCACACAATTGAAGTTTTTTCGGCATTAACTTTCGAGCATAAGGGACAAATCTCTCTCCTTTAATATTTGCAACATACTTATATAGCTATAAATCTTTAAACATATATGTACATACTTACATATTGCAACAAATTTGTCCTTTATGCGTCAAAGTATTAAAGCCTTTAACTTTAGCTTCCGAGTATATTTATTTTGGATAAAAGCGCATTGGATTTTCCCCTATTCCTTTCAATTTCATCAATTTTCACAAGTACGTACTCCTTTTGTTGTCGTCCTTGTACTCAGAATGTTGCTGTCCATTGCGTGATTCCTATTTTCCGGCACCAACCACGGAGTAAGTTTCTTTAATGCATATTTGCTTTGCCGTCAAATGCAGATCGTGTTTTGTGCCAAGTTTTCAATGAAATCTGTGGGAGCTACTTGATTCACTGATGGAATAAATCAGCGTCCCTGTGAATGCATACACTCGTAGTGAGAAGTGAAAAAGAGCTGGTGTAGGAGTCTACCGAATCAGAAGAAAGTTGTTTCAAAGTTGGATAGTAAACGAAATTTGTTTTTTTTTTTTTTTATTTGGCCATGCTTTTCTGTTTGCTCGAAAGCGTCCCAAGGAATAAAAAACACCCGGGCGTAAAATTTCTCTACATAATTTTCGATTCGCTTCGATTTGTCTCGTTTATGCAGCTAATCGAACTCACAAACTATTTTCATTAAACTTCTTTGCTTCTTTACACGGATAAATAAAACATTTGGAATTTCTATGCTATTGTCTTCCCTTGAAAATGTTCCTTTCAATATTCGAGCCTGGTCATCTCAGTACCGCAGTGCTTGTTGTACGTTAATTCGATCGGAATTTCGTGTATGCCCACAAATTACAGAGAAATTTCGGGCTCATTATTCGCCAAATGGCCTTCAAGTGTGTGGTCAGAAAATGTAAATATTTGCAGTTTTTATACACTATCGCAATGATGGAGGAGAATGGGGAGCAATTGCTCCATGGAAAGCACAGTCGACATGGTCGACCGATTTGATGCATTTAAGTTGAACTCTTGTCATCAACGTTAATTTGTTCCCATAGTACAATAATAAACGTTCACTTCTTACTGTTGCCTGTTTTTTTTTTTTAATTTTTTTTATTTATTTATTAATGTATTTTTGAATTTTAAGAGACCATAACATATGACCGGTATTCACAGGATATCGTCTATCACCAAAAAAAGCAAATAAAAAATAAACAAAATAAAACACTCCACGACAAGCAAAAACAGATGTCCTTCGAAAAACTTTTCTTGGTGAAAAGTCGCACGATCGATTGAAAATTCCTTTTTAAAAAATTCGTTGCATACTGTGTGGGGCATTTCGAAGATCAATCGTTTGTGAAACGATTTCTTCACAATCGAAAAGCTCTTTTCAAATCGTCTCTTTTGATTTCACATAATCTATTCGTCGATTTTCCATTTTGTTATTTTAATGTAAACATTTCGCAATCAATTGAACTCATAATTAATGACGAACATACTCAAAGTTCTGCCTTTTGCGCGAATCATTTTTCATCGCAGATAATTACGTTCGGCTTTCGTTTTTCTTTCTTAGTTCTTCGTTTTTCGTTCTTCGCTCTTGCTGCTTCCTACTTCCTACTTTCACTCTTGCAATAGTGGCATACACAATGAAACGACAGTAAATGAAAGTGCTCCTTAATTAATTGCAAGTTTTCTCTTAGCTTAAATATCAATATTTATTCAAAATTTACTAACGACCAAGCCACTGTGCATGCGCCCACTGTACGAGCTCTCGTATAATGCCATCATGTCCCCCAGAACAATTACATACAACATTCCTTTGCTCCTTTCGTGCAACAGCACCAGCGTCGCACAGTGGGATCCCTCCATACATCTTCCGCGGGAAAAAATATAAGGAGTACTATGTACTATGTATCATAATGAAAAATGGTTCAATTGACTATATTAAGACATAAACCGAAATTCATCCAAATTGGACCACCCCTTGGGGTACCTCCGATAGACCCCTACTTGTAGTTTTGTATGGCAGCTACATCTAAAACTCAACCGATTTGAATCAAACATTGTCAGAATGTTATCTATGCTAAGAAATGAATGTAAGCAAAAAATAGTTCAAATCTGACAGCCCCTACACCGAGAGAAATAACAACAGTTAAATCAACTACTTAGAACAGTTAAAGTAAGAGTGGTCAAATAAACTGTATTCCGCGTTAAATGCACTGAAAAAGGCAGTCAAATGAACAGTTGAAAAACAGTTACTTTTTATGTTCAAATTCGCTTTCGTTCACTTAGACGTATAAGTTCGCATTCTGATCAACCGTCTCCGGAGGTTTCGATAGCTCAGTGCTTTAAACTGTGACTCGACAGTCGTGAGCTTCGGGGTTCTATCCCTGCTGGCGGCGGGAATTTTTCTGGATTTTTTTTTTAATTACATTTTTTTTTTTTTTTGTTCAGAGTGTAGTTGTTTTGCAAGACAAAAATTTTCTCCTACATTTTTAAGGTTTTATTTTATTTAATTTTATTTTAATGGTTCATTTTCAAGCAAAAAATTTTGGGAGTGAAACAATTCCTTAAGCACGTTCCCCAAAACTTGAGCAACCATAAGCTCAAGTGAGCATTTTGACCAACAAATTAAATTCGTTCGTTTAGCGTAATGGTTAAGACGTTCGCCCAGCGAAGTGGAGGTCAGCGGTTCAAGGCTCGGCCGAGGCGAGAAAATTTAAAGAGATCAAAGAGAAAAAGATTTAAATAGAAACAAATAAATAAAGAAAAAATATATAATAATTTAATAAAAAAAAAAATATTAATAAAAGAAGATAAAAAAAAGTCAAAGCAAAAAATAAATTTTCTTTTCCCAGTCGCTGGTGACAGTTGATTTAACCGCGAGACAGTTATATCAACCATCAGGTAGTTATATCCTTATTGACTGTGTTTGTACTGTTGAATTGACCGCTACTACACATAAGCTAACAATTAACGGTGAACTCGGTTATTTTAACCTGCTTTTTCAGTTAATATAACTACCTTTTTCTCTCGGTGTAGGGGTACTCTACCTGAATATACGAACATTTTTCTCAAGTCTCAGGTTTTTCGTTTCAAACAGGATATACTCATTCAGTTATCATTTCCCTAACAATGGAGTCCAAATCTAACGCATTTTTATTGAGGTGTTGTCTTATTGACGTTATTTAAGGATCGACACTTACAACGCCCTTAAAAATATGCAATGATTTTTTCTCACAAATATACAAACATTTTCACAATGATTTTTTACATAAAAATGGACTTCATCGAGACATATGCAAGAATATGCAACAAATTCAAAATTCAAAATTCAAAAATCCATGTATCGTTAGAAGAGACTCCACTCTTTCATTTTTTATTAACTAGAAGACGAAGCATGACAACGCATGTAACAATTTTTTTCTTTGAATGTAAGAAATCCGTCATTTTTGAGGTAAAATCTTTTAAAGCCTACCTCGACTTCCCTATTCAATTAATATCAATATTCAATTCCTTTTAAAAATCTAACTCTTAATTTTAATAAAAAATCACACTTAAAGTAAAAATGCTTGATTGATCTACGTTTCGGGAGAAAAAATTTTTATAACTTCAGCTTTAGTTTTCATATAGAAAAATATGTTTTTTTTTTCGAAAAAAGCGCAATGGATTTTTCTTATCTAGATTATTCTCCATTAGATTAAGTTGGTAAATCATAAAAAAAAAAAGGATGGTCGAAAAATTCAAAATTTTTTTCCGCTCAAATCCCACTGTGCGTCGCATACAATTCAACTTCGTGTCAGAGTTCGGGAAGGCACGAATCGACATTAAAGCAAGCACTCACTGCATCAGTCGAGCCATCACGCACACGAGCATAAGCACATGCACATGACCAGAGTTGCTGGCATAAACGCAAGCACAAACACGAACACACTGACGAATATATGACTAGAACACAAATGCAGTCGTCCGTCAGTCATTCACTCACTTCACTTCACTTTACTCTGGCATTGGGTCGAGTGTTGCTGGATCGCTGGATGGCCGGATGGTTGGATGAATAGACCGAAGGAAGGCCGAAGACGATGTAGAGAGACGAAAGCGAAAGACGATGGCGAATGGCGAATGGCGATGATGCGGCAAAGGAACGGGGTGCTTCGTGGTTGGGACTAAATGCTTTTTGGCCAGCAGACATGAACGTGAACGTTAACGCACCGAATTTTCAGTTGTGAATTCAACGTCGCACGTTACGGACGCTTTTGCTCGTAACGCGGTCGAATCAAATTCGGAACCACACAATCCACATTCAAGTTTCATTCGAGTCTTTCGCGCTGTTTCGCCTCGTATCGTATCGTCTCGTAGCGCAGCGTATCGTATCATATCGTATCGTATCGTATCGCAACGCAGTAAATCGCATAGTATCGTATCGTTTCGTTTTTTGAAGCGTGTTAACAGTATTTGCCGCGTGCGGATTGTGCGTCTTTTAGGGAAATAGAAGCTTGGCAGTAAGCATGAAATTGAGTTAAAAATCCGTTGATTTCCATTTAGCCTGTGTGGCCTGTGTTCTGTGGCTTTTGTTTGGCGTTTGATGTTTGGTGACTGACTGCTTTGTCGCGTGCTCCTTGTGTTCCTGGTGTGCCTTGTGTGCGATGTGTGCCATGTGTGCTATGGTTTGTGAGTCACTCGTTTAGCGAGTCGCGTGAAATCATTGCTTGGAGTCAGCGTGTTAAGGCTATAAGCCTACAAAAACGCCAATGTGCTCCACGTTGACTTTTTTATCTTTCGCTTTGTGTTTTTTTTTTTTTTTATTATAATTTTTTTTTTTTTTTTATCAACTCATGACAACGAGGAATGAGTGTATTGTAGGCAAAAAAAATCATCAATAAAGTCGTTATCGCAATTATGCTCGCAATGCATTTGTACGGCGGGGGGGCGTATGATCTTGTCATAATTTTCTTCTTTTTACAGTCTGTGCTTGAAATCAAAATAAAACGAGGCATTCTGAATTCCATTCCATTATACGCCCATTTTTGTTGAATGTTATTGCATTGGAATTTTTTCCCTATTCAATTTTAATTTTGTCATTAGAAGGAGAATCGCATTTGCCGTTAAACGAAATCGTGGCGTGAGCACTTTATTGAATTTAACGAAATTCTGGAAATGTTTTTGACATTTTTTAAAAATTATATTTCACTTTATTGTTTTCCTCATTTTAATCGAATTTTGTTTAATAAAAAGAATCTTTTCTTTATGAATGCACATGTATTTACATATATTACTCCAGCAAATACAAGTCAAAAGTTGGAGATTTATTTTTTCAAAAATTTCAATTCAAATCTGATTCTCAAATCGTTTTCGAATCGAGAGTTAGGCCCGATATTACAGTGTATACTTATGCTAAGGAAGCTTGAAGACTTAAGAACACCTTAAGTGTTAAGCGGTTTAACAGTTAATTTTTATCCAAAAATCACGAAAATTGTTTTCGGCAGGCAGCATTTGAAAAAGCCTATATATTTTGTTTATACTTTTTTAAAATTCGTAAAATTAGTGAAATTCCTTCATTCAATTTATTTGAAAACTTATTTAAGGAGCACTTAAAATTTGTACTGTCAAAATGTTTTACAGACTTAAGCTTTACTTAAGTGCTAAGGAGACCTTAAGTATGCACTGCAATATGTTTGATATTAACATTTGAGCTCGATTTGAGATTGATTTGAGAATACATTTTTTTTTTTAATTACAATTGAAGCGGAGCCGCTAATAACCTTGTAAATGACAAATTTCACATTTTTGCAATTTTCGCCATGCCATTCAGTACTAACAAGGTCACTTCGCTTCTTTAAGGTTCCAAAGAATACAGAAATGTCCAAAAGTTGACCAAATAACAATATTTTTGGAATAGCTTAAGGGGACCTTCTGGTCTAGAATTTTTTGAAAATTGATTTTTTTTTTTTTTCTTATATATTTCGGAAGAATAGACTTTTAAGAATATGCTGGCAAAGTTTCGTGAAGATATTGACAATATTTGTTTTGCTACAGCCTTTTTAGAAGGTGGAGACAGCAGGCAGCGCGCTTGATCAAAGCAACTTTGAACGCGTTTATCTCAAAACTACTTTTTTTGACCTGGTGTGAATGAAAACAAAAAAACCATCGAACCGATTTGTCTGGAATTTTTATATGTTATTCATAACATCAATGGCTATGGCCCGAACTAGAATCGAATTTTTATTTCAAGAACTTCATATTTTTTCATCAAAAAAATGGTCAAAAAAAGAGGAATTTTTGATGGTTGAAATAAAAAATTGCGCCATTTTGTCAATTAAAAAAATTTTTTTTTTATTCTAGTTCCTGCCATAGCCGCATTCATTCTGATTAATAAGATATTTTTGTTTTTTTTTTTTCGATTACCAGAACTGCCAAAATCTTTCACACCACGGAGGTACTTTTTTAAAGAGGGTCCACTTCAACGCCATTTTTAAAATACCAAAAAAAAAAAAAAATTACAACATTTTTTATTTTTTGTCAATAAAGAATATAATAAGCCTGCATACTTAGAAAATCGTTTTTTATTTGGCTTAATACCAAAAAAAAATCATGAAAATACCCTAAATTTTCGTGCTCTAGACCAGAAGGTCCCCTTAAACGGCTAGAGAAGAATTATTGAAAGCGAAAGTCGTAAAATTTGTCAATTAAAAACGTTAATCGCATCTCGTTTTCAATTAAAGTTTGAAAATCACATTCAAATGAGATTTGATATCAATTTGTGAATAAACCTTTTTCTCAACTTGCGAACAAAGTCCCCGTTTTGTTGACAATGTCAACTATCATTCTCAAATGAAGCTCAAATTGAAATCAAAGGTTTGACATTTGATAAATACATTTGATGTCAAATCATTCAATCACACACTAACATCGAAGATCTCAATGCCTGCCCTTAGACTCTCCTTAGGAAACGGGTTTTAATTGAATTCGATGAAATATAAATTTCGATTGCACATCAGCACTCATGCATGTTTTTCCAGACAATTTCGACAATTGTGAATTCCAGGAAGCATAAGTGCCAAATTTCGTTCAAGTCCCATTTGAATTTCGAGTGTAGGAGACACTTTTCGAAAACCACCCTTCTGCCACGCCCACTTTTCCAATTTTTGGCAATCATATTACTGCCCTTTAAGCATGTTCAAATATCAAATTTCATCAAAATATCTTGAAAAATTTCGATTTTAGAGCAGTTTTTGTGATTTTCGTAACAGACCCTAGTACTGGAGATACCCCTAAAAATGGTCCGATCGGGTCCATTCTCGAACTTGTTCTTATTCATGTCCCTGTGAGCACGCATACCAAATTTTGTCAGGATAGCTCAACTCCTTCGATAAGAAAACCGTATACAGACAGACAGATAGACAGACGGAAAGGCGGACATGTCTAAATCGAATCTCCTGGTGACGCTGATCATTTCTATATATATTTTGTATGGTCTATCTCTGGGTGTTACACACAACCACACAAACGCAATATACCCTCGACACAGAGTGTGTCGGGTATAAAAATAGGCGTTATTTTTAAGGATTTTAAATTTTGAAAGCATTTAATAATAACTAGTTAAGCACTGAAATTACGCAATTTTTGCCCAGAATGGTTCTTACACAGAGAAAAAAATCAACCAGAAAACTGGTTAAATCAAAAGGAAAACATACAAAACGGCTTCAACAAGGAATATTTTTAATTTTAGCAATTTTTCTTGTTGAAAAAATACAAAATTTTCCTTTTGAATCAACCATATTTCAGGTTGAATTGAAATGATAATTTTCAAAAATGGATTTAAATTTAAATTGTTGAACCAACCACGGCCATAGTTGAAATGACAAGATATTTTTTTTTTAAATTCCAAAAAAAAAATACCTATACAAGAAGAAATGTCAAAAAAAATTATTTAACGTTCAAAGCAAATGGCCATAGAGCACTCTGCTCAAAAAATAGCCATCGGATGGACTTCATCCGATTTCGTCACTCCGTTTTGGTGACTGCTTTCCCAATGCTTAAAAGGTTCTAAGATGAATAAATATCTTATATGTCTTATTTTATAAAACAAATGAGAATTATACCGAACGAAAAGAAATGTAATTAAACATATTTCCTTTCAATTCAACCAAAACTGTTGTTGACTCAACCATTTTTCTTTTGAAATTTTTGTTCTGCTCGAAAATCAAAAGGACTGTGAATAACAATGCGCCCTTTTAAAAAAATCATGGTTACGTTCGCTCAGTGTACGGCTTTCACGGTTGTGGGGCCGCGATTCTCGTGAAATTACCCAATTAGGTAAGTTTCGATCGATATCGGATATTCGAACAGGAGAAAATACATTCCAATAACTTCAAATGAATTTCCCTGCACAATCTCCAACTAATCCAACAATTCCACTAAAAAACATCCTCTGAAAATTTCAAATAAAAATTTCGACTAAAAATCTCTTTTCAGAAAACTTTTTATGCTGTACGCCAGTAAAGCAAAAATAAATAATAAAAAATAATAAAAAAAAACGAGCAACCAGCAACTTCTCCGCAAATCCGTTTTTGCAAATAACTGCACTCAGTTTATTAAAGCTCATTTGACTGGAAATATTGTTCAATCGAAAATACTTTATACCTTTTTACCTGAGGTAAACGCAATATTCCATTATGGAATTGTGCTTCCACTAAGAGCTGCTTTCGGTAAGGTAGCCCAAATGTTATTTTCCGGAATTTTCGATACTGATGTTAAATGTTAGATGTTGAATAATGATGATGTGTAAGGATTTTTGAAAACTCCGTTTGTATCGAAAGACGAAAGTCACAAAAATTTCTATTACGATGGAGCTGAGGGGGAGTCAACTCAATAGTGGTTTGGATCAAGCAAAAGAAATTAAAGAAAATTTTCTCATGAATAATAATCATCTGTTGATATACCTACATATCGCCCTTTCTTCTTGCTTTGATTGACACACTGCGACGCATTTTGTTTTTTGCGTTTTCTGAAAAATGAGAAATTTTGAGTTGTGTCTCCTTAGAAGAGGGTGTGCGATATATCCATTAAGATTTCATACAACGGAATACGTGTTTGATTACCAAAATCAATGATGAAATCGAAATCGACAGAGAGAAAGAGAAAGAGGTGGAGAGAGAGAGACAGAGAGAGAGAGAGCGAGAAGGTCATAAAGGCTGGGCATACCGACTCGAATATTTAAGACGTGTACCTAGAGTTTATTCTAATGAAAGTAATTCGAATTGATTTGTCAACAATTTCCCTTACCATGGCAGGTTTTTGCACAGCGTATGCCGCAACTTAGAGCAGTGAACTTTCATCTTATGGTGGTTTATCGAAGCTGTATTGACTGCTGAATAGAATCGCTTGTAAAACGCTGAGGTATAGGAAAATCAAAACTCAAATTATGGGGTTAAGTGCCCAGTTGTGGCACTTAAACAGCTTCGAATCATTGATAAATTAAATCAATTTTTTTTTTTTTTTTTGCATGACTTAAAGATGAACATTAAGAAATCCACCATCTTCCCCTTTTTAACCCATTATAGTATATTGATGCCATATGGCATCACTTTGTCACGTTGCAGTTTTTCGGGCAATACTCATTCATACATGAACAAATTCACATTGACACACATTTGACAGTTTTATTTTCTAGAGAAATGTTTGGCGCGTCTAACATTGACTTTATTTGAACATTTGCTTTTGAACTTTCGTCAGGAAAGCATCATAAACACGAAACTCGAAAAAAAAAAAAAAAATGCCGGTCTGTAATGGGTTAAGAATAGTCTCTCGAGTTTCGCCACTGCGAGATTTCTTTCCAAATTGGCGGATCTGTTCTCACTTAGACTCAATCGTCATTTAATATGCACTTAAGTGTAATTTTGGTCACAAACTACTGCAAAATTTATTCGTCAAATCATTTCGCTAAGCCCAATAAAATACCGCAAAAATTCGAAACTTCCTAAAGCCTTAAACTTTTGTAGTCTTCCTTGTGCAAGAAAACTTTTTTTTCGGCTGTTCCATTGGGCTGCTTTTATTTATTTATTTTTTTTTTTTTGTCGTTTTTTCTCCGTTTACCACATTTGGAAAGTATAACCAGACAAAAGAATACAAAAACAAAACCAAACAAACAGTTAAATCAACTGACAGACCAACAGGCCGACACATCGACAGAGAAAATGACAACTGTGCAAATGAGTGGGCAGAAAATAGTTGGCAGCTGTTACTTCTATTGTATTAAGCATATAATAGGTACAGCATGTAAGAAAGGCAATCCTGTTCATCATCAGCATTTATCGCAAGCGCTTCAAATCACTTTCCCCGAGTTTCCCAAGCCGGTGTAGACCACACACCTTTCTTCTTTGTTTATGACATTTTAATCAATATCCAAACAACAATTACCAAACAATATTGAACAACTTATAGGCAGGAGACAACAGCAAAAAAAAAAAAAAAAATTTTTTTTTTAAAAGAACGAAAGAAAATAACGACAGAAAAACGCCCCGAAAACCCGGAAACGGCACTGAAGGCATTCACACAACGTAAACAATAAATTTAAAATGCCTGCAAAAGAAGTTCCCAATCGGTTTCGAGCAGATGTTTTGCACTTAATAAGATCCCACGCATATGTTAAATAGCACATTAAGACGCACACGTTATACACAAATTTAATGAGTGCAATTTTCAAGATACAATTATCGACTGACTCGATTCGACACGCACACGCACACGCACACGCACGCATCCGTTTATAAAAGACAATATGTATAGCATACTTTTAGCCGCAAATTGCTCTTCCCTTACAAGCATTCACACTATTTAACGCATCAGTCACGTTCAAACGTGGTAAACAACATAATTATGTTTTTGTTTTCGAGCCAACCGATATTCATGAATCTCTTCTTCATTTCGCATCGGTCGGGACAGCTTGCATGTTCGGGTATGTTGTTTACAGCTTAAGAGAGGTCTTCGTTAATTGCCTGTGTACCGTCAAAGTCCAAATTTGATATTAGCATATCACAATCAACGGTGGCATCCGCCTAAATCAAGCCGTGCCATTCACGCCATTCTCAAATTTTTAATGAAGATGCAACATTCATGCGAAAATGTGCCGCTTTGATTTGATGCTCTCAACACAGCACAAATCTGCGCACCCGAAAGCATCATATCCTCATAGCAGATGTGCTCGCACTCCATGAACCGAACCGAACGAAACGGAACGGAACGAACGGAACGGCCGGGCACGGCACACACGTACAGGAATGTTCGAATTATATTAACACAAGTTTAATTTACAAGCGTACACCAGCAGAGGGTATACAATGTACGTACGTATGCTTACATGCTGTTGCAGCAAAGTAAATTTTCATGTTAAATTGTAACTCTTAAATTACAAATAGACAGTGTGGAAAAGCACTCTCGCAGTTATAGTTAAAGGGTGTGCTAAAATTATACCCACAAGCACCACATGTACATGCACAATAGGCATCAACTATTTATGGAAGTCTTTTTTCAAAATGAATATGATGAATATTTGGCGCTTGAATTTGATTTTATTCAATTACTGAAGTTAAACGCGTCGACGTATACGTAACGCAAATTATGAATATGGAATGCGTTGCTCATACGAAGCCATGGAGGGCCTTTTAACGAGAGATTAAGATCTTAATGATTATGAATCACTCTCACGTGTAGCTTTTACTTTAATCTTAGTCCATAAAAGCAAGAATGGAAACTTGAAACGCTTATGCTGCTATCATTCATTCATTCATTCATTCATTCATTCATTCATCATTCATACATACAAACATACAATATTAATAGGTTTTTTTTTTTGTTTTTAGCCCAACTTAAGGTGTATCTTTCCAAAGCCTATTATTGTCAGCTTTCATTCTGCTACGAAATCCTTGTACATTTGTCCACGATGATATTTACCTCAAGGCTTTCGAATCATAATATTTCAATCAAAATAGCCTCAACATCATTCAAGCTGCTGCAAAACGTGATAAACAATGAAATAAACTTTGCTAATCTTTACGAAAATATTCCTAATCCAATACGACGAGTGAAGATTAACCCAATACACACCAGGACATTTTTTCTTTTTCTTTCGAGTTTCGTGTTTATGATGCTTTTCTGACGAAAGTTCAATAGGAAATGTCGAAGTCAGGTCAATGTTAGACGCCTTAAACATTTCTCTACAAAATAAAATTGTCAAATCTGTGTCAATGTGAATTTGTTCATCTATGAGTGAATATTGCCCGAAATGGGATCAATGTACTATAATGGGTTAAAATATTTCGTTAACAAAATCTTTGAATATCGAGCAGAAATAACCGATTTGCATTGCACCTGGACATTTTGAATTTTCGAAGGAAAACTTGTCCTGAAACGATTAAAGTATCAAAAGAATTTCGAATTTATTTTAAATTAAATTGACAAATTATTAAAATCACTTGAAACTTTGTTGTGGCAAAGTTCTGGTCACATTTATCCATGCAAAATACAAGAGTGCAAGTTCCCAACTGAACAAATAATAAAATGAAGCATAATTTTTAGCGCAAAAATATTTCGCAGGAAAGAAAATATTTCTTTGGTTATTTCCACTGAAAAATTTTTGAGAGCTTATATTATTTTTAAAATAATTGGTAAGCATTAAATAAAAATAAAAGGGCTTAGTTATTGTAATCCCTAAATTGCTACAAAGATTTTCAAAGGCTTAAACGCGTAATTTTTTTTTTAACACGATTTTTCAATTAAAATTTTAAGCCATGACAGTGATTATTATATATTATGTGTTTAAAGAGAGATGTTTTTGTCTTAACTAGAAATGCAAATACAGTCGTCGTCCAATGGCACGAATTTTATTATGTCATGCACTTTCGTAATGTTGGAAAATTCGTAATATTGGACACAAATATTTCTCCCTTTTTTATCAATAGCAAAGAAAATAAAAAAGAAAATATTTAAGGTAGGTAGGTGGTAGGTTGAAGTGGCTGCCACTTAGACCGTTAATCGGTCCCATTGTGATACCACGAGGGGTTTTCTTGTGTTTGTATGAGTGTATTGTCTTTTAATGTAGTGTGCCCCTAACATGCGATTTTTGAAAAACCAGTGCTGGGTTTGGAACATTACACTCCGTTTCGCCTGTGCCGGGAATCGAACCTCGGACCCTGAGATCAAGAGCATAGCACGCATCCCCTACGCTATACCAGAGCCACAAAATTATTTAAGAAACCAAAAATAAAATAATCGAAATTTTTTATATATTTCATGAAAATTAATTTATGACAAAATCACAATCTGAGCAATAAGAAATAAATTGGATTTTTTTTTAACGAGCTTTAGACTAACATTAAGTAAGTTTTATGTAGCCTCCAACGAAGACAGACCCTTTAGGAATTTCAACTAATTTTTAATTAATGGAACAACTGATTGATTTAAAGTGACAATTAATTTAAACTCTGACTTTTTCCCATGGAGAAAACTGCCTTTTTTAGCATGGCGATGTCCTACGGCAAAGTCAATTGTCTGAATCTGCATATCTTTTAAATTAGTTTAAAATCAGTTTATTGTAAATTAATAGTATTTTAGTTTTTCTTTGAGTGATTTCAAAGTTGTTTTTTTCAAGTTAATTGAGAAGGAATTCTTAAAACAAAAATAAGAGAGATTGTCTAACAATCCGATGTCGGTGAGGTCAAACCCCCTTCAGGCAAGATTTTTTTTTTTTATTTTTTTTTTTTTTTGTAAAAAGTAGATACTAATATATATTTAAATAATAATAAACAAATTTAGAAGAATATGCTTTCAACCAAACTTTTTATTTAAAATAATAAAAAATGAAAATTTCTAGTGGAACTTATAGGACTTTTTCAAAAAGCTTTTGTATGACGCTTTTGAAGAAAGGATGGAAAATTTTACTGTATGAGGTGGTGGCAGCTTCTTTTCTCCCCCATGAGATAATCAAAATTTTCCTTAATATATAAAATTTACCTGCTTCTTTCAATTCCCAATTTTTCCACATCTTATTTCTGCCTGCATCAGGATTCGAACTCCAGCCTTCGGATTTCTAAACGCCACGGTGAGATCGAATGCATACAGATTTAATATATTGTATTAAAGTTCATGAATGTAATCTCAATTAATTGATTTTCAACTAATTGTATAACATATTTTTTTTCAATCTGATTGCCTAAATTCCGATAGGGGATATCAATGAATCGAAAAAGATATGTAGCGATATAAATATACCCCACCCCGTTGTTCGGTGATTTTACGTTAATAATATAACATAATATGAGTCAAAGATTTTGAATAAAAAAACGAAATTCATTTAAAAAGCGAAAAAATTTGTCAGAAGTGGGATTCGAACCCACGCCTACAGAGTAGACTGCGACCTGAACGCAGCGCCTTAGACCACTCGGCCATCCTGACCACATGTGAGTCGGCATCGTTTAACAAATCCTACTGTTATTACATTTAAATTCGATTTTATTTAATTCATTTGAATTTTTATTTCGTTTAATAAGAATTCTTTTTATGAAAATTAACGAAAGCTTATTGTCCCGGAAGCTTTTTTATTTGGGCCAAATGTGGTAGTTTTTTCCGTTTTTTCAGTTCCTTCCTGAATCGACCCAATAAATTGGTATAACATAATAATGACTTGAATGTTGGTCTTCACAAAGTCGTCGAAACAGTGGAGAATGTGATCAGTATTTATGTTAAATTGGAAAAAAATTGAAGTCTATTTTCAAATTTTCACAAAAAAAAAAAAGTGTAAAATATCAGTTGAAAGCTTACACTGCTGAACTCGGAAGATTTTTATCAAAAGCAAACAAAATCTGTGGTTGACTTAAGTCAATTTTTTTTTTTTTACCATTAATGCGTTTATAACGGAAATTTGCTTTTTAAGTAGTCTGCTTTCATTTAAAAATAAAAAAAAAGAATCCAAATCGCAATCTCATTGCCCTGACAGTACGTTGCAAAGGGACTTAAATCCACATTTCCCGGTAAAAATGACTTATGTGACAATTTTCGTAGAAAAACGATTATATTTAGTAACTATCGGCCCCGCGCCAATTAGCGAAAGTATTTTCATAAATTAAAGGTAGCATTTAAAATTTGGGCATGGTTTAAATTTTTTAAATTGAGTTTTAGAGATCGCTCGTGGCTCTGGGATAGCGTAGGGGATGCGTGCTATGCTCTTAATCCCAGGGTCCGAGGTTCGATTCCCGGCACAGGCGAAACGGGTTTTCAAAAAATCGCATGTTTGGGGCACACTACATAATAAAGACAATACACTCACATAAACACAAGAAATTCTCCTTGGTATCACAATGGGCCGATTAACGGCCTAAGTGGCAGCCACTTCAACCTACCTACGTACCTACTCAGAGGTCGCTCAAATGCATCTAAGCCAAAGTTTCAAATTTCTATCAATAAAGCAATATTTCAGTCAATTACAAAAACAAATTTATACGTAAATAAATTTTTTTCGAATCGCGTAAACATATTGTGAAACGATTGATAAGTAAAACGACGAACTCTTTTCGCCAAAAACCATTAATTGAAATCAATTTTTGTGTTTTCTGCCCCTAAAAGTATACAGAGAAAGTTGAAAAACTGTCAAATTGGAAATTCTAAATTTACAAAAACTAAATAAAATTTTTGTAGCTCTCTTTGAGGCGTTTTTTGACGAAAATTCAAGTCCTCTGAGCGACCTCTGAAATTTTTAAAATTTTTAAAATTTTTTAAATTTTACATTATCTTTCGTTTGAGACCCCGCGCCGTCTTCGAAATTCAAGACTTTTCTTCATGCCTGAAACGCCGTAATGTCTAATGTACATGCAGTATGTATGTGAAAATGATTTTTGTTTCAATATTCATAGCAAACATTTTGTATCCGTTGTTAGCTTATTGTCAAAAAGTTAATATTTTTAGTTACTTGTCCGACGACACTTTCGGAAGAGCAATAGGCGGTGTTTTCTCAACTCTACCAACAAATGATATTATATTGCTTTGACGTACATTATGCGAGCAATCCGCAATATATCGCGTCATATCATCTCCCAGACGAGCAATCTCAAAGTTTCTTTTGGAAGAGGCATACACGATATTTTTTTCTAATTTATAATAATTTCTAATTTATACTTTATGGTATTGTAGCTTTTTGTCTATTCAATCGAGTAGTCATTTGATTTTTGTTACTTATCAATGCTGTAAACAATATCTACGGGACTATTTTACGATGGATTTTATGCATCGCCAATTGTTCTTCCAAACGAGTCGCGGGCGACCGGACAAGTATCTTAACAAGTTTCACAATTCCGCAATAAGAATGCAACGGTTGCGGATGAGAAAATCATCGTCTGAATGTTTGCTGGGCTTATTGATGTTTTACCTGTATTGGATGTGTGTGAAGGATAAAAATGTAACTCAAAAAAACTAGAGGAAAAACTCTTCAAATGTGCCATTTTTGTCAATTTAAAACGAAGCTCTGTCTTTTCATGAAAAAAAAAAAAAAAGAAAATTTATTTTGTTGCATTTTTTGCTTGCGTAGTTTTTCCGTAGATCTTTTTCTATATCCAAACGACGCCTCACCGTAACTGAAGCACTTGATAAATCCAGCATTGATTGCACCATGCAAATAAAAAACGCATGAAAAATATTCTTTGGAAATTGGAAATGCATGTTCGACCGTCTGCTAGTATTCATGTTTGTCTTAGCTTCGTGTTTCTGATCACTTAATTAAATACGCGGAGCACGTTCCCGAGTGCAAGAGGAAGAAAAGAAACGAAAAGAAAAGAAAACAAAAGATAAAACTATAGAGATGGGGATGGGATGTTGGGAAAAAACGAACAAGCGAGAGAAAACGAGACGTAGACCAACTTGGACGGACCAATAGAGTCGAGATAAAGTTTGAACTATAGAAAAGGACATTCGCTGAACGTGAGCAAATAAATTGTTACCATTCGTGATTTCAACTTGATTTCATTTAAAGTTATGCAGATCAAATTGTGTGACTCAACGTGCTACTAAATGTTTCAAATTGCGTCTGACTAAATGGGAAATTCAATGTTTCCTTTCATTTCGATGGAAGCAAAATGTGTGCTCTAGAGATAAAGTCAGATGCGCTCATGTCCTTACAAACATTGTTTGTGCAGGCAAAAACATTCGTCGTCTTCATATGCATGCGCCGCTCTATTTGTTTACTCACTTGTGCATACAAGGCGAATTCGCTTTAAGGCTCAAGTGGTCGAAAGCAAATATTAACGCAGAATTGAAATGACAGCTTTTAAAATCCTGGAAATGGACCTTGCCTTACGTTACCAATAATGCAATCGGACATATTTTACTTTATTTTTTTTATATTTTTTTTCTGTCTTTGATTTCATTCAATTTGCATTGCCTTCAGTTAAGCGCATTAAGAGGAAATCTGCTTTATTGTCAGACATTCTGATGTCGAAAAAGGCGTTAGCTGGCATTTTGTCAAAATGTTTTGTAGGTATTTGCTTTTCTTCTTTTTCATATACTTTGGAGCTTAGTTATTTTATGCTTTTTAACATCGATTCTTAATCAAGGCAATTTCACAAACTGGAAATTTAAATGTAATGCTAAGCAGAAAAAAACGACACCACAATGAGGACTTCGTTTAAATGGAGCAGGGAATTTTCGATCCACCGTATAGAAAGTAAAGAAAGTGAAAGGAAATACTTCTCATAAAAAACTGAAAATTCCAATTTTTCCTTTTTTTTTTTTTAAATAGATTATTAGATAAACTTAAACTTAATTTTATTTTATTTTTCTATTTTTTTATTTTCCTTCTTTACTTTATTTGCAAATGTCCATCGCTTGCTAAATATTAATTTAAAAAGTCTTTTACTACGTCCTGCTGTTGCCTTGTGCCTTATACACTTTTGCTATTCGTTGTTTGTTGGGCTCTCTTTGGAAACAATTTATTTTATTACCTACTATTTCCGAAAGTTTATATTGCGTAAACTTCGTTAAATATTCATGCATATGTCGTGACATACGGTTAAGTAGGTCATAAAAAGTAGCCATTTTGTTGAATAATATTTGTAATATCACAGGAGGAAATGTAATTGTAACTACGACCGACCACTTTGCTGAACATGATTCGAAGTAGCATTTTAATTAATTCAGTAAATTGAGTTAAATGAATTACCTACTGAAGTGACGTTGCAAGCAACTTAATGACGTGCACATCGAAATAACATACACCGCCGGGGCACTGATTCTTTTCACATGCAATCAAAAGTCTTTTGTTTAACTCTCTGCTTAACGTCACCGAAAATTTTCCAAATTTCAAGCGTTTTATTCAAGCAAGGTACTACGGACGTGTACGTAACGTAATTTCTTCTAGTCTGATCAAAGGCGCGTTGCTCATACGCCGTGGAAGCCCATTTTGAATCTTTTTTATTTACCTACTTATTTATTAATTTTTAATTTTTTTTATTTTTTTTTTTGAATGAAATTTGTGTTAAAATAAATTACGCTGATTATGAAATTAATCGAATGTAAGGAATTTTAAGTGCAGCAAATTGTAAAATTTGGCATATTCGATTAAAATTGATGCAATTATCAATGATCAAATTATCATTTTGACCTGTACAAGCTGTCAAAAATAATTAAAGCGTTTGCGGAACATGCTTTTTTTTCTTTCTTTCTTTTGTTGTTTAATTTCTCTCTAACTACATGTTTGCCATGTTGATTATGATTATCTCAGGAGCAGCGATTTCGGAAAGTTTTCCCTGAAAATCACATTTCAATTTTGATATCGTTACCACTTAAGTGCTACTTTAAATAGCTGAGAGCAATGTGTTTCAATTTATTTGTCGAAAGTTTGAACGCTCGTAGCCACAGCCACAGCCGCAGCCGCAGCGAGTTTTCATTGTGCAGCGCAAGCAATAAAAGTTGCTCTATTCTTAAGTTGTTTCTTGTTTTAACGGAAACTTAATGATGCATTATGACGATCTATTCCGGCGTACTTTCAATGAAAATTCTCACAAAGGCTCCTACAACTATCGAGAGAGAGAGAGAGAGAGAGAGAGAGAGAGAGAGAGCAAGAGGTCGCGAGGCTTCTGGATTGAATGGAAGCATGCCTTGTTGAGTAAATTTGGTGAAATTTTATTGATTTTTAGAAGGTATGAGCCGGAGCCAGAGTAAATTTATTCCACGTGCGAATTCTTTTTTCTGCTTTCGCCTTTGGCCAACATAGTTCGCAGTTCTTTTTTCTTTCAACTTTGTTATTTTTGGCACTTTTTGGTACTATATCAATGAATGTTATTCGATAGACAAACAAAAAATATAGCAGAAAAAAACAGAAAACAAACCATTTGCATTCATTATTAACATCGATTGTCATATGATTCAATATTTTTCTTTATCTGTTTTGTTTGGCTTTAATGTTTTGTTTTCTTTTTTTTTTTTTTTGTTTTGTTGTTGTTGTTTCTGCTCAAGAGCATAGCAGAAGGCATAAGTTTAACAGGGGATTATGACAAGGATGAGCTGGTGTTCTCATCGTTTTTGTTTGTCTTTTGTTAAGTTGAGCCCTCATCAAATCATTTGTAGGTACTTGAAGAACGCTTCCAGGCTCCTCATATATGTATGTACATATATGAACAGATGAACCGAAATCGGATACTCGCTCGGCGATGTGTTGTAGTCAATCAAGTGTGGGCTAAAGTTCTTGATAAGTTATTTAATAAATCATCAATCAATGAGAATTACGAACGGAGCATCAACGATTTTGATGACCCAGAAGGATTAGTTGTTTCGAATATTTTCCTTCATTGCTATGCCACATTCGAAACAGATCGAAGATAAAAACGTGCTAAAAGCCATCATTTTTCATAATTACACCCGAAACACTCAATGTCGAGGTTATATTGCGTTTGTGTGGTTATGTGAAGCATCCAGAACCAATCCAGATAGAACATACAAAATGTATACCATATAGAAATGATCAGCGTCACCAGGAAATTCGTCCATCTGTCTGTCCGTATACAGATTTCTTATCGCAGGAGTTGAGCTGTCTTGACGAAAGTTCGTATGCTTGTTGGCGGAGACATAAGTAAGAACAAGTTCAAGAATGAACCAGATCTTCCCATTTTTAAGGGTACCTCCAGTACTAGTGTCTGTTCTGAAAATCGCAAAAACTGCTTAATTCTTTTGGATATATGGATGAATTTTGATATTTGGATTATAAAAGTAGGCTTGGCAAAAGGACGGTGTTCAAAAATTCTCTCTTAGGGGCTCGCCTCAGTTCTGTCAGAAATGAAAAACTTCATATAACAAAACGCTTCAGAAATGAATCAGAAATTTTTTTATATGAAAATTTTCATTTCTGTTTCATTTCTGACAGAATTGGGGCGAGCCCCTTACTCCTGAAATTCAAATGGGACTTGAACGAAATTCGGCATGTAACCTTTCTCTTTAGTCACATTTATCCTATAAACAAGTTTTCTTGATCGGTCTATTACTAAGCGTACCGCCAGTACATACTTGGGTCTGTAACAAAAATCGCAAAGCTGCTCTCAAATCAGAATCTTTCGAGAATTTTCAATGAAATTTGAGCTTAAGTGTCTGATAAAAAAAAAAAATGTATTGCTATCTTTGTATCTCTGCCGGGTATTGTATGGTGATTTTCGCCTGACTATAACATGGAGTAGCATTAATCAAAAGCGTTAGCAATTTGCGGGTATATCTGGTTCTGAGATACTGCGCCATGTTTTTTCTCTCAAAAACTTTTCAAAGAATTTCTTCGTTAGTGAAAAATTCTTTTGAGACACACCGAAGACTTTCACGTTAGTCTCGCAAAATAGTTGGCTTTCTTCACATTTTATCCCATTTTGTTCTTTTTGTTTTAAATATGATAAAGTACGCTTCGGTTGGTTTATGCGTGGAATCCTTTACCGCCAAGTGGAAAAAAAAGTTAACGAGAACAAGTGATTTATGTGCGCGATGTGCATACCTATTTATTACTCAAACGAGTGTTTACTTTTACCTTGAGAGATTTAACCAAGTTGCCAAATAATTGACTTGAAAGAATTTAATTTAAAATTGCTAACTTGAGGATTCGTGGTTTATTTTTTTGTTTTTTCTCTCGCTTCTCTTCGTCTCATTCATTCATTTCGGCATTAATCTATTGAGCTCTAAATTTATGATGACTTATGCATCGAGAATTTGAAAGCAACACGCAGGAAACGCAAAAACCGTATTTGATTTCGCTCCAAGTTTTTATTGTCTTCCTTTTACTTTTCGCAATGATTTTTCTATGTTTGTTTGAAATTTTTCGTCGTCTTCTCTTTGGGGCACAGCTGGGATTCGTTTTTATTTTTTTATTTATTTTTATAGATAACCAGTGATTGCTTTGGCAGCAGAATGCTCTACCATCATATCGGATAGACATTCATGCAAATAAAAGAGTATTTTATTATTTATGGAAGAAAATTTTGTTCTACCAATAAAGCAATAAAATTTTGCGAACATCATAATTCGTTCATATTTGATGGCATGCCTCAAAAGAATTCAACAGATGGTCCTTAATGATATAAGGACAAAATACCTCTCTCTATCATTCTCTCGCTTTCTCTTTCTCTGTCTCTGTCTCTATCTATCTTTATAAATTTGTTTCCCGACTCACTCACTCAGTGACCGATATGCTAATTTATGGAAGAATTTTTTTTTTTTAACCCAATGCACCGTGTTCTTTGAGGGTAAAAGGAAACTATCAACGTCTGCCGGATATTCAATTTAGCCTTTGTTGTCATCAAATAAAGTTGAGTCATCTTAATGGAATCCAACAAACATTATTATGTAAAAATTCTTGGGTCGGACTAAAATAGAGAGCTAAAGTTGCCGGACACTTTTTTAAGTAACTCTCGCGCCCGAAAGACTCATTCCAATGTCGTCCCAGAAACTGTTTAAAGAACTAAAGTTCAGTTTTGATCATTTAGCCCTTTTAAGGTTTGGGTTCGGTTTTTTTTTTTTTTTTTTTTTTTTGACATCTCACTTGCCATTTCATCTCGCACCGGAAAAAAGATGAAAAATTCTGTTTTTCGAATTCACGAGCGGAAAAAATTCGACTAGCGCGTTAAAATGGGCTAGTGAGTTGTCCATAGGTACATGACCGATGGGTGGGACTTTAAATTTAAATTTTATTTTTTGATGAATTTAATTAGCCGGTAGTTCTGAAGTTCGTTTTGAGCCTCAGTGTCAGCCCGCAATCATCATAAAAATAAAATTTTTTAAATTTGCACTCCATATGACGTAAATATGATATCAAATTGAGCTCTCCATTCTACATACAAACTATATATTTGTGACCTTAAGTCGAATTTTTTTTGTTTTAAAATATTCGAATTTCTCCACTTAAGTGCTTTATCGACTTGTAAATTTTCAATTTACTTCAGTGTCTGCCAAATTTCGACTTTCCTAGCACTTCCCTGCAGGAAGCCTGTCGCCATATGGCCCCATGTCTATACTGACGTCAATATAGACAAGAGAACTAGTTCCAACGTCAACAGTATTTATAGGCGGTCTCATTAGAGAAACTGTACTGTCAAGAGGTATCTAAAGTTCATCTTTATTGACCATGTCAACAACATGTCTCCTTATAAAGCGAAAGAGTACTCATTTTGTCTATATAATAGTACCGACGTCAATAGGGTCGTCAATAGTTCGTCAATAGTTTTTCGGTCTACTGTTGACATTCAATGACAACTCAATGTTAAATGTCAATAACGCAAAGCATTGCGACGGGTATAACTTGTCAGTAGTACTGTTGACGCAGTCAGTAGAGAAAGAGTATAGATTCACTATTGACATTTCCTGCAGGGTTGTGCTTAAAAGACCGAATTCTGCCGACGCAGCAGTCGCACACATATAGCGTATACCGATTCGTGCGAAAACCGGTCGGCTGATTTCGTGTGTGTAAAAAACAAACTTCGTCCATGCAAATCAGAGTAACTCACAGCGAAGTCGACAGCGCATTCACACACACACACACACAATTATGAATGTTTACGTATAGGTTTGGCCATCACTGATTTACTCACACTTAAAATGAAAATTTCGAATGTGTGAACAAAATTGAATGCACATAAAATGTGTTGTCTATAGAAGAGTTTTTTTTTTTTTTTTTTTTTTTTTCTTCAAACCACATACAAGAAGTAAATTCATATTACTTCGTAGAAAATCATTGTTTTTGTAAACAAGGTAAGCACACATGAGCGCTCTGATTTCCATATGTCCGAAGCCATTAACTCAATTCTGTCCGGTCGACTGCATCATTACTTTGTTTCGTTTCTATGGAATCTTTCGATGTTATGAAGTCTTTTTTTTTTGCGAGAATTACTATTTCATTTTCTAAGAATATTCCTAATATTACTCCTAATTGACCAAAGCTATTGGCTAAACTTATGGTTTATGTACACATCAGTAAAGTTCAGACTTTTCTCTAACGAACCAATGACTCTGAGACAACAATGATTGTTATTTATAAACTCATGCTTAAAATTCAAAAATATTTTTGGGAAAAAAACGGTACCAGCAACCTCTAAACCTTTTCTGAAAAAATTGAAAAAAATCTCAAAAATACTTCAGTCCATAAGCTTTCAAACAAAGCTTGTTTGGACACCCTAATAAACATTGTTCACTATGTAACTATGTAACATATTTGTATGTCTTTTCTCTGGAAGATATCGACTATCGAAATGATGTTCAATTGTCTTATTGTCAGACTTGTGTGACTATGGCACCGTAACATGATTAGTTTTTTTTTTTTTTAAGGATTAATCTAAGAGTAAAACTTTGTCTTAGGGAATAACTGTGCATATTGAAATGCTAAAGGAACTTCTCAAGGTCCTGACAATATTCTCGAGTGAAGTTATTTATTCGCATCTCACATAGAGGTAGAGAAGAAGACGAACCCCAAATTTGTTTATCAGTTTGTCTGTGTGCGTGTATATGTGTGTGTGTGTGTGTGTCTGTTCGTTTCGGATTGGTATATTTTTCGGAATTGCATCGATATTGTCTTAAAATTGTTTTCTGTTCGAATATACAGAATTCTCGCTAGCTTGCTGCTGGTTGATTGCGATATTCCGGTATTCAACTTCAATATCGCTTCGTTGAGGATTGAACAAGTTACTTCGTGAAATGAAATTCAACACCTTTTTTCACGCATCAATGAAATGGCAATAAATTTTGCCAACGCGTACTTCTCGCTAAGCTATTCGATATTTTCTTTCCTTTATTTTGTTTTTTTTTTTTTGCTTTGATTTGGGGAACAGCATTGCATAGCGATGCGGTATTTCCACTGCACGTACCATGGTAGATGCATTCGTATGTATAACATCAAAACATCCGAAGCGCAGCGCGTCCTTTCGAAGGACCTTGAAAAGTTTCAGCAAGCATTCAAAGTGCATGCACAGTTCGAAGAAGAGAAAATATTAAAATAAAAAAAAATTTCAAAAAAATTTCAAAAAAAAGAAAAGGAAAAAATTTGAATACTATATGTACCTTCCCAATTAATCTTTTATTTTTCTATTCGAAAAGGTCATGGTCTTAGAGATTACTACACTTAGTTAGCCTGTGCTATAATTTTTCCGCCTTAAGGCGCTCGAAATCCCTTTGAAGTGCCGTAGCGTAATAGCATTGCAACGATGCGAGTGCATTATGGGCTATAGCTTCCGTTTCGACACGGCAGCTTAGAAATGAGGCTTCTTGCATACACCTAGGGAGAGGAATAGGGAGAGAGAAAGATAGGAAGAGAGGGAGACAGAGGTATGAGGGGGGGCGCAAAGAGCGAGAGAGCCAGAAGGATAGAGAATTTCGGTAGAGTGTGCTCGTACATACGGCGAAATGACTGAGCTGGCAGTGTGGCATTATGGCAGCGTTGCTGGTAGCAGAGTTCATAAGCTATGCAGACCAATTACAAGCTTGCAAGCAGAATTGCTTAACTCCCTTTGCCTTAGTTTGGGTAAGCAATGCCCAACTAAGCTATCCGGCTAAAGTTTGAAAATGTGTTTACACAGCACTTTATGCGAAATTAAACGTAATGGGAGCAAGCATGTTCCGAGTCAGGACATATATCTACATATGTTTGTTTATAAAAAAAAATCAGATACAAGACAAGATACTAAATCTGCTCGAAATCGCCTTCTACATAGCGAGAGAAAAGAAGAAGAAGGAAAAAAAGAGCACTTTAAATGAAAGAAATAAACATAAATTTTGTAGGAGACAATCATCTACAACGTAAACAGTATCATTTTCACACTTCTATTGCTTACCTTCTGCATTCAGTTCTCTTTTTTTTTCTCTCTTTCTCTTGCTATTAAAAACCCCCACACGACCCAGCGGAAAATTATCTCCCGCATGACAATTTCATCAGTGATATCATCGATGACATATAGGTGACATTGTCATGCATGACATCCTGGATGACGTGTCATCGTGGAGGGATGCTGTTGACTCTCATTGGCTACTGAAATTTAATTAAGGTTTTAGCGTCAGTTCAGCGTTAGCATGAAGTGGCGTAGATGATGAGTGCTCGACTCACAATCCGAAGACCGCGGTTTCGATCCCTGGCTGAGGCGAACAAAAATTGTTAAAAATAGATTTTTAAAAATTTTCGAAATATCCAAAGAGAGGGCAAAGAAGAGAAGTTATCAAAACTGGTTTCTATAAATTGACATTTAGAGAGAAAAGAGCAACGTGCTGCTCTCAATTGCTTTTTTCGCCATCGCACCCCCTAGCATGACATTGTCACCGCTGAAGTCCCTGTCAGCTCCTGTGTAAATATCATACAAAGTGTCACCGGAAATAGCATGCATTCCGGCTCCGAAGTCACTAGGACATCATCGGGGATGTCCGCGGGACATTTCCCGCTGGGGACCCACGTGCGTACGTATGTATGGGCGTTCTTGTAGTAGTCGCTACTCCGTAAAGTATGCCAAGTTTTTGTGCACATGCTACTTTAGTTGCTTTTTACCCTAATTCCATGTGAAAAGTTATTGCCCCCACATAGCATGACGGAATATGGGCGCAAAGCACAGCATAGCATGCTATGGAAAGAGGGCAAAGGGGACAGACAATTGTTTTAAAGATGAGACACACTTTTGTTTTTGTTGTTGTTGTTGTTGTTTTGCATGTTGCTATTTCTGTCGCCGTTGTTATTGTTGGCATTATTATTACTATTAACCCCTTGCGGATCGGTCGATGCCGGTCAGTTGTTGTTGTCGTTGTCGCCTTAAATACGGGTTTGCGTATTGCCATTATGATTTTGCTTGCTTTCATTTATATTAATAACATTTTTCGTATGATAACGTTATGCATTTAATTACGCATAATAAATTGCGAGTTTCTCAGTTCCAATTTTCCTCAGTCGAGAGTACGTAGGTACCTATGGGAGTTTTGAAAACTTTTCATTCGAATTTCTAAGCAGGAAAAATGAAGAATTTCGGACGAGAGTGAGAAAATTGGAGAGAGAGAGAGAGAGAGAGAGGGACTGCTAAGGCTTAACGGCCGAACATAAATAATGAAATTATGGTGAAAGTGAAAGTAAAAAAGCTCGCTTAAAGTTTTTATCAAGATAAATGAATTAAGTTAAAATCGTGATTACCCTTAAGGCTTTCCTTTTTTGCATTTTACATTTTGAACTTTAGAATTTTCGAAATTTCGAAGCCAAAGCAAAAAAGAGAATATTTAACACATTCGCTCCAATTCTTTCTGTACAAAAATAAATACTAAGTCGATCGGGCGGGCGGGCCACTCGCCATTTCCCGTATTCATAAGCTATTTAAAAGCTATTTAATTTCGCTTTTTCGGTTTATCGATCGAACGCTCAAATGCACATTTGTGACTGTAGCGATAATCTCTAAATAATATTTAGACCTTAACGTTTAACCGAAGACTTGGGAGGCAGCCATCCGAATTGACCTTTTTTTTTTTTTTTTTTTTTTTTTTGTTTTTCGTCATTTTCGATTTTGCTGCCCCTTTTTGTTTGGCCTCTCTTCGTCCATTTTGATTCAATCCTTTTTTGATTCGTTTATGGAATCTATTCATTCTGGAAATCGTTTGCTTTCTTTATATTTTTTCCTTATATTAAAAAATACTGACAATTTGGCATTTCACTAAACAATGAATTCAATGTTCGGGCGCCCCTCGCTGTGCTATGCTTGTGCTGTGCTATGCTTGTGCTGTGCTGTGGATTACCAAACATCGGAGCTGTCATTTTTCTTGCTGAGTTCGTTTTCTTTTTCAATGGGGACAAACGTTTCGCTCCGATTTGTGATTTTGCTTCCGAAGCACACAGATATGGAAGGGTAGCACGCATGGTCACGAGGTCATTTTTTTATTTCAAAGTTATGTGGAAAAATTGAGTTCGACTTTAGCATTCGCAAAGCTCTGCGAAGTGATAAGAAAGTGGATATTTGCCTTTTTCTTTTCTATTCATTTTTTTTTTTTTTTTAGCTCACTTTGTTTGTTTACGTGGCTTAAGGATCCTTTTACATATCGTTTCTATTTGTTTTGATTGCTTGAAATCAAGCGCTTAATAATGAGCTATTTCCTTTAAAAAGACAAAAAGAAAAAAATAAGGGAAAATCAACTCAATTGATGGAATTGATGCCAAATTACTTTTACGCCTCATTGAAGTAAGAAGAAACGAATAAAAAAAAAAAAAAAACTTTCGAGCCCCAGGCCATTAAACGCAGCAGTTGTGATCATCTGTAATCCGTTGCCAAAACGCCGGCTCACACAAACTAAAATGTCCCTGCTCCAAGCCAACAGAAGGAGAAGGTCACAATGCTACCACTAAACGGTATTCGTTTTATCTTCTCAGACAAATAATTACATGAAATATTTATTCTCTTGCTCACAATCCACACGAAATTCAATCCCAACGATCCCAGTTCTTCGGCTATAGCGGATTTTTCAATTTGGATAATTAAAAGCAAGCGTGCCCCGAGTCCTGAGCGAGAACCAGCGAGTCCCTAATTAGCAAAAAAAAAAAAAAATAAATAAATAAAAATTAAATATTACAAATGAAATCAAATTAAAAAACGGCAAAAACACTTGACTTACGCATTTAAAGCGATTATCCAGCCACCGTTATCCTCTCATTCTCATTCGCAATCTAATGGCCATCAAGGTTTTCCCAATGGAATCTAATTAAAATGTGATGATCTTTGGACTCAATTGGATTCTCGAATTAATGCTTTTCCCCACTTGAAATTGTTGCGCGCGGCAGAGAGAGAAACACCACAAAAAAAAAAAAAAAAAAAAAAAAAAAAAAAAATTGCCACCAAAATAAATTGACTCAATTGCTAAACGCGCCAGAAACAAATTCTCAATCCTTTTGAACGAGCCCTCGAAAAATATGAATTATGAGGAAAAAAAAAAAGTGCTAAAGATGAAAATGAAAAATGAAAAGCGTAATGCTGAAATGAAGAAGCAAAAAGGGGCGACTCAAAGACGGAAAGGCGGTGGAAGGATGAATGGAGGAAAAGAGGAAGCCAGGAAACGAGGAAACGAGGAAACGAGGAACGGAAAGAGGCGTTGACTCGCTTAGCTTTTAAAGACTTGCAAGCAATTTATTTTGTTGCCCGTAACTGAATGATGACGCAGCCATTAAATGAAATAACAATTGGCTTTTTCAAATGCCTGTTAAAATAAATTGAATTTCTTTTTTTTGTGTTATTGAAGAAAAGAATAAGCAAAGGCAATCACTATACATATTTCAGCATAAATATATATGTATGTATGCACGAACATGTATGTATATATGTATATATATTTCAGACAAACTTCTATTGTTACGATGAATACACAATCATTTTTTTTTTCTCTTCTTTTTTTTTTGTTGGGTGTCGAGAACTCCTTTGACTCTGAAAAGTATACTTCCCATATGTAATGACATCTCTCCGTCTCTACAGACTGCCGAACTCCCGCTTTTAACTTTTAAACGGAAATAAACGCCACGTAGCGCATCCCCTTGTTTGGGGACATCATTTCCTTTTGAGCTAATAAGCTTCAGAGTCAAAAGAAATTGATTATTTTCATCTTTTTTTTGCATTTTCTTTAAAAAAAAAAAGGCATTTTTTTATCCCTTAACTCAACACGAATCCTTTTTGTAAAGATTTTCGAAAGTTGAGAGAAGTTTTTAATTACATATAATTGTTAATTCAGGACAGAGCACCACAACGTCTCCATCGAAATGATTCGAGTGTTCAACAGAAAGTTTCAGTCAGTCTTTTAAAAAGGAAGAATTTGAAAATGAAAATTACTGCTGCTTTGCCCAGCATCTCGATATGCAATTTTTCATGGCATGCCAACTGTCAGTTTCATGTCTTGCCATTGGCAATATTGCCAGGATCAGTTTGTTTATTGTATTATGCCATCGGCATTTATGAAATGACCATCAAGAAGTTAATACGTTGCGCATGCGCCTTGGTTGTCATTGAAAAGCTAATGTATTACTGAGTTCATTATCCTGTTGGGCTATGAAAATGTACATAAAATGAAATGTTAAAATTCGGAACATACATAGCTTACTGTTGTGCTGGAAAAGTTTAACTTTGTAACGCTGCCACGCCTAATTTTTGTGCCACGCCCACTCAAATCTGGCAAAGACTTTGAAAAGGTGTAACATCCAGACAAAAATGTTTGCGATTCTAATATTTCGGTTTTCTCTTAGCGGACTTTCACTTCTCGCTGCGATGTAAGCACATCGAATTCTTCTGAAAAATGAATTTCAGCTGTCAAACATGTCCAAAATGGCGCTTATTGCCAACTAACTTCATGGCAAGCAAATATTGCAAGACATAAATTGCCATCGTGCGGTCTCCATTGGCAATATCTACACATTGACAGATGGCATGCCATGAAAAAATTGCGGGTCGAGATGATGCCGGGTTAAAAAATTAGCTTAGCTCTTTTCCCGACTTGAAATTCCTTCCGAGAAAACCGCGTTCCTCTCCTACGCTTCGAAATGAATTCTCTGAAAAATTAAAACCCCATCCTTTATTTCAATGAAATTAATTTAAATCAACTACAATGCATTTCAATTGAATTAATTGCTTACTTTATTTTCTTGATTCAAAATTGATCATGTCGTCTTCGAAGAAAATAACACGATGCATCACGTTAAATGTTTTTTGAACTTCAATTCATGAAAGTTCTTGAAAAATGTAGAAACTTCCAATAAATTTGTATAGCTGCATTGCGTAAAGGTCAATTTTGAATTGAATTCGAAAAGTTTGGCCGAGAATTAATTTGCGAACTGAATATTTGATTCCCCGGTGTATGAAAAAGTTAAAGCCTGGGACTTGGGGGGAAATAACTCAAGCACTTATTGATCCAAAAAGACTCAATCTAGTGGCTAAATATATTTAAAATCTCAAAAAGAAAATAGTATATTGGAAATTTAATACTTTTTATCCGAAATCAAAAGAACCAATCCAACCATATACGAAAAGCTGGGAAAAATAATGCAAAAGGACTCCTTTGAAAGACCCCTGACGGAGTGTTTTGCGGAGTGTTCTGAATAGGAGTGTAAAAGGACTCCTAATAGAGTTCTTCGAAGTAATGATTTTGCCAATGCTTTAAAGAAACAACGCCTAGGAGCATTTTGGGAGACTAAAAGAGTCATTTAAAAAAAAAAAAAAAAAAACAATTATATCTGAAAGAGAGTCCAAACAGACTCCGAAGGAACATTGTAGCTATCATGAAAGATACATTTTGAGATCCGTTTAAGTACACTTTTTCTTTATACGGCTCCGTGCTCTTTTCTCCCGTAAAAACGCTCATTTAGAGCTCCTTTCGGGCCGTTTTAGGAGCATTTGAGCTCCGCAAAATGAGTCTCCGTAGGAGCTCCGTGCGAACTTTTTTGGTCGGCTGAGAAAGAACTAAAAATAACCCTTTGAATATGCGCTAAATTTTTCATACATTTTTGGTCGGTGCTGTCATTTTTTTTTTTTTTTTTGAAAAAGCTGCCAAGCCATAAAAAATTCTCATATACGATTTTTTTGAAATATATCCTACCCAATCATGTCCTAATTATAAAATTGCTATAAATATTCATTAAAGATCGTCATGACTAAAGGAGGAGTGATTTTACAAAAGGGCTTTACGTATTCCATTTTGATCTTTAGAAATCTTAAGACTGCTACCGTTGCTATGCCATAAGAGTTATCCTAGATATCCTTGCATTTTCCTTTCTTCATCAACCTTCTTTCATTCTTCCGCCTGTACATATACTTCTTTAAGATTCCTTTCAATAAAAATAAATGAGTAAAGTGAAGCGGAAGCAGAAGCCGAAGCAGAAGCCGAAGCAGAAGCCGAAGCTCTAGTTAGAAGTGTAAGAAAGTAATCGTTAAGAGGAAGTAATTAGCAGTCACTTTTTTCGAAGATAAATATGAAATAGTTTCGTTTTCCTTTTCCAAAGGACTTAAAACTTTAATCAGAAAATTATATCTTCCAGTTACATTTCTCGGAATATCCATCCTATTATTCGATGCCATATCAACAGAGAATCCCACTTAAGCATTTGCAAAAAAAAAAAAAAAAACAATTCCTATAACATTAGACATCTTCCTTCCTGTGTTCATCCCGCTCGTCATATCCCATACTTTACAAAAAATCCATTACTTAAAGAAAAGAGCGTAGAACTTTTAATTTTCCAACAGCTAACTGCCAACTGCTAAAGCAAAAGTTCCTTCGCTGCATCGTAATAGTTATGGCTCCCCGTGGAGTTGAAGCTAAAGGCTAACATTCTCAGTACGAAAACTTGTTACTCATCAACGTTTAATTATCTGCTAGGATTCCTTTGCCAAGATTGTATGTGTAACATGACCCAATGAGTATAAAAAGGTAGGTAACTGCAGCACGTGGCTGGACATTAGAGCTCCCTTGCTGCCCCTTTTACAGCCCCTTACAGCCAGTAGGTTATGGCTTAAAATCTTAGAAAAGCCACAATGATGAAGTGGTTGAGCGCAGTTGAGCAGAGCAGTTGAATGCTCCTTTAGTTACGAGGCACCTATGTATACATTTGAGGTAATTTAATTTTTTTTTTTTTTTGGCCACAGATTCTTGATCTTAAACTCAAACTTGAACTTCGACTTTCCCAAATGGAATGAATGTTCGGCAATTTAATTTTTAGGACACTTTGAAGCTTACTCTTTGAACCATTAAGCGATTGTCCCGTTACGGAATTCACACTTAAAATAAATAAAATGAAATTAAGTTGCGGCGGGAAGAGCACAATTTCCATTTTCCATTTTCTATTTTCTTTTATTCTTCAACTGTCAAACGGACACTTATTTAATAAATTAGAATTGGGGTAAGAGCGAACTGGAACTGAAACGGGAATAGAAACGTGATCGGGAATGGGAACGGGAACGGGAAGTGAAGCTGGAGCTGGAGCTGGAGCGTCTGCAAGCTACAGAGCTTCAACTTGAGAGCATTCGAGCTAGAAAAACCAATTAAAATTTATTTGAAACGAACACCAGAAATTGCGATGAAAGGAGTTAAACGAACTTGAAAGACACCAGCAGAAGACAAACAAGCTTGTTTTAAATATTTAAAATTCCCAAAGTTCAGCATAAACGTCGCCGTTGTTCTCCGTTGTCTCCTTCGTCGTCGTCGTCGTCGTCGTCGTCGTTGACAAGTTTTCACATTGGCTTAATGGAATACTTGCCGAAAGTATGTCCATGGAATGGATATATTTATACATGGATAGACTACGACTACGGTGCCTATCCGCTCAGCTCTTGTTGCCCTGCTTCTATTAGCAAACTGACATGATGACGATTCCCTGGCTGACCTTGTTCGGCCCCGTCTTTGAATTGCTCGCCAAACTTTAATGCGCCACCTTGCGTAAAATTACTTAAAGTTTCGGAGCTGCATGAGGCATGAGGCTCCCAGAAACATCCGTATCCATATCCGCTTCATTTTCTACAACTACTGCTGTTTCTCAATTTTTTTTTTTTTTTTTTTTTTGCATGCTTGGTTTGCTTCCATTTCTACTTCGTTATACATGCAAATACACAGCGCTATATGGCGATGCGGTTGTGCCTGTGGTTGTTGCTAACAAGCGCACTTTTCCCCATTTAAAAAGCATTCAAACCGCATTGAAAGCGCGCAAAACACAGTGAAAAACGAACTCATTCCATTCCGCATACGACGATGATGACGGCTGCGACGCACGCGAGTCTATCTGATGCAATATTGTTAAGTCATTTCTTGTGATTCACTGCCATTATGCACTTGTAGGTTGGAGAGCTTCATGCATTTATTGTTGTTGTTGTTGTTATTGCACTATTTCAATATTTAAAAGACACGAAAACTTTGAAGGAGCTGCTCTGCGCTAAAGAAGGATCTTGAATGCAGAACTTTAGATGTTTCCATAAAGGTTCCTTCATTTTTGGGAGAAAACTTTCGAAGGACAACCAACACCAGCAAACATTCTTTTAATTGCACTTGTATGGAGCATCAAGCTCTGTGAAATATTTCGAAATATTTGTTATTATTTTATTTTTTATTTTTATTTTGATTTTTATTTTTTTTATTTTTTTTTTCCAAGCTCCCGCCTGGAGCTGGAGCCTTTGGAGTGGCTAAGGAATTTCAATATTGAAATATCCTTGTGTGCAAAAAAGATTTTAAGCTTCTCAGAATTTTAGCCAAATTCTTGGGAAATCCGATGGCATACCAACGTTCAAGGAACGGAAAACTTTAGCTAGGAGATTTTCCCAATTTTTACTAAGTCATATTTACATTTTAGTTCTTATTTGTGCTCTAGTATTTATTGCTGATTTGATGTTTTTTTTATTTATTTATTTTTGTTTTTTTTTGTGTGTATACCCGGCGTAAGCAACATGTAACAGCCAGAACTAAGCTTCGTAGGTATAGATAAATATATGTACATATTCTTGATAAAGACCGAAAATTTAATCGATTTGGGTAGGTTCGTCCGTCTGTCCGTCCACCTATCCATCCGTTTTTCCACACGTCTATTCTTCTGTTTGTCCATTTTTCTGTCCGTCCGCCCGTTCGTCCATCCGCTGTCGAATCTCCTTCCATACGGCTGGACCAATCACATCAAAACTTGGCACAAAGAAGCGTTGGGCTCCGAGAACGATCCTAAGTCAAAAATAACCGATATCCGCTCCCTAAAACGTTCAAACAAATGTAGATTTTTTTCTAACTTTCGTTCGGAAAGGGGTTAGTCGTGCCTCTCTATGGTATCACAAAGGGCCTATCTATGAGCCTACGTGAGCTATTAGCTGCCGCACCGTTCGGAAAATCATGGAACCTTCAAATTCGAATCATATCGCTCATTTCCTTCAAGAATGTCATAACTCAAAAAACCCGATTTTTGACTTAATGATGTGAAATTATTCGGTGCATCATGCCTCACATTGAATACAAATTTCGTATCAATACTTTGAATACTCTCTGAATGGGAAGAGAAAAATGCCTTCTTTTTTCATCGAAATCCAAAAGAATTGAAAAATTTAAACGCGTTTATTTTTTCAAAATCGATTTTTTCGAGATATGACATTCTTGAAGTGGTATGAGCGATATGTATGTAGTTTCGCTATATTGAATAGACTCCCAGCAAATATTTTAAAAGCGATCATATTTATGAGTCCGAAATGAGTTCGAAATTTTTCCACTCCGAAACATGGCTCCGAAATGAGTCCGAAATGTGCAGATATGTAGAAAAGAAGTGAAACAATCTCTTTCCGACTCTAAAAGGAGCACATTACGAGCGCTCCGACTCCGACCTAGGAGTCATATATGAATCCACTTGGAATCAGAATTTTTACTATTCATTCATTTAATTAAACAATGCATATGTGGGAGCATTAAGGAGTTCATTCCATAAAGGATATCGAAAGCTTCTTCTGACGTCTTATTTTTTATTAAGTGGCACGAATAATGTACCATTTTTTAAAGCTTTCCTGTTCAATCCAAAAGATCTAGAACTGAAAACGATTTTCGATATATACCTTACATCAATAGTACCGCGTGGCTTATTAATTAATAATCAGTGAGTGCAAAACTTTCAGAGCATGGACGCCAAACGCGAGTTAATTATAGTACATCTTGAAGGAGCAAACCAAGTGAGATTGTTCAAGTTGGAAACCCTGAGTCAACAAAATGTTTGTCTACCGTACTATCGACGCTTCAAGAACTCGCTTCAGATTGCAAGTTGGACGTAAATGCACGTTAGAATCCAGAAATGGTGAAGAATCCGTGAGCGAATTCGACAAATGGCGCTATTTAGAAAATTGCCAAGACTTGTGTGATAAAACCATCCAAAACGTCATTAAAAAAAATTTTAAGATGAAGGCATAAAAAAAAAGAATTCATGGCCTAACGGGAACCAGAAAGTCATTGCAAAAGGTGGCGAATCCTTCCCAGCGAACTGCGAAACAATTTTTTTCGGACGAAAAATTTTTTGTTCAAGACGTCAAAATCCAGAATGATCGCATATGGAACCATGGTGATATTCCCCTGCAAAAAAGCTATTGAACGGTTTCAGAATGTTTCGTCTTTTGGTATCGATTTCAGCGAAGGGAAGCTTCCACTCATGTTCATTGAAAAGGGAGTAAAATCAACGCGAATATACTTGGAAAAAGGTTTTAAAAAAGCATTTGTCCACAGCTAAGGGAAATTTGGTGATAAGCGATTTTGCTTCCAACAAGATTCGCTCCTGACACAAGGCTAAAATTGTTCAGAGCTGGTGCCGAAAGGAAACTTCCTGTTTCATTTTCGGTTGAATGGCCGTCTTCATCTCCGGATCTTAACCCATTGGATTATTTCATATGGGGTTTCATGATGGACAAAATTAAGAATGTTAAACACCTAAAACTTGAACAATTCAAGCGACGCTTAACAAAGATATGGGACGAAATACCTGAAGAACACGTGCGTGCGGCCTGCACTCCTTCACAGAGCAGTTTACGGCTGGTTAAAAAAAATAAAGGCGAACGATTTGAATAATAATTAAAAACAAATGAAATAGTTTCTAAAACTCAAATAGTACATTTTATTCGAAACCAACAGCAGTTTTTTTAATTCTTAGTCAAACATATGTAAAGTTTTTCGTCGCCATTTGTATATATCAAGCAATTTAGTAAATCGTTTAACTTACGAACTTTTTTAATCCATTTTGCGCAGTGGCGTACACAAAAGATGGCATCTTTGAGGGTCTTAATCTCCTCCGAAATGCGAGAATATTTTAAGTAGCGGACGCGCGAAATTAGTCACGATACAAAGTTTTCTTATGGGGGAAATCTTCCCTTCCGAATTAATTTTCTGCATACGCGCCTGATCCTGCAACTTCATTAATCTTCGCATCGTTGGAAGTAGGACAAAACGATTCTGTCAGCGTCTGGCTTAAGCGTTTGCCTTCGTGCTCATTTCCTTGAAATTTTAATTTGAACAACATGACGGAGATCAAGCTTGCCGCTGTGCGGTGTCATTCGTCGTCGTCGCCATCGTCTTCCTTCTCATTTGTTCTTTTCTTTTCACGCCGTTTTGCTATTTTTCTATTTCCTAAACCAACAAAAACCAAAGAAAGCCAACGGAGTTGTTTCCGTTTATCGTATTGTCAACACGATGGAACTCGTTTCCGTTGAAGTGAAACTCATTCGCACAATTCGGCAAAATTTTCAAACCATTTCACTCGCTCGCGTACAGACAAACACACACACACACACGCACGCACACAAAAACACTCACTCTCTTCGATCAACTTCTCACCCCCTCTAGCCGGCCGTATTGCCTCATACTCATTGTCGAACCGAAGTGCAAGCAATCCTGGGGAACAATAGAAAGTCACTTGACAGCAAAAAGTTTTTCTTTTTGACAACACCTACCCGGCAGAATCCGCACCGCTTCCGTTTGGAGATTGAAATCGAGTTCCAGTTTGAATACCGTGCCCCCTACCGCTCCCCCTTTCTCCTCCCCGGGGTGTACTCAGGAGATGGTTTTGTTTTTATTTCGGAGGGGGCCAAACGGGTCTCGTTCAACAAAGAGACCAGAAGGAAGCAAAAGAATATGTCACGATTTATAATTTTGTATGGCTGAAGCCCCTCCCGAAATAATTTCCTACGTACGCGCCTGTCCCGCTCCCCCACTCCCCTGCCCGCCGTCCGTTCCAGCCTCAAGTCATTTACCTAGAGTCGTTATAATTCCCGCGGCCTTATTCGCTTTCGCATTCACTCGGTTCAGCCAGACAGTCAACTCGTCCGTCCGTCCGTCCGTCCGTCAGTCAGTCAGCGATTTGAGCCTAGAAACATTGCACGCACAGCTAAAGTTTCGTAAGGACTTAGCGCGGTTTTGCGGTATTTTGATATTCCAAAATAAACATACACGGAAGCGACCTTTTGTTTAACCTTATGTTTAATGTAAATAAGAGAGACATAAAGAGAGAAGAGAGAGAGAGAGAGAGAGAGAGAGAGAGAGAGAATGGCATTGTGCCTCCGGGCAAAGGACTTTTGTATGCATGCATATTTCATCGATTTAATAAAACGTGCATTAAGCAGTTCGACTTGTTCGTCCTTTTCATCGTCCTTCTTCATCTTTTTTCCGATCTCAAATCGACTTGGTACGCGCATTACGCCACAAAGTCAATTAAAGTGGCCGGAAAATAACAAAGGCGAAGAAATTGTTAGGAAATTGAAAATGAGCATAAGAGCGCCACTCATTCGGTTAGCTGCAGCGCTGCCATCGGCTCTCACAATGCCGCATCTAGTGTTCGGCCGTCAGCCGTCAGCATTCGTCCTGGAAACGTCTATGATCGACCTTTCCATTCAGAGTCATCGTTGCCATTATTGAAGTCTTATTCGCCATTGTCATCGGCCTGGCATGGCATGGCCTAGCTTAGCCTTGCTGCTCTGACATAACGTGCTCAATGTGGCAGATTTTCTCTATGTTCGACCCACATTGGGTTTCCAGTCAACTATCATCGCCCATTGTCGTTGTCGCTGCTCGCTGCTGGTTATCATTCAGTTAGCCTTCCATTGACGTCTTCATCCATACAATTCGCATTCAATGGATTTCTATGTACGTTCGTTCTTCTCACTTAGTAGGCCTTGTCGATAATCGAAAACGAAGTACCGACAATAATTCATCCAGCACGTTATTAAAGTTTTCGTCTCCATGGAGCCCGCTTGTGTGCCATGAACTTGATATGTCAAACGACTCCAGCTATTAGTTTCGATGTTATTCCGAGTTTTTTTTTTTTTTTTTTTCTTTTTTTGGTCCTCCAATTCGTGTTCTTATGCGGCGCGTGTACAGAAAATTATTCCGGTAGGGGTATTAAGCAGTAAGCTAAATTTTTTTCGTGCCCTTTCTCTTGTATCGCTTTGCGATTTCTCGCATTTCGGAGGGAGTTTGAACCGCCAAAATCACCCCCTGCGTGCGCCGATGCTTCTCACGTTATTTTTTTTTTTTTTTTTTTTTTTGGTTTTCTTTCTTTGTTGTCGGTTTTATTGCCATGAAATTTCCCATTGTTGTGGTTCGTTTGGAGTACTTCTTTTAAAATTCTATATTGCATGCCACATTTAAAAGGGTAAAATCAATAAAAGAAAAAAGCTTGTTGCTTCTTTCTTGTTTCTTGCGTTACTTCGAAAAACAACAACGACGACGACGAACAACAAAAAAAAAAAAAAACAAAGGTAATAAAAGGAAACAAAAAGCAACAAAAAGGCGAAGAAAAAAATCCTGTCGGCCATGAAAACAGCAGGCGCTTTCCGTTTCCTGTAGGCAACTACTCTGGTAGCACAGGGAGGGCTTCGTCGCACTTGAAATTAGGCGAACGCCGAAATGGCCTCTAATTATACTAATTTTGGTGCTTAGGAAAAATGGATTTAAAGGGACAAAAAAACAAAGACACTGCAAGAGAAATTACCAAATAAATAACAAAGTGATTTAAAACGGTTTATAGGGTTAAAAATTTCAAATGGAAGTGGATTACGCCAAATCTATTCAAATAATTTCCGGGTGATGTGGCTTATATCAATGACCCCTGGATGTATGCAAAATTAATGTCCGATTCTATAAATTTTCGGATTTTTTTGGGTTTTTATACATTTAAAGCATACTTTATGGGGCAACAAATTATTCTTACCAAAATTTTTCGAATAATTTTAGCGAAGTTGAATTTCTTTACTTTACTACAAAAAAATTCATATTGAAGTTCAAAATCGATTTGAATCTTAACTTTATGTGAGTTGAACCAAATTTGTACTCCACGAAGTATGCTTTAAATTTTTTTTTTTTTTTTTGTATGGGTTTCGCCTCGACTTTAAATTTATGAAAGTCAACAAAATGCGAGCCCTGCTTATGAGTATTGGAGTCGAAGGACTCACTGAACAAAAAACAAGAAAAATGAAAGGAAGACATTCTCTGTATTCCGATATGTTGAGCTCTGTTTTTGGCCTTACTCAGTAAGCTTTATGCAGCCCTGAATGGCGGCTCCAGTAAGGCCTTCAGCGAACCTTGAGATTATTTCCATTAAACGTACTGCTCGAAAAATAACATTAGACTGACAGCGTCGGCAGTAATGGAAAGTATGCTTAGGTGAGGCATTTCAGGGGATGGAAAAATTTAATGGGTACCGCATGTATGTTCATGTTCATGTTCATGTGTGTGTTTGTGTGTGTGTGTGTGTTTTTGAGTGTGTGCATGAACATGAGCGTGTGTGTCAGAAGTGGTTATAGAAGTTCCGTGTAACTCTGTTTATTGTTATGCTTAATTTTCACTTGTGTCGTTGCCACTGACGACGCCGGCGATGACGGGGGCGATGTCAACAGCGATGGCGATGGCAATGGCGACGACAGCAATACAATAATGCATGCTCACACTATTTCCCCATTTCAATGCAGCTGCGAACATTCTTTTCAACAGTGCGAAAATAGCTTTCGTCAGTGTTACTTCATAAAGATAAAGAAAAGAAAAAAAAATAAATAAATAATAAAGATTCCGAAGGAACAAAACCGAAAGAAAAAAAAATAACAAATAACTCAAAAAGCGAAAAATCGAGAAAGTGTACACATTGTATGTGAACGTGATCGTGAACATGAATGTGCATGCGAATGCGAATTCAAAGTCAAATACGAATTCAATTGAAGTTAAGCGAACTGCACTGAGCCAGAGCGTAACCTTTCAAAAATTGAATAGAACCCTTAACCCCCGCCAGTCGAACACAGTGGTGCAAGTCAGCGCATCGCACAACTCGGCAGAACTCATCTGAACTCGATTGGACTGAATAGCTGCTCAAGTCAATAGCCGAACTCTGAACTCGAGTGCTGTCAAGTATTATTGCTGTCACCGCAAATGTGTTTGTGCAAATGAATTCACATGTCAATGTGAACTGGCTTGGTGTATGCGTCGCGCGCGTCTGTGTGTGTGTGCCTGTGCAATGTGCTAATGTGTGCTACTTGATACGCAAGTTTATGCCGCTTCTGCTGCAACTGCGAAACAAAACGTCAACGGCTTGAGCGCGCTGCGGTGTGAAGTCGAGTCGAGTCGAGTCGTATGGTGTAGAGCCTTCATATCGGGCATACATTCGTACATACATACCTACAGTCCGTTGATATTCCGTAAAGCTTTCGGATTTCGTACGCTTTCACCAAGAATTATACGAATCAACGAACCAAGCGAGCAAGACAAGGAAAGAGTCAAACAAACAAACAAACAAAAATCCAAAGGAAACGCTAAGCGAATAGCAAAAGCCGAAGGAAAGGCCAACGCCAAAGAGGGACCGCCATCATGTTGACCTGTGTTTGCCGACCAGTCTCTGGCAATTTACCCAAAATGCCGCCGAACCTTTTGCCTCTCAGTCCCGGGCGGGGCCGCAGCCCCCACCAGAGTCCCATTTCCGGCAGTCCCTGTCACAGTCCCAGCTTCATGAACGGTGATCACGCGGGCAGATTTAGCACAGCCGCGGACGTCGGAGTCGTAACGTCGGAGCCAAAACTCAACGTAAGTCTCCCTTTTTTGGTTTGGTTGTTTTTCAGTTGACATGCATACAAATCGTAATTGAAAGGTTCAACGCCACACTCGAAAGCCAATTCGACTCGAGTCGCATAACACTAACGGAAAGTTCCCCGAACACTAACGGGAGTTTCGTGTACGCTCACACGTTCGCACATTTGCTACTTATTTTCGCAAAAGGCTTTTCATTTCCCTCTCTATTTGAGTTGACGGCTTCAATTAAAAAAAAAAAAACAAGGGAACGAATCGAAATTAAACGGAGTTTAGTTTCTGATGCATTTTAATTTTTTCTTCTTTTTGTATTTCATATTCAATTAGCATGTGACGAAGAACGGAAGTCAAATTACGAGGAATGGAAACTCCAACCAGGAAACTTAATTATAACGGTGCAGCCAGAACACCAACATACTTATGTTCCTTTTTGTTTCCATCTTCTGAAAAGTGTACAGTACTCCAATGGAAGAAACATTTTTACCTACATAAAGACATGTTTTTTAAATAGAATTTTTATTTAAAAAATAAAAGAAAAAATAGAAGAATTTTGTTAAAAGCGCGCCCTCGAGAGCGCACGAGAAGGGAAAAATCTGATTTTAACATGAAAGTTTTTCGCATTTCATTCAATTATTTCATCAACACTGGCAACTACGAATTTCCTTGAGCAAAGTCTTAATTGAATTCATTCGAAAAAGTTCATAGGTAAATGCTTTAAATTGCTCTTCTCAATTCTTTCGGCTATGGTCGGAACAAAATAATTGAATATAACGTAAGTTCACTTGACAGTTCGTATTATTGGTTCATTTTGGTTAACTTTTTCAATTAACTTACAATGTATGTACATATGTACGTGTGTTCGGGTAGAACCTTGCTACTCAATTTTGATGCAAATATCTTTAACCGATTGAGCTGAATTTTTGATATATTTTGTGATAGAATCGGAATTAAATATGTATATCGACTTTTGGCGGATATGACCATTTTCCTTTAAAATTTTAACTATCCACTTATAGCCTCGCAATTTTAAAGGAAAATTATACACAATTTATATGATCATAAAAGGTTTTTGGCGAGTTTGTCGTAAGTTTATTTACACAAGTGAATCGCGCGAAATGCTTTTGTGATCGTATAAACTGTGCATAATGAAGCATTTAAGACCCCCCCCCCCTCTCCCCCTTATCATCAATCTTTATTGTCAAAATTATCGATAACCGAAATTATCGATTACAAAAAATATTGATGAGCAGAATTATCGATTACAAAAAATCGATTATCAAATTATCGATTAAGCAAATTATTATCAAAATTATTGATTACCAAAATTATCGATTATAAAAGTTATTGATTAGTAGAATTATCGATTTTCAAAATTATCGATTACAAAATATCAATTATAAAAATTAACAAAACAATCGACAGCTCTCCTGCCCATAAATAAGGCAAACTAACATACCTTCTTGCCACATCACGTCATGAAAAATCTTCAGAAATTCTGCGAGTCTTATGTGTCCCATTTTATAAACCAAATGAGAATTATAGGCGTAATGCTAAATTGGTGTGGTTACAAGGTATGGAAAATTTAGTAAGAAAGGCTTTAAAATTCGCCTCCTTGTATATTACCACGTGCTATAAATTGAGGAAGCATAATTTTGCAAAATATTTTATTCAATTTTAAGTTTTTATTATAGGGCCATCATTTGGGGACCCCGGTATAAGACGGTAAAGAACACGCTAGAAGAAGAAGAAGATAGGGTCATCATTAATTTTTAAATTTTGAAACTTTAAATGGTGGATATTTAACTGTTAAAAACCTCAAACATTGGAACCACTAGCAATTTGTCAATAAAATTTAATTTAAATTTTCAAATGTAACTTCCGATATTTCAGACTCTCGGTTATCGAGACTATCGATAGCTCTCCAGCTCTATTATTAATACTTAATCTGTTTTTTAAAAGGTACGTTTAGATTGCGAATATCACCGATTTTTAGTCAAATCGATTTTTCTGTCCATTCGTAGGACATAAAAAATTTTAAATTCTGTTGGTTAACTATTTTAAAGAATCAAAAAATAAATCTGAATCTGTGATATTCGCAATCTAAATATACCTAGTAAAATTTCCTATTAAAAACAGACTATTAAATATATATGCTTCCCTTTTTTTATCAAATTCAAATTTTATGCTTCAACGAATTTTTTCGAATATGTATGTATGTATTTCTCACACATTCACATTCATTTAAAAATCTTTGGGTCGAAAAGCGGCTGTTCAGTTTTGATTTTACATGAATGTACATGCATTCACAAATGCCTCTATCAATGGAATGTAAACGGTGTACATAATTTGCTTCTGACATAATAGTGAATTAAAAGCGAAATAATTTAAGTATTTCTTAATTATATGTATGTAAGCAACATTTAATTTAATACGAGTTGATTGAAGAGAATTACATTCCGAGCATGTAATTAAAATGTTACAAATCTAAAGTACCATCAACATTAATTCCCATTGTGTGGCATTGGTGGACGTGGAGAGTGTGGTGCGTTTCGTGGTCCGTCCATTGAACGAGTTTTTTTCTTTTTTGTTTTTACAAGTTTTCGACTATAAATGCTAAGCGTGAAAACGTAGCCACCAACCACAATCATCGTCACCGACACCGCCAACGCCACAGCCGCATAAACTCATTAATAGCCATCTTTATATGTAATGAAAGAGGGGATTTTAATTATGATTTTCATTGTTTAACGCGCGGTGCGAAGTAAATACAAAATAATGAACCCATTTCAATCTGATAGCCAAACTGACTGGCACAGACACGTTGACCGAATTGAATTTTCCGAACAGCCGAAAATCAAAGCCGACAACATGCCAGTGCCGTAATAGCAGCAACAGCATCAGCAGCAGCACGATGCTGTTGTCAGCAACGACAACAACAATAATAAAGACTTAATCAACACAGACAAGTAACAATGCTCGTCAAACATCACACGGAATACTGCTGCTCCAGCTGGACATGACTTTTACCAACCGACTTCATCAACAGCACTTCCATTAACGTTTTTACTTTATTTCATTTTGTGCTTTCAATTTATGTTACATTTTATTTAATTTTTTTGTTTTTTTGTTGTTTTTTTCCATTTTGCAGCAGCTTAAAAAGATATTTTTATTCTTTTGGCTTTCGTTTTTCTTGTTGCATTGACAGCAAAATTTTCTGCTGTTGTCTATAAGCCGTGCTCTCTTTTTTTTATTATTTTTTATTTATATATTTTTTTTTATTTATATTTTTATTTTTATTTTGTACTTACCAGTCTATATTTTCGCCCTGTTCATATCATATGCGCTTATTCCTTGGTAATACCCCACGACCATTTATTGTCATCATCTTCCATATATATTCGCAGGTGCCTGGCAGGCTGACGTCAGCCGAATTAAGAGCGATGGCGCTACGACAACAACAGCAAATTGACTCGCAACATCAGCTTTTGGCCACAAAGGAGCAACGTTTACGCTTCCTTAAATCGCAAGAGGTACGGAATGCCGTTGCCAACACGGAAGGTGAACGCCTGCGTCGCTTACGTGAACGCGTCGAAGCACAGGAATCCAAGTTGCGTCGCCTGCGTGCACTGAGAGGTCAAGTGGACCTGCAAAAGACCTACAACGTAACGCTGAGTAAGTACTTTTTATCCATTAGCAAAGCTTATTTTCGCTGATTTTCGTTCGTTTTTGCTTGTGCTTTGTGCTTCTGCGTTTGTTTTCGTTTTCATTTTCGTTCGTTGCGAGAAGTTAACGAACCTTTGCGAAAGGGCAAAAGGCCCAGCGGGGCCGAACATTATAAGCAACGAAAAAAAAAAAAAAAAAAATGAAAACCAAAAAACATTAAAGTCAATTAAAAGGAGAGAAAAACAGAAAAGTACAAACTAGAAACTAGAAATTAGCGCCGGCGAAAACTTTGAAGCCATGTCGAATGGGGCAACAAAATAAGCCACAAATGCAAAATGGTTCAACATCTGTTTTTTTTTTCAGTGTTTTTCTTGTTGTGTTGCCTCGTTGCTTTGATGTAAAAGCGCCATAAATTCTTTTTCCGTAACACAAACTCAAACGTAAACGTAAGCGTAATGGAATGAGCCGGGCTGGGCTGGGAAGGGAAGGGAGGGTGGCTGCAGTGACGAGTGCAGCCGATCGACAATGTTGTGCACCAAAGAGCGAAAAATGTTGCATATTTTGTAGCGTAGCAGGATAAGCTGAATAATTTTCCTGCACGCGGTGTATTTGTTGTTGTCGTCTTGTTTGTTTGTTGTTACACTTTTCCAGCAGCTGATGTCTTGACAACGGCGCTGCCTCTTTTGAAGTTTATTAAATATAAGAAATTTGTCTGCACACACAGAGCTCGACAGGTCAGCACACGTATTTCATCAAAAATGGTGGGCAAATGAAATACGGCACGGGATGGTGCAACGTCGCCGTAAATTGCAATTTATCGTTTTTCACATTGCTCTCTCTCTTCATAATATGCATTGAGTTGTGAATGCTTTTGACATGCAAATGGGAAAAGTGCCACTTGGTGCGGTGGGCGTTGATAGAAAGGTGCACAGCAAGAAAATTATTAAAGATGAACTTTACGGTGATTAGCAGAGTTTTTTTTTTCTTTTTTCTTTTGCTTTTTTACATCTTAAATGCAAGCAACGTGAAACTACCTGAAAATATGCTTTAAATATTTTGCACATCGAATTCGTTGTGCAGTGTTTCCACAGCTGGGGAAATAAATTCGCATACAAAAAGAAACTCACCACAGTGGAAACTTCCCGAGGGTGCAAAATATGCACACTTGCTTAAATACCAATAATATTTCAATATTTTATTTGAAAAAGGTAAAAAATTAGTGTCTGTAAAGTCAATTTACGGACGATAGTTTTACGTGGTCACGTCATAAGAAAACATAATGATGGTGATGATGACTATGATGGTGATGACGATAATGGTGATGATGATGAGTGATGGTCAGGTTGGTGATGATGATGGTGAGGTTGGTGATGAATATGGTGAGGTTGGTGATGATGGTGATGATGATGATGGTGATTATGATAGTGATGATGATGCTGATGATGATGTTGGTGATGATGGTGATGATGATGATGATGGTGAGGTTGGTGATGATGATGTGAGGTTGGTGATGATGATGGTGATGATGATGGTAGTGATGATAACGATGGTGATGATGTTGGTGATGATGTTGATGATGGTGTTTATGTTTTCGATGGTGTTTATGTTGTTGATGATGATGGTGATAGTGATGATGGTGATGTTGTTGATGATGATGGTGATGGTGATGATGGTGGTGTTGATGGTGATGGTGATGATGGTAATGATGATGAGAGTGATGATGATGGTGAGGTTGGTGATGATGGTGAGGTTGGTAGATGGTGAGGTTGGTGATGATGGTGAGGTTGGTGATGATGATGGTGAGGTTGGTGATGATGGTGTTGATGATGGTGTTGATGGTGTTGATGGTGATGATGGTGTTGATGGTGTTGATGGTGTTGATGGTGATGATGGTGTTGATGGTGTTGATGGTGATGATGGTGTTGATGGTGATGATGGTGATGATGGTGATGATGTGATGATGGTGATTGATGGTGATGATGGTGATGATGGTGTTGATGGTGATGATGGTGATGATGAGTGTTGATGGTGATGATGGTGTTGATGTGTTGATTTTTGATGGTGATGATGTGTGATGTGTGATGGTGATGATGGTGTATGATGTGTTGATGGTGTTGATGGTGATGATGGTGTTGATGGTGATGATGGTGATGATGGTGTGATGGTTGATGGTGATGATGGTGTTGAGGTTGGTGATGATGGTGAGTTGGTGATGATGGTGATGATGATGATGGTGTTGATGGTGATGATGTTGTTGATGGTGTTGATGGCGATGATGATGGTGTTGATGATAGTGATGATGGTGTTGATGATAGTGATGATGGTGATGATGGTGATGATGTGATGATGTGTGATGATGGTGTTGATGGTGTATGATGGTTTAGTTTGATGGTGTTGAGTGGTGATGATGGTGTTGATGGTGTATGATGTGTGATGATGGTGTGATGGTGATGATGGGTGATGATGTATGGTGATGATGGATGATGATGTGATGATGATGGTGTTGATGAGTGATTGATGATGGTGATGGTAGATGGTGTTGATGATGGTGTTGATGTGATGTGATGATGTGTTGATGGTGTTGATGTGTGATGGTGTTGATGGTGATGATGGTGATGATGGTGTTGATGGTGTTGATGGTGTGATGGTGTTGATGGTGATGATGGTGATTGATGGTGTTGATGGTGTTGATGGTGATGATGGTGTTGATGGTGTTGATGGTGTTGATGGTGTTGATGGTGATGATGGTGTTGATGGTGTTGATGGTGTTGATGGTGTGATGGTGATGATGGTGATGATGGTGTTGATGGTGATGATGGTGATGATGGTGTTGATGGTGTGATGTGTATGGTGTATGGTGATGATGGTGTTGATAGGTGTTGATGGTGTATGATGGTGTTGATGGTGTTGATGGTGATGATGGTGATGATGGTGTATGATGGTGATGATGGTGTGATGTGTATGGTGATGATGGTGTTGATGGTGTGATGGTGATTGATGTGTGATGGTGATGATGGTGTGATGATGGTGATGATGGTGTTGATGGTGTTGATGGTGATGATGGTGTTGATGGTGTTGATGGTGTTGATGTGATGATGGTGTTGATGGTGATTGATGGTGTTGATGGTGTGATGGTGATGATGGTGTGATGGTGTTGATGGTGTTGATGTGTGATGTGTGATGGTGATGATGGTGATGATGTGGTGTATGATGGTGATGATGGTTGATGTGATGGGTTGATGGTGTTGATGTGTATGGTGATGAATGGTGTTGATGGTGATGATGGTGTTGATGGTGATGATGGTGATGATGGTGATGGTGATATGATGGTTGATGATGATGGTGTTGATGGTGTTGATGGTGTTGATGGTGATGATGGTGTGATGATGGTGAGTGATGGTGATTGATGGTGATGATGATTGATGTGATTGGTGATATGATGGTGTGATGGTGTTGATGAGTGATTGATGGTGTGATGGTGAGTGATATGGATGGTGTGATGATGATGTGTGTGTTTGATGGTGTGATGGTGATGATGGTGTTGATGGTGATGATGGTGTTGATGATGGGTTGATGATGATGATGTGTGATGTGATGATGGATGATGTGATGGGTATGATGGTGTGATGGTGTTCAAATTTGAAAATATACCTTCCGATAGTTCTCCAACTCTACTGGGATGACTGAGAATTTTCGTCAATTCATTGCTTTATATACGTTTCCCAAATCATGAATTCAGTGAGAATTGTAGGAATTTTTTGAAAAATGTACCATTTCTCGGGGTAGTTTTGCATTTGGAGGGAAATACTGATTGGAAATTTGTTTTTAGGACGAATACCATCAAAGGGAACTATGAGCGTATTCGGAGGGTGCTTTTGGGGGTTCAAGCACCCCTCGAAATGTTCGGAATTACAAAGGGGATTGAGAAAATGATCTCGGTGGATAGTTTTGTTATGCCTTAAACTTCTTCCGAAATAATTTTCTGTGTCTGTGCGTTTTGGTGCGTTTCCATGTCCCCACGAACCCCACTATGGCTTGTTTTAAATCAGCCCACAGACTTAACGAGACATAGATCTAAGCAGTGATGCCAACATAGCGCTTTTCGCGCTAGATCTAGCGCTTTTGGAAGGCCCGCGGCGCGAAAACTTCTTTTTAGCGCCAAGCAATTTTTGCGCGAAATCCAACTCTTTTTCGTTGCGTTCATTAAAGTTTTCAAAGTAGCATTTCCTTCAATTTTAACATTGTAATAACGAAAGCCAAGTATTGCTTCCTAACACAACGGCTGTAAGATGAACCAATGATGAATCTGGCAGCATTAATTTTGTGATTGCGCTTAGACTAAAGAAACATTGTGCGTGACTATTTTGTGAAATAGAATGGCATATGGGAAAGAAAGAGATAGTTGTTTGGTGCCTTAGTCGTATCGTTTCTAATTTAAACGCAGACTTGTAAGAAGTATATTTAATCAATATTCAAAGAAAAAAAAAACACCAAAATATGCTATGATCTTTTTAGAAAAACAACACGTTTCCTTCCAAAAACACTTTCTTTTGGTTGATTTAGCGCTTTTTGAAATTAGAAATTGGGAATCATTGATTTCCGGTGCTTTTTAGCGCGTTTTCACAATTAATCAGTGCTTTTTGCTTCTGACAAGCTGGCAACACTGCTTAAGTGTCCCATTTTATAAACCAAATGAGAATTATAGGCGTCATGCTGACATTTTATTATATGCACTGATGCCAGAACGAGTGGTTTTTTCCGTTTTGATTGAATTTTTCGATTTTACCTTTAACCAAAATTAACTTCAAATGTTTACTAGGGATTTTAACTGATAACTTTCCTAAAGAAAACAGAAATAAAGAGATTTTTTTTCAATATCCAAGGGAAAAGAGTCACGAAAATACTGCCCTGCATCAGTGCTGGTTACAAAGTATGGAGAATTGAGTAAGAAATGAATGTCACAGCCGACAGTCAGTAGACAGTGTTGCCAGACATTTCTATACTTAAAATATAGCGATATTGAAAATGAAATGTATGTAATTTAAAAAAAAATTTTTGTTTTCATTTGAAAAATTTTTTAAAATATGTTTGCTAATATGGGCCCTTAATCGATTTGATTCAAAACCCGCCGGCGGTCAGTCTAACAGAATGGCTTCTTTCTCCCTTTCCGCAGGTAACGACCTCGACTCAATACGGGCGCTTTTCAGCGAAAAGGAAAAAGAACTAAGTCTTGCGGTCGCAAAGGTTGAGGCACTCACGCGGCAATTGGAAGACCTCCGAAGAGATCGACGATGTCCAATCAATCTCATAAGCGGCGCAAACGGCGGCGCACAGCCGCTGCCGCCGCAAGCTTCTCGCGAACTTGAAAAACTACGCAGGGAGTTGATGGTAATTTGTCTCCTTAATTTGTGTATCCAGCTGCTTTTTTTTTTAACTTATAAAACGAATTTTTGTTCTAGTACCGCAATCAGCTATCGCTTCAACAGGATGCGCGCCTTCACTTGCAGCGTGAAGCCCTGCAGCAACGTCAGGCTGAGCTGCGTTCTGTTGACCAACGAATTTACGAGCTGCAGGCACGTTTGCAACGCAAGAAGGCAGCCAATATACAGATGAACGCGCAAAATCAACACCTTCAGCAAAACACTCCCCATTTGCTTCAACAGGTTCAACAGGCACAGCAAGCACCCAACAGCATCAACAGCATCAGCAGCATCAACAGCAGCAGCAACAGCCGCAGTTGCAGCCACAACAAAGCTATAACGGCGATAACATGAACTTCTCATCAAATCAAACTAAGCAAGGCGTTGCAGCACTGAAGCAACAATTACTTCAGAAACAACAAGCAGGTCAGCAACAGCAACAGCAGCAGCAGCAACAACATGTTGCTACGGCCACCGCGAAATTCAGCAACATTATGAACCGCGATCAGACACGCAATATACCGCGCGGAAACGTTGCCGCCGTCGAACCGTACATACACACCCCGCAGAAGACGGTGCCGTACCTGGGCGCCGGGAATTTATTGAAGCATGCAGCGGCAGCCACCGCCAATACAAACCAACAGAATCAGCTCATACAGGATCTGCAGCATGTGAAACTACAGTTGACACAACCGACGATCCTTAGCTCACAAAATCCACCCGCAACGATTCTCTTCGGCGCAGATAGCACCGCATCGCACACAATGCCCGGCTCCAGCGAAAGCGACGAAACGAAGCTAGCGAAAAAAATGCTCTCGGCCACCATTGCAGGTAAAACAACTGAAGCACCGACCAAGTCCACGGAAACCGGAGATAGCTCGCAACATATCTACGCCGAGGTTGGACCGAAAAAACGCGATCTTATCAACAAGGATGCCGCCGAGAATGCGGACACCCAGGCCGCTGCGAACACGACTTCGGTGAGTAAAATACCGAAAAGTATTATAACAACAACCTCGGCATCGGCATCGGCGATGATAAGCAAATTGAACAGTGTTGCGTCGATTGGTCACGCGAACGCGAGCTCGAACGTGGCGGTACATCGTGCAGAGGCGAGGGATAAGACTGATGCCGAGAAGAAGCATGATTTGGCGGTCACCAGCGAGACACTTTCCGAGCGCAATACTCACCAGCTGACGGTGCATAGCATGCCGCTCGGAACGGCAAATAAATCGGTTGCTATTGCGGTCTCCAATGCAGTGGCAACGGCCTCAGTCGCAGCCGGCGCCGGCGCCGGAGCCGGCTCCTCAGCATCTGCTGGGAATTCGGAAAACGCGTGCGCACTCAACAAACCGAAACCCTTGCAGCAGTCATCAACATTATCGAGCAGTAACTTCATAGTGCCACCGAGGAAACCAATCAGCAGTGTAGCGCCAACATCGGTCACCAGCTCCATTCCCAAAATGATCAGCTACAGCCCAAAAGTGAATCGTGTTGCACCGAATGTGGTTTCGTCAACACCGCCAGTCGCCAGTCCAACAACAACAACAACAACAGCAGCACAACAATAACAACAACAACGCAACAACTGACAGCACCGACGCTTGCCAATACAATGGCCAACGATCGCCCAGCATTGCCACCAAAACCAAGCAAAATGTCACCAAACGAAAGCAACTCAACTGAATTGAGCAACAACAACAATAATAGCAACAACAACACCCACAACAGTGCTCATGCCACACGGAAATCTTCGCTGGAAATGCAAACAACAACATTAGGACTTCAAACGCTCAACATAAATGATAATCTACCGATCAAAGCAAAACCGCTGACTATAAGAAAACAACCGCTATCGGAGCAGCCCCGTTTAAAGTCGCTCAACGGTAACGGCATCGCCAAATCCGTACTTCAAACGACACGCAACAAAGTTGATATGCCCACAGCGACGGGTCTCCTCTTTCCGGAGAGTAATAAGAACCATTCGTCGAGCCCACCATCGAAAGATGAACAGCAACGCAATATTGCCTCACCGTCGCTGGATTCACCCAATAGCTCGAATTCTAGTGGCAGTGTCGATGAAACTGATCGAAAGGATAATAATATTGACTCGGGCGAAAAATTATCTCCAGACAATTTGAAACGGCGCACGCGCAGCAATTCCGCATCGGCAAACGGTAATGGCAACGGGGTCATCAAACCGAAACTGACTCGCCGCGTAAGCTTCGATCCTTTGGCCTTGCTGCTCGACGCTAGCTTAGAGGGTGAACTGGAGCTGGTCAAAAAGACAGCCAAACAAGTTGCGAATCCAAGCGCGGCGAACGACGAAGGCATAACAGCACTTCATAATGCCATCTGTGCAGGACACTTTGACATTGTCAAGTAAGTACAAGTATCTTTTGAATGCTTATACCCGAATGCAGCCCCCTGCAAGAGGATTTGAAAGTGGTGTTGAGTTTAAGATAAGGTAGGTACTTACTACTCGTCATGGGCGGATTGGGGATCAAAGGGCCCAACGCGCGTTTGAAAAATTGGGTTTTGTTACCTAAGAAGAAAAAAAAAACGTATCAATTTTTCAATTACCCGTTCTCAAGGCAGCAATCCTGCTTCGTTTTGGCGATCCTGCTTCGTTTTGGCGATCCTGCCTGATCGCTTGTACATTTTTATTGGGCATTGTATCATTGAGATGAAGCGATCATCTTTCAAATATTTTTTCGTATTGTTTTATGCAAATCGGTAAACGTAACAGTACAGTTACTGAATGTGGGAAAAATTCAAATAAAATCTTTAATTTTTATTCATTTGCCATATGTAGAAACTATGGAATACCTAGAAATTGTTCTCATTATTTAAAATTTTAAATACTCTTTTAAAACAATAAAAAGTATTTTGCAAGGACATTTCAAGGTCCCTTTGAGAAACACATTATAGTATGGGTCGAATTTTGTTTAACATTCTCGTACTTTTCGGCAGATTTCTGGTCGAATTTGGCTGTGACGTCAATGCACAAGATTCGGACGGTTGGACACCGCTGCACTGCGCCGCGAGCTGTAATAATTTAGCGATGGTTAAATTCCTGGTTGAAAATGGTGCATGTCTCTTTGCAGCGACGCTTTCGGATCATGAAACCCCTGCGGAAAAATGCGAAGAAGACGAAGAGGGCTTCGATGGATGTTCGGAGTATTTGTACAGTAAGTTCATGACACATTCGATTGCAAAAAACCTTTCGATATATTGCATATTTTCCCGTAATTATATTTCTCTCTGATCGCGTCTCGTCTCATCTCCTCTCCTCTCGTCTCGTCTCGTCTTGTCTTTTCTTTTCTTGTCTGTAGGCATTCAAGAAAAACTCGGCATACTTCATAGTGGTGAAGTGTACGCGGTTTTTTCATATGAAGCACAAAATAGCGATGAACTGACCTTCAGTGTTAATGATCGTTTAACCATACTACGTAAAGGCGACGATGCGGAAAGCGAATGGTGGTGGGCAAAGAATTCTAATGACGAAGAGGGTTATGTGCCAAGGAATCTGTTGGGAGTGAGTATAGAAATGAATTTCCATTATCAAGGTTTTTTTTTCATTTACTAAGAGCATTTCTCTTCCCACAGCTCTACCCGAGAGTCCGACAACAGACGTCAAACCACAATGATTAGCAGTTAATTCGGTTTTGTGTTTTCAAAAAGAAAGCAGGCCGTCTTATACAAAAGCGCTACATCTCCAAGTATTTGTAATGCTTCAAAAACCTATTCGCTTTATTAGGAAGAGAGACTCGAGAAGGCCGCGCCTTTGAAGTCCATTTTAAAAAGGCCTATCGACAGAGCGGTTCAAGTAGTGCACTGTTCAGCTTTCTCGTCCAGTTCAGTCCTCGATTAAAAACGCAATATACCATGATTTCTTGTACAAGCATTTCGAAAACTAAGGATCAAATAATTAGACTTACGTGTAGAGCAAGTGGATTATACGAATATGTTTTTAATGTTAAAAGCTCAGACTAAGGCTTCATAAATTTACATACGAGTATATGTACATTTCATCGCATCAATTTGTATGTAATTCATTGTGGTCGTTAAATGGAATATTCAACATTCAAATATTCAAATACTTACAATTTAATGAGGATTTTAAGCTGTTTAATCTTCAGGAAGTTTTTTCATTTTACTTCTGCTTTTTTTTTTTTGTTTCCTGTCACCTCAAATTGAAGGTGATTATAGAGACCCTAGAATTAAGAAGGAAAACACATACATATTTACAATCGAAACTTTGTAATAAAATTAATAAAGTATTTTAGGAACTATGTATCTTAAATGCTTATATATAGCATATTCTCATGGCATAGTGAAGCAAGTGTTTCGGCTAACTGTAGCAACATCGGACAATTACCTGTTCTCAAGGCAGCAATCCTGCTTCGTTTTGGCGATCCTGCTTCGTTTTGGCGATCCTGCCTGATCGCTTGTACATTTGTATTGGGCATTGTATCATTGAGATGAAGCGATCATCTTTCAAATATTTTCTTATTGTTTTATGCAAATCGGTAAACGTAACAGTACAGTTACTAAATGTGGGATTAATTCAAAAAAAATCTTTAATTTTTATTCATTTGCCATATGTAGAAACTATGGAATACCTAGAAATTGTTCTCATTATTTAAAATTTTAAATACTCTACAATAAAACTTTATTTCGATATCTGAAGATTTTGTTTTAGTTTATATTTTTCTTTTGTCAGTAAATTTCAATTATTTTCGATAAAAAAAACAAACCCCCACAGTGTTGCTTCGTCCGCCGAAACAGAATCAGAGCCGAAGCACTTGCTTCGTCATGTCGTGTGAACGAGACATTAAATACTTAAATAACTATTTATATATGTATGTATGTATATAAAAATATTATGGTGGATCGTTTTGTTCGACAAAAAAAAAGAAGATGATTCCACTAGTGGAATTAGATTCTACGATTATTTTTGAGATGGAATTCCCAGGGAACCATAGGTCAAAAGCGAATATTTTTCTGGTGCTTTTTCAAAATAAGGTCCGCCTACAAATTATTACAGAACAAATTAAATTTCTACCTAGTCAAAAATGTTTTTTGGGACTCTCTTCAGCTCTATCAAAAATGGAAAAGTTCATATAAAAACACGCTTCAGAAATGAATCAAAATTTTTCTGAAATGTTTTTTTTTTATGAAGTTTTTCATTTGTGTTTCATTTCTAATGGAACTGGAGAGAGCCCCTTAAATTGAAATTTTCTTATTTTGCTACTAAGCATAAATTTAGGCATGAGGAATATAAAATTTTTGCTTTAAATATCAACGTTAATCGGCCATTTTAAAATAGTTATTGAAGAAAATAATAAAAATTTTGCCATGGTTATGTTTTGAGAGATGTAGAAGTGGTTGTTTTTCTGCTTTTTGAGATGTTTTTACCAACAATGACGATAAAAAAAAAGCGACAAAATCGTCGAATATAGCATGGAAAACCTTTGTTTAAAAAATCACAAGATTAAAATTCACATTTGACCTATGGTTTCTTCGGCGTAATTATTCAGTATGGGCGATAGAATATTGCGCTGCTAGTGGAATAGGGGGCTTAAAATCGGTCCACCTTAATATATGTATATATATATATATATATGTATATGTATCTATATATATAACATATATAATATATCTATATTTACTGATGTTATGGTTCGATAAAAAGATTTTTTCCCATTAATTGTGATTTTTATAAATTGTAAAAAAAATACATTTCTAATAATTCACGTTGATGCAATAAAAATTTGCCTTTTTTGAATTTTGACCTTGGTTAATCACTGGATTGGAGTCAATCATTAGCGTACGCACGGGATCACCACCTTTCGAAATGTACAGTTCCCTTTAATGTCCCTGTGTCCAGGTGACCCATATCAGGGTGACCTCCCATCTCCTGGAAAGACGAACGGCACTCGTGGATTGGATCTGGCTACCACACTTAATAGGAATTTTATGGCCGCCTGGCTATCCATGTAAATCAACATATTTTCAGGGAAAAAATATCAACGGATATAATAAACGGGAAAAAGGAGGGCAGCACTTCAAGCCCAGCTGTTCCGGATTTTTTCCCGCAATGCTAATTAGCAACACTAGTTGCTTCAACGCTTTAAGTTTCCTGCATTCAATCTAGGGATGGGTAGTGGGTATCGAGATTCGATTATTTTCGAAATTCGAACATTTTCGATTTTTTTTCGAATTTTTCAATAAATTTTTTTGCCTTGCCAAACTCGACGCGCGAGTGACGAAACGCGCGTTAAAAAACACCTCGTATATAAAAGCTCTATGTGATAAGTTTTCAGTGCTGCCTGTTTTTCAAGTAAGTGTAGAATTCGATTATTTTCGGTGGAAACTTCGATTTTACCGAATTTTAGCACCTCAAGGTTCGATTTCAAAAATTCCTCATATCGGGGTATAAATTCGATTTTTATTCGAATTTCGAATTTCGAATATCGAATTTACCCATCCCTAAGTCGATCGCGTCGCGCGAATTCTCTCTCGTCCGTTTCATAAGTGAACAGCATCGTGTTAAATTGTTTCCACCCGGTTGTTTTTTTTTTTTTAGCATTTCGGTTCGTTTCGCTAGTCTTCGTCGCGGGCGAACGTTCATGTTTTCCATCGATTTCATCGAATCACCGAACATCATATCGGACATCATCTCGGAAACCATATATTACTATATATGTCACTCTCATAGATTTTGGGCGGGACATTTCGCGCCAATTAGCAAGAGATGTTACTCGGCAGGCAAAAAAAGAGCGAGAGAGGAATACTTTTGGTGAGTACCTAAGTGAAAAATGCTCATTTTGGTGGGTTCCCAAGACCGTGTTGAAAAGAGCCAAAATAGAAACGGCTCCTGAGTGACATATATAGTTATATATGTCGGAAACAGTTCGACAGCTCCCTCAACATCATCCGAAGTCAGCATCAGCATCGCAGCGCAGCGCAATTCGAAAGGTACGTGGTTGGTTTTTTATTTTTATCTTTGAAACGATTTCCCATTGCCCCATTATTTGGTCGGACGACCAATTGACCTTTCTGGGACAAAAAGCCACTATAATAAACATTTTTACCTTGCAAATGAAAATCCACGCTGGTAGGCCAAAAAGTAGGTAATATTTTGGTACAAACTAAAATTAAAAACTTTGCTTTTGTTGTGAACAACACTATACATTAGTGAATATATTCATAAATATATGGAGAGGTATGTTCAAATGGTATCGTTTTTTCTACAAATATTATAGAAATATTTTTTTTCGACTTTTAGAGTAGTCAATGGACGAAAAAAATTGTCCGATTATTCGAGTAGTCGAGCTTTCGGGTGTTCGAGATTTCGCGAGTCCACTGTACATATTTACATTTAATGAGGCAGGCTTTAAAATTCAAAAAAATTTAAGGAATATATTCATGTCTAAATAACGCAAGATCAGTAATGGAGGACTTCCGTCACACTTGGGATGCGTGACTTCATGAATGACCTGTCTTGCAGAGTGTCGTACGTGAAGCTCGCGACATTTGTATGGCTTTCGCATCGACGCCACCCATCCCAGCGGAAAATTATCTCCTGCATGACAATGCCATCAGTGATGTCATCGATGACATATAGGTGACATTGTCATGCATGACATCTTGGAGGGCATGTCATCGTGGAGGGATGATGTTCACGTGCTTGAATCTCATTGGCTATTGAAATATAAATATGGTTTTAGCGTCAGTTCAGCGCTAGCATGAAGTGGCGTAGATGATGAGTGCTCGGCTCATAGTCCGAAGATTGCGGGTTCGATCGCTGGCTGAGGCGAACAAAAATTTTAAAAAAGAGATTTTTTTTTAAATTGCGAAATATCCAAAGAGAGGACAAAGAAGAGAAGTTATCAAAACTGGTTTTTATAAATTGACATTTAGAGAGAAAAGAATAATGTGCTGCTTTCAAATGCTTTTTTCGCCATCCCTAGCATGACAATGTCACCGGTGAATTCACTGTCCAACTGCTGTACAAATGTCATACAAAGTTTCATATGAATTGTCATGCATACCGGATCCAATGTCACCGTGATTTCATCGATGATGTCAGCGGGACATTTGCCGCTGGGATGCTTTAGTCTTGTAAGTGTCGTCAACGATTTGGTGTAGTCGTGCATCCAGCAGCGAAGACGGGTGGACGACTGTGCCGGAAGCGTTAAATCCCTTTCAGTTCCGAATACCCTTTCTTTGCGCTACTCACTCTGTTTGCTTTTTATCAGAAATTAAATGAAAAACCACTTTTAATATATTCTTATTTGTTTATTTAATACACCCATATATATAGTATAATAGAAATTTTGTAGTGTGAAATTGTTTTTTAACTTTTGCATTTTATTTTACACATTTTGCACATTTAACTATTTACTTTCTGAATTTTTTTTTCCAAAACTCTCGCTCTCTCTCTTTCTCTCTATCTTTCTCTCTCTTTTCTCTCTCTTTCTCTCTCTTTCTCTCTTTCTCTCTCTCTCTCTCTCTCTCTCTCTCTTTCTCTCTCTCTCTCTCTCTCTCTCTCTCTCTCTCTCTCTTTCTTCTCGTTCGCTCTAATTATGTTCTCTGTAAAATTTCTTTCCTGCTGCATTAACTGTTTTCGTGTTGTAAATTTAATTTATAATAAGTAAGTAACAAATGAATTAATTTATTTGAATGTCTTCTCAACAAGGGTAATTATAATCAACATTAATGAAAATAATAACAAATAGTAGATTTCAACAGCAAAAGTAAACCTATATATGTGTATATAATGGAAAAACTTTTGATAACTAATTGAAAAAAGATCTGGTGTTCTTCAGATAGATAAAAAGTGAGCTTTACGGCTCTAAAATATTAGTTAACGATCTCTTTTTTCAATAGGATAATATACTTTTCAACAATAACTTAACAAAATTTAAGACGATGTCAATGGCATGTCTGACATTAATAAATTATATTAAAAAAAAAAAAAGACAAATATCAAAAATCTTTTTCATAAAAAACAAAAAATTTATTTCATATTAAAAAAAAAAAACATTTCAAGATCTGTTAATATTTGTATTAACTCGTAGGTAGTTGGCATTCATAATAACCATTTCATGTGCACTCACAAAGGAGTAATTAACTTTTTTTTTTGCGTATTTTATACTCAATAATAATAATAATAATAATAATAATAGAGTAGAATCTCGGAAAAGTTGAAGCTCGAAGAATTAAACAAAGTTAGTCAAATTTCATTATATTGAACCGGAAAACAACTGTCAGACCTAGCAAGATTTAATATTGATGTATTCCATTGCCCGTTACTGGCAGTGGCGGATTTACCTTATAGAGCAACATAAGCAGCTGCCTAGGGCGGAAATTTTTTCTGGGGCGGCAAATTCTGACCGCCAATGCATCAATAACAGAAAAGGCGAAAATTTGGCTGCTGTCTGAGGCGGCAAAATCGCAACTGCCTATGGCGGAAATTTGTCTTAATCCGCCAATGGTTATAGGTTATATGAGTGCAATGACCCACCATACCCTACCATACCACATACAATGGGAAAAAGGAGACGCTGGGACACTTATGTCCCTTTTGGGTTTTTAAACAGGTTGTACATATGTGTCCCGATAGGTAGCTGCAATATGAAATTATAGGCGAAAAAACCAAACATGACGATAATAGCTTTCTGCCCTTGTACTTTAGTCACAAACAACTGAACGGGATCGATTTGAACTAATCGCTAAGCATATTTTACATATACCTAAGATATAAAGAAGCATATTTGTTCGCCATATGTGTTGGACAATGATTTGCAAATCTATACTCCATTATGCATAGAGTCTCTATTTCTTTGATGTTTTTCGATCTTGAAGAACTCTCGGAATGTTAATAGCCGATTTACTTTTTCGAGATAATAATAATAACAATACATAATAATACATCATAATAGTTATAATTATAATACAGTAAAACATTCTGAAATGAATATTTTTAGTAACGCCGAACTCATAAAGAGTTTCACAATTTTTTTATAACTCAGCCATCTTAGAGTGTTGCATTCAATACACAATTGGGATAAAAATCTATTTTTCGGGGTTGTTATAAAAACCAAGACATAATTCAATTTTATCGGAATTGAAATGCAATATTGGTTTTTGATAGGTGTTCTAAAATCTGATACGTTTTTGAATTTTTTCGGAGACGTCAAATCCGACATTCGAAAAAAAAAAGTTTAAAAATTTATTGAACAAAATTCTAAATTTTTTTACTAATGTTTCGTGATAGCATTTTACTTGAAATGAAATAAGTGTCCATTAATAAGGACTATTAGCAAAATTTTAATAGCGAATTGATTAGCTAAATTGCCAAATTTTATACAATCATGGGTCAAAAAAAACAACTTCAAAAGCTTTCCCATGGGTCCTTGAAATAAAAGTGACAAATTTCCCAGTCAAAATTTTGCACAATCGATTTTACACAGCTGCTTAAATGCGACCAAAATGAGATTCTGTCTGCTTGCCAATTTTGTAAATAGAGGAGTAAAGGACTTTTTAAGTTCCCACCAAAGAGAAAGCATCATTTGCTTATCTCCATTTTTTGGAATTTCTCCAGTTTTTAAATAAACATTTTCTTAAGTTTAAGTCTAAGGGCCAATATTACCAAGTATATTTAAAAAAAATTTAAAAAATAAAATCTAATTTTCATTTTCACCAATGAAATTTTTAAAATATTTAAAAAAAAAAGAATTTTAGGTCGTTTAAGGTTTTTCTTTAAATACGGTAACAGCCCTGTTTTTGGCGGTAGAAAAGCAGCTGATTACATTCATTCTAAAATTTTACGGAAAAAATCTGTGCAATAAATAAGCAAAGCTTTAAACTTATGGATTCGGACTATAGCGATATGAAACTGATGAAAAATCTGCTCCATGCACAAAAAAAAGCCGCTGTGAATTTGACTGACTACCACATATAACCATATATGTCACTCTCATAGATATTGCGCGGGACGTTTCGTGCCAGTTAGAAAAAGATGTTCCTCGGCAGGCAAAAAAAGAGCGAGAGAGAAATACTTTTGGTGAGTACCTAATTGAAAAGTGCTCATTTTGGTGGGTACCCAAGACCGTGTTGAAATGAGCCAAAATGGAAACGGTTCCTGAGTGACATATATAGTATATATATATGCTGACTACCCTGACAGTGGAGCGTGCTGCCACATTTTGCGATATTTAAAAAAGTTTCATATTGAAAATGAAATTTAAAATAAAAATATTTTTAATTTAATTTAAAAATTTTTTTAAATGTGCTTGGTAATATTGGCCCTAAGTCATATTTTGCAAATTATTCAGCCTCAAGAAAACGCCAAATCTATGCAAGAATTTTCAATCTGCCAGCTTAAAGGTTAATTTTTTTTTTCGGAAATGCAAACCAATAATTTTCGGTTCTTTTAATACCAAAATCGAATGGCAATTCTGATTCGAACATAAAACCGACCAAATCTGATTCTGTATCACCTTAAGATATTTTTTTTATTGATTGCAATTCCAATTCCGATAGCTATTGGATTCTAAAACCAAGAATGATTGAAATACAGATTAAGACATGCGCAGATTTTACTTATATCCGAGCACTTGTGAGACGTTGTTGTTCGTGCTGCCACAAAGTTTTGTAAATGTTTAAAATACTTTTGTGAAAATCTTCCAGTTTTGCTCATAATTTTAGTTATGTTTTTTTTTTTTTTTTTTTTTTTTGTTGATCATTTTACAAGAATCTCTTATTTTAAGGACAATGTAAGTATGTGAAAATCAGGTTTTGTGTTAAATTTCAAATTGTTAAAATGTTGTTTGAACGTCAGTGGCAACGCTGTAAACACATGAATTCTTTAAGCCCAAATTACAACGACGCGTCGGCAGTGGCAGTGGCAGCAATTTTTCGACATTTTAGAGAACACTGTTTGATATGAAACAAATTACAATACCTATTAGAATTGGTTTCATATCGAAAAGTATTTTCAAAAATTTCGAAAACTGATAATGCCGCTGCTGATGCGTGATTGTAATTTGGGCTTTAATTAGAAATTCATGTTTTGAAATTTTTTATCTGTTAAAAGTTTTCAATAATTTCAAAAACCAATCAGAATACTTTCAACGCTACGTCACAGGTGTACATGCGCAGAAGAATCAAATTTTGAACTCTGTCGTAACCTTATAATCTATAATCCTTGTCTATAACAGCCCCGATTATTTCTCAAAGTATTTTGAAGTCCTTTAAATTGAAAATGTCAAGCGTTAGTTACTTTGATTTTTTTTTTTTTTTTTTTTGTTTTTTGGAATTCAAGTGAGACAATTATTTATTTTTGCATAAATGTATCTATTGTGGATTGTGTATGCTGAGTTATGTAGTGTGAACGAGTACAAGCCTTTTATTTGCTTAAAAATATTTGCAATCCTAATAAACGTTTAATAAAAACTTCATAGACATGGTGCAAGGTGGAATAAATTATCGGTTTCTTTTCTTTACTCTTTTTGATTTCTTTTTTTTTTTAAGTAGTAGTAATAAAAATTTAGATAATAATAAACTTAAAAAATATTTTTTGTACTTTTTTTTCAGTTTTGTTTTGTAGCTTTTTAAAATACGGCTATTTCGGGGAAAAATTTAGACACATTTCTCACTATTCTTTCTCCTTTTTCCGTTTCTTCTTTTTCTTTTCTTTTCGTTTTTTTTTTTTGTTTGTTTGTTTTTTTGTTTTTTTTTTTTGTTTTGTTTTGTTTTGTTTTGTTAGTTAAGTTTGGCATTGAAAACATGCGTAAAATGTAGTAAGTAAGAAAGTAAATATCCCTTTTGAGTTGCCTTCGTCTTACTCTTCCAAACATATTAAATGTACTCTTTGTGTTTTGTGTGCATTTGTGTTTTTCTTTTTCCTTTTTTTTTTTGTTTTGTTTTTGTTTTTGTTTTTGTTTTTCTTAATCTGTAGTAAGTTTAAAACGTTCTTGGTTTCTGTAGCTGAATCAATAGTGGTACACATGCAGCTTCGCAAATGCCTTCGCAACTTTTCCCATCGCAAATATTCATATAAATTTTGACAGTTGTGTGACAAATTTCTCATTTCCACACAATTTGCGAAGCTGCATGAGTCCCACTAATGATTTCATCAATAGAAGCCCATGAGTATCATAATTGATGAAGCGCTAGTGCCATACAGAATTAAAACTAAAAAAAAAAAAAAAAAAGACAAAAAATGTTTTACTCGCTTTCGGTTCGTTTTGCAAATTTTCACAATGAAATCAAAAATGTTTCATATACCTATAAAAATTTTATTTTATTTCCAAAAATTTTGAATCAAATCAAATAAAACTGTTCTCGAAAATATTTCAGATTTTTGCCAAAAGCGAATAAATTTCACTCTCAGGAGAAGATTTTATGTATTTATGTATTCCTTTGTATCATCTACACCATCCTCCTCTCCTCATGACGTTCGTGCTCCTGCCAAGAATGAAAGATTAAAATGAAAATCAAAAATTCATTGGAGTACATCGAAAGAATGCTACAAATGAATTTATTTCTGTTATGTATGGCGCTTCTTAAAGAAATCTCATTGGCATAATTGAGCAAGCGCGCGAAGATATATAGTTGTTTGTCCTTAAACATTTTTTTTTTTACTTTGATTTTTCCATCAAAAAAGTTAATTTTTTAAGACAAACTTTTTCAGTTTGCCTTTGCGCTTTTTGTGTTTTGCACAACCATTTATAATATCTTTTAAAATTTTTCTTTATGTTTTACTGCACATTTATGATGCGCGTAATTTATAGGTTTTCTCACATTAATAGGTGTGTGGTTTTTTTTTTTTTCTTACTTAACAACACTCAAATATAATAATATAATAATAATAATAATAAGTATGGTAAATAATAAAGTAATACATTTTTTGTTTTTATATTTTAAAACTATATTTTTTCACACACAAATGAAGGTGGAAATTTAGTTGTTGTTGTCTGTTCAATACAATCATTTTAGATAATGCTAATTAATACATTTATATATATATTTATATATATATATATATATATTTAATTTTACATATATATTGTGTGAGTATGTATATGTATAGCTGCATATTTGTAACACACACAAAGTTACACAAAAATTAATTCATTCAGAAATATTGATTGATGTCCCATGATGATTAATTTGTATCGTAACGACTCCTTGAAGAGTTTCTTGTTTTCAAAAAAAACGTCATAGTTCATACTATTTTCAATTTGAAAGAAATATTTTTCAAGTTTTTGTTTTTTCCTTGACCGTATTAAAGTCTTAGGGGGGCTATCTCCAGTTCTGTGTCAAAAATGAAATATAAATGAAAATCAGAAATTTTCTGAAGTGTTTTTCTTTTATATGAAGTTTTCCATTTCTGACAGAGCTGGAGATAGCCCCTTACTGGTAATTGAAACAGTTCTGAAAGCGAAAACAGAATCGTACGAGTATTTATACTGGTTTGATACTGAAATTTTGGGAACAAGTTTACTTAACGGGCGTTTCTGTGATTTTTTTTTTTTTTTTTTTTTGAAAATGTGCAAAAAAAAAAATCGCAGATTCCAAATCAGCAATCATTTTTTTTTGGGGTCGCATCTAGTTAAGGAGGAATCGTGATTTAAAAATTGCCTAAAAACCCGCTAAATTTCCCCCACATTTTGACATTTTTTGTGCTGCCAGACTAAGTAGCCTGGCATTTTTATAAGAAAATTTTTTTCAATTGTGTCAAGTGCTGCCACCTGTTTAAGAATCTTAGAAATTAAGATTTTATGAAGCTATTTATAGAACAGGAGCCCACACGCAACACAATTGAGTCGATGTGTCGGCATGCGAAAGAATTTTTGCTGAAGTACTTACTCTCGGCGGAAATCATTTTTCCGGAGTAATTTCGCGAAATTATCAGAAAATCAAATTCTCTCGTGGAATTTTTTAAGGTCGCTGCAGAGATCTACCAGCCCATAAGGGAGCAGCACCGGTTATCGGAGGGATCCGAATCCAGTGACAGTTATGTTGAGGATGACGCAGATAGCGGCACTGGCACCCCTTGAACGTCTACAAATCGGGCCATTTCAGGAAACCCCTCTTACAAATCGGTCCATTTCAGGACCACCAAGAGAATAACAAAGAGTTGAAAATTATTTTTCTAGTTATTAAATATTACAAAAAGCGCCGCAGGCGAAAAGTTTGACAATTGATGGTCACGGACGTGACATAATGATCACGAACGTGACATTTTCACTTTAAATTATGGACACGGACGCGACATAATGGTTACGGGCGCGACATTTTCACTTTAAATTATGGACGCGGACGCGACATAATGGATACGGACGCGACATTTTTCTATTTAATGATGGTCACGGTCATGCTTCTTCTATTTATGTATGTGTTAATTATCTGAAATACAAATAGCCAAAAAAAAAAAAAAAACAAATCAAAAATCTACTAATTGATAGTTGGATTAAAAATATTAAGTCTGGCAACGCTACGCAGTAGCTTTAACTGAGTTTGTATGCCTTTCCCATACAAACTTCAAATGGTTATAACTTCTAAATTAGATACGACTCCCAAATTCTTGCAGATTGCAGATTTCGAATCAGGAGGTCATTATATATACCTATATACCGAAATCCTACGCGAAATCCCAGAAACGCCCGTAAAGTAAAATTAAGCGAAATATTGGGACCAGGTAAGTGTGTAGCTAACGAAAGGGTTAAAATTGTAAATAAAGATGCGATAAGTTCTGGTACAAACCCAAAAAACATGGATAGTGTATGAGAAACCATAGTCATCTTTATGTGTATGTGTATGCGTATGTAGACTTAAGTGTTTTCCCTTACGCAAGAATTTAAACCATATTTGCGATGCGAGAATTTATCGTTTCTTTGTGGTGTTTAACTTTTGGGGGAACCACCAATCGCTCGCCAATATAGCAATGATTTATTATACACCCAAATCGTGTACATTTTTTTTTTTTTTTTTTTTCATATATTCATATAGTTGTGTAAATATAGTATTCTTGCCGCAGAACAGCAAGAACGATAAATATTGACGTTCAATTTATGAATATTTTCCATTTTATTAATTTTCCCATCCGATGTTCGAATTATAAGAAGCTCTTTCTAGAAATTCATTATTTATCAATGAATTTCATTATTTTCAATTATTTAATTTTGCAAAGCATCCGAATCGCGAATCTTAAGTTCGTACAATTAGACAGCATTTTTTTTTTTTTATGTTATCAATCCTTTATAACTCCTTAAGAACTAATTTAAAATTTTTTTTTACATTTTTATTGTTTTTTTATTTTTTTGTTGTATTTTTTTAGTTTTTTAATTTTTTTTAATTTTTTTATTTTTTAATTTTTTTGAATATTTTTTTAATTTTTTTTTTTAATAATATTCTTTATCAAAAGAAATATTTTGAACCTTCATGAGCCCGAAGAAGAGACAAAGGTATTCTTTTAAATCCTTTTTGTGTTTTGTATTTTTTGTTTTTTTTTTTTTACGTAGGTACATATTTAGTACATGAATGTGATCTATAATTTACTCAAAAATAAACTTGTGTAATTGAAGAACTTAATACATTTGCGAATCATGCTTTCAAGTGCGCTTCTTATAATTTGACATAAACTTTCTTGCTGTTCTTTGCTATACGAAATTTTTTATTTCATTTCGATTTTTTTTTTTTTAACTTTGAATTTTTAGTTTTATTCTTTAATTTAGTGTTTCTTTTTTACTTTTTAAGTATAATATAAAGGGTTTTGCTTGTGCCACATTCATTTTGTGACCATTTGACCCAATGTCCTTCTCAATAAATATTTTTGTTTTTTTGCTTAATTGAATTTTTTACTTGGGAGATGCATAGAGGGGTTTTTTTTTATGCACTCAAAATGAATAAACATTTAACCCTTTATAACGAGTTAAGTTTTAATAATTGTACCAATCCTTTCCCAAAGTAGCATTCATTCCATAAAGGATTAGACGCGATTGGGGAAAAGCAAAAATTAAAATATAAATAAAAAAGACGTAGCCGAAAATAAAATACACCCACTCAAATGCCAGAAGAAACTAAATAACATCGTAAATTTTCAGTATTTATGTGCAGAAAACAGCACACACACACATCATTGATATTGCCAAGTGCTCAAGGTCGATCCAAATTACGCTCTAGAAAATTACGCGAACCAGAAACCACCATTAGAAAATATAATCATGACCAGAGAATCTTTAAGTATTTTTGCATAATCAATCATCGCTATTCTGAATAATATTTCACGTGAACTTTTCCGCCAGTTTCAATACAAATTTCTGTTGAAACTAGCGGAAAATTTCACGTTAAATATTATTCAGAATAGGGCTGACTGTATAGAAAAATTTTTTTAAAAATTTTAAAAAATTTTTAAAAATAATAAAAAATAAAAATAATAATAAAAAATCAAAATAATAATAAAAAATAAAAATAATAATAAAAAATAAAAATAATAATAAGAAATATAAAAAAATTAAAATAATAAATATAAAAAAAAATTAAATAAAAAATATAAAAAATTAAACATATAAAAAATATTAAAAAATATAAAAAGAATATACTTAAAAATAAAAAAAAAGGAAAATAATAAAAATAAATAGAAAAAACTAAAAAATAAACTTAAAAAAATATTTGAAAATTCAAAAAACCAAAAATAAAAATAAATTTAAAAAAAATTTAATTAATAAAAATAAAAAAATCACAATTAAGAATAAATTTCAAAAAAAATCAAATAAATAAAAATAATAAAAATTAAAATAAAAAAATTCGAATAATTATTAAAAACTTTACGGCTGAATATTCAAAACATCAAAAGATAGTAAAAGTTTTGTAAAATCATACAAAATGAAATAATTTTTATTTTACATATTTTAATCAAAAATAGTGTTAATTTACAGCAAAAAATTAGCTGCATTTTATAATTAAAGTATTTAATTTATTTTGTACACTTCGATGTTATTAAAGTTGAAATAAAATATGTATTTGAATCACTTAAACAAATATAAAATGTTGACATCAATTTGATTTTCCTATTGATTTAATTGCTAACAAAATAAAAATAATTTTATTTCGAAATATACAAAAAAAAAAAAAAAATTATAACAAATATAAAGGAAGTTATTAACTTTTGATAATACTGTTTATTTAAAACACTTTTGTTAAGTAAATTATGTGCTCATTAATGGGGAAAAATAAGCATTGATAAAAAATATTTGCGCGTTCAATTGAGCCAATAGCGTTAAAAAACCCTAAGATCCAAAAAAAAAAAAAAAAATCAAATCAAAAAGATTTCTTGCTTTATATACAATTTGTTAATAAATAAAACTTATTTAAATAACGAAGAAAACAAAAAAAATTATATAATTTCAGAAAACTGATTGAAATAAAAACTATAATACATTAGACGAATCCTCGAATTAAATGGAAGCATTCTGGTTTTTAATTTTTTTTTTTTTTTTTAAGTCTTTAAAAACAAAATCTGTAAAAATAGATATAACCTATGCTTGATGCCGAACGTATTGTGCATTTGAACTGTACTATTTTGCTGGCAACATAAAAACCCATTCGAATGCAAATGCAAGTATATAAAAGGAAAAATAGTAAAACCGAAACTAACGGCTACTTTTAAATGTAACTTAAAATTTAATGCTAATGCATTATTAATTAATAAAATTAATTAGAAGTAAATATTATACAATTATGTTCTCATCGAATATTATATATTCATGGAATAGCAGGAATCGAAATAAGTTTTCATATTTAAGGGAAAAAGACTTTAAAGAAAGCTTAAAAAGAAACTTTTTACGCATATTTCCCTATTTCGTTTTCTTTATTTAAATATTTCAATATTTAAATATATGTATGCATATACATAAATATTGTATATACATATTTATGTATTTATGCATATATATTGATTTATTTTTTCTTTCGAAAAAATTTTTGCCTCTCGAACTTTGTAAGTTTAGAAGTTAATTCTCTTCTCGTTAACCCCTTTTTGAGATTGAATTTCAATTTTAAAAGAGCAAACGCCCATAATCGTTTCCCTGTGCCTTATTACAGTGAATTTCTGGCAAAATGTTTATGTTTCTGTTTGCATTTTGCTTTTGCTTCTTTTCCGCCGCTTTCTGCATTTTGCGTTTTTGTTCCATTTCTTCTTTTTGTTGTTGTTTGCTTGTCTTCTTAACTTCGCTCAATTTAATTTGCCTATGCTGGTGCTGCGGCTGTTGCTGGCTGTTGCTGCTGTTGTTGCTGCTGGTGCTGCTGTTGCAGGTGCTGCTGGTTTTCCATATCATTGATATCCCAATGATCGCTATTATAAGTTCGCTCCCATGTTCGCTTGTTATCAAAGTTGCTGTAACAATCATAATCATCGTCAAAGTCATTATTACTCAAGTCAAAAAAGTCATCGGTTTTGTTGTAGTCATTGTAATAGCTGTCAAATTTTTTTTGTTTCAATCTAGCCTCTAAATGTCAGACTTGCGGTTTATGTTTGCCACCGCAAATGCCACATAAAACACCCATCCAATGGCAAGCACGTAACGGCGGATAACACCATAAGCATGGCACAATAAGAGAGAGTGAAGCCAAACCGAGCCATCTGTAATAAAGGAAAATTTAATTTTCAGGTACAATATTTTACCGATAAAGTAAAATAATGCTGCGATGTGTAAAATTATTGCATTGTATTATACATAGATTTTTTTTTTGGTTTTTGTTTTTTCTTTTTTCTTTTCACCTCTTTGTGCAGCCTGGTTCATTTACGCATTCGCATGGATGTTGTGGTGTCTCGCCTTCATCATCGCTCATGCAATGATAGAGCATACAACGTGCACAGCCCATTCCTGAAACGCTATCGATGCAGGAACGAAAGCAGTCCGGAGCATATTCACAAGTGCCCCGACGATTCCATACTTCCTGATAGAGTCCATGGCAATAGCGACAGCGGTGGCGTTGGTTCTTCAGAAGATCAACACCAGGATCCTTAAGCACAGCTGATGCTATCGGCGAGGACTGAGCTGCGGCTAAAGCTTCAGCAGCTTCCAAAGCGTTGCGCTTCTTCACTGCACTTATCGATTCACGGCGTGCGTTTAAAACTTGCGCGCCAACGGGCTGATCAACAATTGGATAATTATAGTCATGCACCTTAAAGCGAAGAAATCTTTTATTAAAAAAAAAAAAATGTCCCAAGTGTTGAATTTTTGTAAAATTTATAATTATTTGAAGTTTTTATTGATGATTGATTTATGACCTCATCATATATTTGCAACCAGTTTAGTCTAGTCCCCTAGAAGACTACACACAACTAAACTTCATTATCTCATTATATTTTACAACCAAAACTAGTATATTGTATGATTTTGATTTGTTCTCACAACTAGAAATTACACATTACAAGGAAAACCGCCATTTGCCGCGCCCACTTTTCCAATTTTTGGAAATTACATTTTGTACCCTAAAATATGCTCACATATCAAATTTCATCAAAATATATTGAAAAACCTCGGTTTGAGACCGAGTTTTTATGGTTTTTATAACACACCCTAGTACTGGAGGTACCCTTAAAAATGGTCCGGTCGGGCCCATTCTCGAACTTGTTCTTACTCATGTCCCCGCGAACACGCATACCAAATGTAGTCTAGATAGATCAACTCCTTCAATAAGAAATCTGTGTACGTAGAGACGGATAGAGAGACAGACAGACGGACATGGTTAAATCGAATCTCCTGGTGACGCTGATCATTCCTATATACATACATTTTGTATGGTCGACTGAAAAATTTCAAAAACAACCATAACATTTCTTCGAACGTCTTTCTGTATCTCTGCTTAATTGTTGTGCAATATCTGGTTCCATGTTTAACCCGGTACTTAGATTGAGGCAAATCTTTGTATCTTATAGGGCGTGCTACCCCAGTATCCCGAATTCCGAACCATTTTTTGTACCGAAAAAAAAAAATCCAAAGTAACGGGATTTTCGGCGTTGTTTTGGCTTTATATCTCACTTAGTAGCCAATCGGACTCTTCCAGATATCGGTTCTTTTCTTGGGTAACCAGCATTTCGTACTCTTCTATGTCTGTGCCTTTGGATATTTTAATACTATAGCTGTTTTTCTGTGTTTCAAGTATTTATACAAAATATAAACTTCTTTTGACTTTAAAAATCTTAAAGCATAATTATTGTGCTTTCGTAATGCGTATGTCAATAGAAAAAATTTCAATTCAACACCTTTCCCTATGCTTTTGATTACTTTAAATCCATATAATATAATGTTAAGCCTTTGCTACTGGTTCATAATAAAGGTTCTAAGAAGATCCAAACAACTTTTAAAATCCTTGCTCAGGAGGTTCTTAAATGGACAAAGCCACAAGAGCGAACAGTTTTGCGAGAATTGTAATTATTCTTGGTATTTATAAATATATGTACTCGTGGTGGGTGCTTAAATGAAATATTTCCTGTTGCCCTAGTGATGTGATATTACACCTCATTTAATTATGTTTTGTTTTTGTTTTAATTTAATTTAAAATGCTTTTCATTCAATGGTAAAGCTAGAGATTATTTAAGTATTTCGGTCTTGTCCCGAGGAGTAGAGAGATTGTATACTGTATTATAAAATACTATGGGTGGCTTAGTCTGTCTTACTCTTACAGACACTCACGTAACAATCCATTCTCCATCTTGTTATTACTCATATCGCTGCCGTAAGCAAATAAGCATAACTGATTTCATCAAGATAATTAAAATCCTTCGGTTAGAAAACTGTATACGGACGGACGGACACAGCTAAATCGAATATCCTGGTGACTTTTATCATTTCTATATATATTTTGTATGATCTATCCCGAGAGGTTCTGAGTGTAACACGCAACCGATGCGGATGTTAGGATTGTTTTTTTTCGTTTTGGTTTGTTTGAGCTTTCCAACGATTTAATCTCTTCTGGGTGCATTCAATTAAGATGATTCTTTAATGAGGAGGTGGTGTGACCTTTTCATGAATATATTCTATGTCCATATTTTACAATCAGCCTTATCCTGGTTACACTGTGCTCAAATTAGGTACATTTTTTACCGACGACATGGAAACAAATCCAGTAAACATAATTAGGGGGCCCTGAATTTTTTTTTTTTTAGATTGGCGCTAGTTTTTGAAATATCGCGGTTTTAAAATTATGACTAACTTCATTAAAAAATATATGTATTTAGATCATATTGCTATATATTTATGACAGAATACTGACAATTACGTTGATTACTTGTATTTAGTAGAATTCCTGTGCAACTATACTATACTATACTATACAACCTAACTATAATTTGGATTTTGAACAAGTTGTATGCTAAGTTTCAGCTTTCGAGCTTCAAAATTGTGGAAATTATAAAATGTCTCTATATGGGAGGAGGGCGTGGCAGTAAGCGGAATTTTATGATTTTCTCGAAACTTCTTTATTTGGGGTATAGTTATATTGCACCAAATTTCATTGCTCTACGACGTGACGTAAAGTGACGTGGCGTGGCGTAGTGGATAGCGCCCGCACCCAACAATCCGAAGGCCGCGAATTCGATTCCTGGCTGAGCCAAACAATAATTGTAAAAAAAAACGAATTTTTTTCAACTTTCGGAATATACAAAGAGAAGACACGAAGAGAGTTTCAAAGGATTTCCATAAATAGACATTTAGAGAGCACCCGCAGCTCTCAAATTTTTTTTTACGCCATCCCACCCTCTAGGGTGACAAAGTCATTCAACACGTCTCCGGCGGACTTTCTCGCTCTGCGCCGATGAGCTTAGTTTGTCCGGCGTGAGACATAATGATATTCGTCTAAAAATTTCACTTACCGCTGTTAATGTAACATATGAATAATTTTCACTTGGTGCAATTGCTGGCGGTGGTTCAATGCCAGTTGTTGTTGTTGCCGATGCTGATGTTGCTGATGTTTTTGCGGCTGTTGAGCTTATGATCGTGCTGCCCATAACTGCAAGCGGCGATGTCGATGGTGGTCTCAATGACGGCTGCTGTTGTATGCATGATGGATTCTCGCTCGATATGTAATGTATAGTTGGCTGCGCTTGTTGTTGTTGTTGTTTGGAAATTTCAATTTTTTTGTCGCTATCGCTTTTAATACCAATCGAATCCTTAAAACGTTCACCACGATCCTTAAGACTCTCTAGAAAAATTAAAAAAATAATTTAATAAACAAATAAGTAAGTAAATTAAAAAGTAAATATATAAATAAACAAATAAATAAACAAAGAAACACACAAATAAACAAACAAACAAACAAACAAACAATTAAATAAATAATTAAATAAACAAATAAATAAATAAATACATAAATAAAAAAATTAAAGAAACAAATAAATAAACAAATAAACAAACAAATAAATAAATACATAAATAAAAAAAATAAACAAACAAATAAATAAACAAACAAATAAATAAATAAATAAATAAATAAACAAACAAACAAATAAACAAACAAACAAACAAACAAACAAATAAACAAATAAATAAATACATAAATAAACAAATAAATAAACAAATAAACAAACAAACAAATAAATAAATAAACAAACAAACAAACAAACAAATAAATAAAGAAACAAACAAATAAATAAATAAATAAACAAACAAACAAATAAATAAATAAATACATAAATAAAAAAATTAACAATCAAATAAATAAAAAAATAAACAAAGAAATAAATAAATAAACAAACAAAAAAATAAACAAACAAACAAAAAAATAAATAAATAAAAAAATAAACAAACAAATAAATAAATAAATAAATACATAAATAAAAAAATTACCAAACAAATAAATAAAAAATAAACAAACAAACGAATAATTAAACAAATAAATAAGCAAACAAACAAATAAATAAATATACAAACAAACAACCCAACAAACAAACAAACAAACAAATAAATAAACAAACAAACAAACAAATAAATAAATAAATAAACAAACAAACAAACAAACAAATAAATAAATAATTAAATAAATTAATTAATTAATTAATAAAAAAAATAAAAAAATAAATAAAGAATTAATTAAATAAATAAAAAAAATAAATAATTAAATAAAATAAATAAATAATTAATAAATTAATTAATAAATAAAAAAGTAAATAACCAAATGAAAAAAATACGAAACCAACTCATCTTAAATAAAATCAATAAGCCGTGACTCACTGTGACTTTTTTCGCTTCCTTCAGGACTTGAATGTACTTTTTGAATGCTCTCTGTTTCCACAGGTAAATCCAAGGTCTACAAAAGGCAATACGAAGTTATAACTTCATCGATATTTGCTTTATTTTTAATTTTTTCAATTATGATGCCTTACCATGAAAACATCATCTTCGCCAACGGAATCATATTTTGTCAATGGAGGACATAATATTGAGGGATTGGCTTTGGCCAGACCTTTGGAATTAAGAGAAAAATAGGTGAAGATTGTTAAATCTGTCTGTTGTATACGATACATACATATATCATCTATGTATAGCAGACACTCAGTTATTGGCAATAATGCCCGAGAAACATTTTTGCCTTAGAATGCACGGCACGGTTGGCCGACTTACGTTAGTGGTAAGTATGTATGTGTCCTAACAAAAACATTGTGCACAAAACCAAAATGTAACAGTACATTGTATACATCGTACGCTAAGGAATCAGTCATTTGTCTGTTACAAACGTTTTTTTTTTTTTTTTAGAACGGATATGTCTACTACAAGCGATGTCTGTTATATACGAATTCCTATGCACTATCTATTCCCATTACACTCGGAGGCTTTTTCTACTAAATATGTATGTCATGATCTGTTATAACCGGATCTGTTACAATCGATTTCGACTTTAATTCTATATGTATTTAAAATTGAATGTTGTAGTATGTATGTTTTGAATAGTCTTTTAAACCGTTGAACCGATTTGCATGAATTTTAAACCACGTAGTTTTATCATAAAGGCGCAGAACATAAGTTATATTTTTTTTATTCGGGGTCATTATATAGGGTGGCGGCCACCATACAAATTTTTCGTAAATTTTTAGTTTTCTCAAAATAGGCGTGTCGTTTTTGAAGTTTTTTTTTTTTTTTTGACTTTCGAGCGTATTTCTTTTTTTTTTTTTTTTTTTTTTTTTTTAATTTTCCTGGGATGGCCCACTTAAGGTTGTATTTCATTAATGCGATTGCAACACCAATCGATGGAATTTAAGTAGGTACACGGCAATTATACTCACCGTCAATTAGTTCATTGTACGCGCGCAGGACGCCTTTGTCGAATGCACGCGCATCAGCTGCTGTTTGAAAAGTGAGTCCATTCCTTTGTTTGCCGGCACGCCAGTGATGAAATGTTGGCATCACTTTATAATACTTAAGATCACGATTGATGACACAGCTTAAAATAACCTAAAAGAATGCAAAGGAAATGTTAAAAAGAAGAAAATTCAGAGCGTAGAAAAGGAATCGAACACTGAGACGTTACTACTTACGCTTTGATCAGAGATTCTTTGGCCATAGATAATATATTCGTGTCCAGCAGAGCCAGGGGATAGTCTAGCCCGTTTCCTAATAGAAACGCATGCTAAACCACCCCCGGCGAGTGGTAACCAACCTTCGGTGCTCTCGTCTCTGGTCATAACCTGGGCACGTACTTTAACTAAGAAGTCGCTGGAAATATAATAAAAAATACATTTAAAAAAAACTATATAGGTAAGTATCAATTATATTAGATATGAGCAATTCCCTATTCTATGTTCTTATTTGGGTCTTCCTCCTGCGTCCTACCAGACTGTGGACTAGGTTTTGATATACAATTATCAACATCAACTTTTAATTGGAAAAATGATGTTATCAATAGTTGTATGCATTCCAAAAATATGAATCAATTGTTTTACCCAGCGTAAGCAGGCTATATTAGTTTTGGGCGGATCTTATAACATCTAGAAATAAGCTCCGCAGGTAGACAAATACAGTATACTCTCTCTTAAGCGAACACCTATGGGACCGAAAGATATGTCCGCTAAACGGAGGTGTCCGCTTAAGAGAAAACTATTTGAGAAGCAAAAACACTAGAGCATTCCCAAAAACAGTCCGTTTAAGAGGATATATGTATATAAATATATATATATATATATATATATATATATATATATATATATATATATATATATATATATCCTTGATCAGGATCGAAAACTGAATCGATTAAGACATGTCCGTCCATCTGTGGTCCGATCTCCTTCGAAACGGCTAGACCAATCACGTCTAAATTCGATACACGGGTATATCGGGCACCGAGTATGGTCCTAAGTGAAAATGAGAGACCTCTGCCCACTGTCATGCCCACATTCATTTAATGTGCCATGAGTAAAACGCTTATAACTCGCGAACCACTCAATACACATCGTTGATATTTGGAATACTAGTCAATTACCAAGAGAGAGGTATCCTGGAATGTCCTCACAGAAAACCCAAAAAAAAAAAAAAAAAAAAAAAAAAAAAAAAAAAAATTTAAGCAGATTCGCGCTAACTTATACAGCCAATCGAGTTTGATAAACCGAAAAAGTAAGGTAAAATGGAATAAAGCATTTATTCGAAAACATATGTATAAATAAGTGTCTAGCAAGAGTCGTTCATGCATGTCTCAGAAGAAAAGATCTAAAGATCCTAACCGAATACCTCACAGGGCACTTCAAATTGAGATATCATCTCATCTCAAAGAGATAGACCTCTCAAACGAATCGACATGCCGATTCTGTGAACTAAACGAAGAAACGGCAGAACACATTCTCTGTGACTGGCCGTTTGTAGGCAGTCGCAGACCTCTATACTTTGGGGAGGCCCAAGTCCCACAGCGTATTCTCTCCTTAAATTTGGCGACTCGTAGCTCCTTCTTGTATTGTCTCGCCCTGTGAGCATGAATTTTGCACCTCCATGCACGATGTGTATGCTGTCCCAACATATGCAGGGGCAGTTGGGGGTTATATCTATAAGAGTTACAACATGGAGACTGAATACCGAACGATTTGAAATCGATGTTTTAATATAAGTATGATGAACAAAAGAAATTTTCTGATTTCTTGATTTTGTTACCGTTTTTTGGATGTTGTTATTTGTTTTTTTTAATTTTTTTTATTATTATTATAGCATCTTATCTGGCCATACCATCACTACAGCGCATATTATGTGCTGTATACGAATTGTTTTTCAACGAGATTGTCTTCTCGGCCTGTCTGGTCCGCGGGAGGTATTTAATTTCCCTCCCAGCACCCATATCTGCGAGGCTTCCGCCTATCCGCCAACTGGGGAATCGCCCTCTGGAGACCTCAGGCTTCCCCCAAGGCGATAACCTTACTACCAAACTAATATCTTGTATTAAAAATGTATATAAGAAAAAAATGTAGGGATATTTTTTATTCGAGATTTTGAGAGAATTTTAGTATCACACCTACATACATACATATCGATAGCTTCGGATAGAAAGGGCGTAACTCATTATTTTGCTACTTTACAGGAGAAGGAAAAAACTTCATAAAATCGCAAAGGTTAGATATTTAAAAAAAGTTTAAACGCAAAGTCAATTAAATACTACGCACGAAATTTGTTTTAGGCTTGAATTTTTATTTTTTCTGTGTTTCGAGCAGTTTTCTGAGTTAGGGCTTTTTGATATCAATTTTCGTTCAAAACACGTGAGTTAGGTCTTTGTACGCAAAGTTTAAAATATAATTAAAATTATAAGATGCGATCCAGCACTATACTATAACCAATAATATCGGTTAGTGGTTTCTATTGATAAAATTAAATCAAAACAAATATTTTTTGAAACGCATTATTCACTGTTTTCACGTTCGTGTCTTGAGTCTTTGCATGCATACAGACCAAGAGAGACATGCAAAGACTTAAGAAAGAAACGTGAAAACAGTGAATAATGCGTTCCAAAAAATATTTGTTTTGAATTAATTTTATGAATAGAAACCACTAACCGATTTTAATGGTTATAGTCTCAAAAAACTCGTCATAGATTGAGGTTTGCGGCATTTGAGTAGAAAATTGATTTTTTTTCTACTAGGGTCATTATTTGGCCAGTTAGGGGATGGAACCCAAAATTCAGTTTTAAAAAAAATAACAATTATAACATATTATTGAAACATACCAAAAACGAATCCAATATTCTTCATATTAGGCTCGTTTAAAAGGTACTTGTGTAAATTTTTCGAATATACATACTGAACATGCTCGTTCTTGTTCCTACGGCATCTATATTATAGATTGAAGTTCGTGAGGCATTTTTCTTTAATTTAAGCCTATTTTTGTATGGGGACCCCCTAAGGAGGGGAGATAGAGGGTAGGTATGTTTAAAGAAAATACTTGGGGTAAAAAAATAATGGGGGTCGGTCATATATATCAGCCCCCTAGGAGGGGTTTGACTGTAGTGACAGGCATTTTGTCTGAAATTGTGATAAAATTAAGGTAATTTTGTATGGGTGACCCCTTAAGGAGGGGAGATAGGGGGTCAGTATGTTGGGAAAAAATGTTAATGAGACAAAGTTAATGGGGGTCGGTCAAACATTTGACTCCTCTAGGGGCACTCTGGGGTTAGTTAGGACAGTGGGGGGAAAATTCATAAAAAAATTACTTTTGTATTGGAGCCCCCTTAAGGAGTGGAGATAGGGGGATGGTATTTTTGGATAAATTGTTGGGAATAAAAAAATAATGGTAGTTGGTCCTACATTTGACCCCTCTAGGAGCCACTCTGCTTACAGTAACATCAAAAATTTGGAAAAAAAATCAAAAATTAAATTTTTCAAATGACTTGATGCGTGACATTTTTTTACAAAATAACCTTAAAATTAGTATTTTATGAAGTCTTTAATAAAAGTTCATCGTACTATGATACAGGAAAAGAGTTTCAAAAAAAGTCATCACCCTAATGCACACGCACAGTTATGAATGTTAATTTATAGGTCTCGCCATCACTGGCGTAGTTGAACGTCTTTTTGTGAGTTAGGGCTTTTTTCTTTCGCAAAAATGTTCGCTATGAGTTAGGGCTTTTTTAAAAGTAACTATAACTTCGGTATTTTCAATCAAAGGTCGTCAATTTTTTTGGAGGGGGTGTATTTGAGAGTCGACCATCAGAAAATGCAAAAATCTCGTTTTAAGAAAAAAATGAGTTACGCCCTTTCTATCCGAAGCTATCGATATGTAGTCGTAGTAAAAATAAATACCCAGCCGGAAATGGCCCGTTGAAACAATCAATGATTTCAGCATGACATAGAGCCGCGACTCCTCCTGATTATGCACCAGCTTTCTCATGAAATCTACACACAAGCGGCATTGGCCGTCATAAGAGCACATCTCACGAATTGGTAATCGAATTTGGAGTTGATATACTCTATCGCGTCGATACCTCTATCGATGACAATGCCATTGGAGTTGCGATAAAAAGCCTATAGATATACGATACCCGAGCTAAATTCCTATAGAAAAACGGTACCCGAGCTTCTTTCGATGGCAATGCCATTGCAATTGAGAAGTACTCAAATTTTCCCCTTGACTGGGTATGAGGAGAAACTCCCATTTTCATTCATACTTTATTTTCATCAATGGCTCTTGTATCATAGCATGTTATTGAGTTTTTCTGATGGGGAACTCACACTATCTAACACAAGCTACATGGATGTATGTATGTATGTAGAATCGTGAACATTTTGGTGCACAATGTGTGGGTGCAGCTTTGAGGAACAAAAGAAAAAATATGTCATGTGGACATTGAAGTTCACTGTGATATTTAAAGTTGACCCCCATCGAAGCCAAAGCAGAGCGCGCTTTCAATTTATGAATACGAATAGGAATTGATGAGGAATTTATGAGCGTAGCAAGCGATAGGAAGCTGCAAAAATTGTAAAAAAAATAAATACCCTAGCCCTTAATGAAATGGCAAGTCAAATAAGACCTTAAAGTATTCTTTTCCTTTTCTTCTTCTTATTTTTCTTCTTCTTCTTCTTTTGTTCTTGTTTTCGGTTTTTGGTGAATGTCTCCGTAAAACCTGATACGACAAAGGCGAAGACTTGCGCACTGGAGCAGCCAAACTGTCATAAGTATTTTGTGGTAAATCACACCTTTTTGTCTCCTTTTGTTTTTGTTGTTTCTATACCCGACACACTCTGTGTCGATATATGCGTGTGTTGTGTGAAACCCAGACATCGATATAGACAATACAAATATATATAAAAATCAGCGTTACCAGTCGATAGAATGCCGTCGTCTGTCCGTTCTGTGTCTGTTATACATTATCTTATCGAAGGAGTTAGCTACTGACAAAATTGTTGCGTACTCACCCGACATGTAAACAAGTTCGAATGACCCGATCGACCATTTAGGGGTACCTCCAGCTAGTCGTTACGATAATCACAAAGCTTAAAATCTGAATTTTCAAATATTGTGACATACTCTGATGTTCGAACATGTTATAATGGCAGTAATATGGATTGCCATATGTGTGAAAAGTGCGTGACCAGAAGGCAGTTTTCGAGAATAGACTCCTACACTCGAAATGATAATGATATAACGAAAGTGGCATCATATGCGTTACCATGGAGATTCGATTTAGACATGTCCTCGTCCAATCTGTTATGTCTTAGTCCATGTATCACAGGTTATCTTATCAGTACTAGGAGTCTGTCAGCTATCTACTGAAAAATGCTCTTGTTTTATGTCGTACTCACAGCCGAATCCAATGAGACTTGAAGAATTTGGCACTTATGCTTCCTTTGTAGCATGGAACATCCGAAAATTTCGTGATGTCCATTTTTAGGGGTACCTCCAGTACTAGGGTCTGTTACGATAATCACAAAAATTGCTTTAAAATCGGACTTTTTCGAAATATTTCAATGAAGCTTAGAATTTGAGCGTATATTTAAGCCTCCGATTAAAATTCAAAAGAATTGGAAAAGTGGGCGTGGCAAAAGGGAGGATTTCATAAAGAAATTTAACAAAATTCGGTATATGGGGCCCCTTATGGCCTTAAACACCTCTTGATATTAAAAAAAAAAATATTGGAACATGTGTGTCTGTGTCGTCTATTTTATTGTCAGGCTCGTTTGACTATAACACCCTTACTTGTTTTTTGTTTGTTTGTTTTTGTTGTTGCAATTGGAGTTGTAGAGACTTGATTTTTGAGAGAGCTCAGAGAGCAATTTCTGTACAACAATCTTCAGCGGTGCACCTTGCCCTACACTAACTGAAATGAAGTAGGTAAGCCAGGCGGAAGTAAGAAACGCGAAATTTTGGAGCTTTGGAGCAAGAAAAAAATAGAGAGAGAGAGAGAGAGAGAGAGAGAGAGAGAGCCGCAGCGACAAAGCGAAGGAAAATGAAACGACGGCCAAAGAACTGAGAGCGCTTTTTGGAAGCATTTATGAATGGAGTTTGGCTGAAGTTTCTATTGGCTAAGCCAGATCCGAGGGAGTTTTTATGAATAACTGCGCGAATTACAAGAATTTGTTTAAGCATATTTGGTTTCATTGTTTAAAGCTAAACAGCGCGCACACGGTGAATACGTGGCGGTAGTGACTGGCCTGGACTGAAAAAAGAAGAATGAAATTAATTCATTCATTCTGGCAGAGAGACGCTGCTTCAATTCATAATTTCTCGTGTGCTTCTTTCATAGTTGCCCTACATAAAAATGTGTTTGCTCAAGTAAATAACCATAGCTAGATACGTCACTTTTATATACATACATACATATATATACAATGCATATACTATATGGAGCATATTTATGGTTTGACCTAGTTTCCAATTGCCAAGGCTTCCAAATCATTCATTGAATTTTCTGCTCCTATAGCAGGCTAGCTAGACCAGGCCAAGCCAAACCAAGCGAAGCAAAGCGAAGCCAACCAGGCCGAGCCGGGTCAAACAAGACCAGACAAGACGAGACTATGCCCTACCAGACCAACTCCAAAGTGGCGCACAGATAGAGTACGATGCTCGACGTCATCACGGTTTACCGTGTCAAGGATTTTGAATAAGTGTACACCAATCGCGGTTGGTGGTTGTTCTTCGCTGCAGCACATTAGGGCGCACGATAGGCGATAGATGGCAGAGGACAAATGTTGCTTTCCCAGCCATTGAGGAACAGCGTCGATTCGGTTCAGCTGCAGTTTTTGGAAGGACATGCAAACGCGGTCGATTTCATTTTATGAACGGCAATTCATGCCATCCTTTGTACACACACATATGTATACATAGATGTATATATTATATATATATTGTATACATTATATATATATATGTGTGTGTATATAAATACCCACAGATATCGTGTTGGGTGCTAAAGATTCATTCAGTTTATTCTATATCATGCTCGTGTCCCTGAGACCGGACTGACTGCTGAACTGAACTTTTGAATGAATGACGTATGTACACCATCGATCGGACTCTGGACGCTTTATGCTACGTCTCTACATTCATTCTAAATCGCATTCGCTCTACATGAATGTATGTACGTTTATATAAACAAACATACGTGCCTACATTCATAAATTCACATACATACTAATGTGTTAATGGCAATTTGGCTCAATTTCTGGTTCAGTTTATCAATGAAATGAGTCATCGGCATCATTGTTGGCGCAAAAGAATATTGAAACAGAAATTCTTTTAACGAAGTAGCACAAAATATTAAACAAGCAAGGGTGTTATAGTCAGGCGGCCCTGACAATAAAATAGTGTTGCAACGGATAGTGTATCCGGCCAAATGCCGGATACCGGATATCCGGCCGACTAAGAGGCCGGATATTTAATTTTTTTGTTATATGTTTTTTGGTTTTAAAGCCATATTTAATGGCGTAGCAAAGTTCCTGAACGTTGCCATTTTTTAGAAAAAAAATTTTTTAAGTCAAAAGCGATATTTTTTTTTTTTAAATATTATATTTTTCCTCACTGAGATTAGGTTTTATTGAATTCTAATGCAAATGAAATATGTATTTTCTGGTTGATAAAGTAATTTTTTATAAATTAAATTTTACAGCATTTTGCGAATCAAGACAGCTCATTTCCAATTTCCCAATCTTTATGAAGCTGAAAAGACCTTCAGCTTTCTTGAGATGAAACGGCCGAGAAGATATTGAATATATATCTAAGAACACTAAAAAATACCTGAACTACTGGCGATTTTGTTTGGGGAAAAATGTATCCTGGCTACACTGCCAGCTGTGTTTGCTTCAGAGCTGCCAGTACATATTAAGGGGGTCTTCTCATTGAAAACCCGTTTTTTGGACCCTTTTTAAAAAAATTCTTATTTGAAAACGCAAAGAATAATTGAAAACTTTTTTTTATTTATTGTATTACAAAAGGTTCAAAGTAAATAAAAAAATTTTTTTTGCCTCGATACGTGGGCTGTTCAAAAAGTAATGAGACTTCAAAGTTGGTGGTGAAAAAAAAAGGTGCCGTCACGGCGGCCACGATTCCGGGTCTCCGGAGCGTCCGAAATGGAAAAAAAAACGGGGTTATAATCAGTATAGATGTAATTCTCGGGTGAACCTCAAGCTTAATTTTGTGATTTTTTTTGACAATATGGCGGCCATTCAAAAAAATTTTCAATTTCGGGCTTTTTTTTGTAGTTTAGTGTAAAAAAAAAAATAGTAAAAAATTTTTTAAAATTATAGTCGAGGTTCACCCGAGAATGGTGACAATTCTGCGTCGATTCCACTTTGTTTCATGAAAATCGGTTCAGTTGAACTGGAGATATCATGGCCGCCAGTTCGAAAAACGTGGTTTCGAGATAAACGCGTTTAAAGTTTGAAGCAACGCAAAAATTACTCGTTTTAGCGCAGATCTTGCTCGACAAAGAAGGCTATATCCTCTAAACTATTTCGAATTTCAAAAAATCCTTTTAGGGGCATATTCACAACTACCCAAGCTATAAATAAATGCAAAAAAAAAAAGTCGAAAAAAAAAGTTGCTCAATGAGAAGACCCCCTTAACGACTTCTTGCCATTTTGGCTTTTTATTTTTTATATAGTTCGTGGCGGTCTAAAATTTCGATTTGGGGATGACGTTTTTTGTGCGATTTACTCGATTCTGTCTTTGACAAGCCCAGAGCAGACATTCTCTGTAGAAAAACAACTTAGTGAGAAAAGTTTAGGGGTCGTGAGTATAAGATTTGGGCGCAAAATGCAAATGGTCAAAAGTAAACTTTTACTTTTAAGAGACATTCGAATTAAATGGTCATATTCACGGCATTAAAAACGTATGTGCTTATTTCATGATGTTCGCAAGAAAACAAAATGGCATGGACAAAGGCATTTTTGAAAATGATTTTTCATTTCTTGTATAAAAGAATTTTGTACATTTCTGTTTCTAAAAATTTTTTGAAATTAAACCCGAACGAATAAAAGTGTTTGTCATCACAATTTTTTGGGTATTATTTTTATTTCACAGTGTTTCATCCATAGCTGTTAAATTTCGATTACAATTAGTAATCAATTAGATTATAAGTTCGAAAGAATTGTAATGATTAAATAATTCTCTTTTCAAAAATTTTGCATAACTAATTGATTACGATTACAAGTAATCACAAAGAATTAAGAACTATCCGAGATTACACAAATAATCAAGAATACAGAGAAAGTAATTGAAAAAAGAATTTGACTACTTTCATTGATTACTATTGATTAATTTTGATTATTTTGAATATTTTACCAATAATTTCCATATTCAACTACATTCTTAAGTATTTATTTACTAAAGGACACATTTTACATAAGGAGTTGATTCAAAGTTGGGGACCTTATCACAATGGTTCGCAAAGCAGGCAAAAGTTAAAACTTACAAATTCGGTATCCCTGTTAAGGTAATTTCTTTTTCTTGAGGAAACCTAAAATAGAACCCAAAAATTCTCAATCTAATGGTGTCGAAGAACGACTAGTGCTCTCATATTAATTGCTAAATAAATATATTAGAGGCATGAAAACATGAGTATAAGGCGGATTCGAATGAATGAACTATATGAATTTTTTAAAACAGCAGGAAAACATAAAAAAAAATATTCCCAATTTGATTCCAAAGCTTATAGGGCATTTACATATACGTTTTAGCGCTACTCGTTTAAGCTAAAACGACTAAGTCAAAACGGGGTGTTTACATATGCGCATGTCGTTTTGTAATTTTGTGGTTATCTTTTGTTTGCTCAACGCGTGAAATATGAGTGAATATTGTAATTTAGAATAGAAGCAATTATTGAAAATGCGTTCGTTTTCTACATTGATTAGGGAAACAACCTCAAATTTTTTCAAAATAGGAATTTCAATGACCATATGTTTTGCATTTTTATAGTGATGACACTCAGATTTCGATATTTTTGTCAGTTATAAGCAGGATTTATCTTGTTTAGCTACTTGTTTTAAATTAAAACAGGAAAGTTTATCGTTTTAGTTTTGTACGATAAAACGGGAAAAATCTAAGTTGTTTTAGAGCTAAAACGGGCAAAGTTGCTAAAACGCGAATAAAACGGCATATGTAAACGGCCCATTACTTAAATAATCAAAAATAATTTTTAAGAATCTGAGAAAGTAGTCGGATTCTTTTTTTTGAGTATTTCTCAGCATTCTTGATTATTTGTGTAATCTCGGGTAATTCTGAGTTCTTTCTGATTATTTGTAATCGTAATCAACTACTTTTTGTTCAAATCGCAAAAGAATCGTACTTAATCAATTATTTTTATACCCGACACACTCTGTGTCGAGGGTATATTGCGTTTGTTGGGTTGAGTGTAACACCCAGAACCAGTCGAGATGTACCATACAAAATATATATAGAAATGATCAGCGTCACCAGGAGATTCAGACATGTCTGCCTGTCTGTCTGTCCGTCTGTTTGTATACAGTTATCTTATCGAAAGAGTTGAGCTATTTCTACAAAATTTGGTATGCGTGCTCACGAGGACATGGGTCAGAACAAGTTCGACAATGGACCCGATCGGACCATTTTTAGGGGTATCTCCAGTACTAGGGTCTGTTATGAAAATCACAAAAACTGCTCTAAAATCGAAGTCCTTCAAGATATTTTGATAAAATTTGATATTTGAAGATTTTTAAAGGCAAGTAATATGATATCAAAAAATTGGAAAATTGGGCGTGGCAAATGGGCGGTTTTCATAAAGAAATTGAACAAAAGTCGGTATATGGGACCCCTTATGTCCTTAAAGACCTCTTGATATTAAAAATTATTTGAACATGTACGTCTGTGTCGGGTATTCTACTGTCAGGCTCGCCGCTGACTATAACACCCTTACTTGTTTTCAAATCTAAAAGTATTCTAATTACTAATGACTATGATTACTAATCATTATTTAATAGCTATGTTTTCATCACGTTTAGCGTGAACATCTCAATCATGCTTGTTTCGACTGGTTGCATTGAACTGCAATGAAAAATTTATGAAAATTGAAGTTTTCTGTGAAAATTTCAGCACTGCTGCATCGGGTTTCCTGTAATCGCTTCATTTCAAAATCTGCATTCATAGTACAAATGCAAAATAGCAAATGTTTTATCTGAGGTATCCGGCGGCCGGATAGTGGCGATATCCGGTATCCGGCCGGATAACAAAAATAGGGCCGGATACCGGATAGTGGCCGGATAACCGTTGCATCTCTACAATAAAATACCCGACACAGACAAGCATATTCAAATAATTTAAAAAAAAAACGCTCCCAAAAAACAGGACGATTCAGAAAGAATATGCTAGATTCTTTATAAAAATCGCCCCTTTGCCACGCCCAATTTTCCGAAATTTTTGAATTCTAATCGGAGCCTTAAATATAGGTATGCTGAAATTCTAAATTACATTCAAAGTCTGATTTTGGGGCAGTTTCGTGATTTTAGTGACAGGCCCTAGTACTGTAGGTACCTCTAATAATGGACCAATCAAGGATATTTTTTGGAAAGATGTTTATGTAATGCTAACAAACGAAGCATATGTACCAACTTTCGTTCAAATCCCATTTCAATTTCGAGTGTAGGAGACAATTTTCAAAAGAAACCAACGCCCTTCTGCCACGCCCACTTTTCCAATTTATGGAAATCACATTATTTGCCTTCGAATATGTTATGTCAGTGTCATTTACAGACACAACTCTGTCATAATATAGCCGGTAGGATTCAGACCGCCATTAGAGCCATTCCTTCTTAGGAAATTGACCAGCTCATTACTGCAGGATCATTACTACAGGGTATAGATATACACTGAAACTATACAAAATAAGTTATATTGTAAATTTGCATTGGAAAGAGAGAGAGAGAGAGAGAGAAAAAAGCAACTCTCTGGAGGGAAGACGTTCTAGGGGTTTCTAGCCTTTAATCCTTTAAGACGATACCCACGCATCTTTTCGTTTCATACGATTATTTTTCAGAAATGAACATAACAAGTTTGACAGCTTCCATTACCCATAATTATTACCGCACATGTATAAGAATGTAAAAACAATTTTTGTTTTGGTAACGAATAGGTACATACATAAATCCCGACCCCCACGTTATTGTAGACGAAGCAGGTCATCCATAATGAATCGAAGGCAGTGGGTGAAAATAACTTCAAAAGCTCATACACCGAAAGATGTCGATGACGGGCAATGATTAAGCTATTAAATACTTAAATATTTAAAAAAAAAAAAAAACTTCTTTTAATCTAATTGGAATTTTCAAACGAATGCATTCGAGTGGGTCAGCTTGAATTCGGTTTAATGCACACACAGACACACACACACACACACACTCACACACACAAAATAAAGAATCAATTCGATGTTATGGCCTTGTCTTTGATTGAGTCGTTATCACATGCTGAAAGCTTTTATCAAAGGAAAGCAGAAAGTCAATAGCCGAAAGCCGAAAGCCAAAAGCCAAAAGCTTTCGATTCTCGGAATTTAAATTGTGAGCTTTTCATGCGAAGGACATTATTTAAAAGCAAGGCTGCTGCATACCAAGTGCGTATAAAGAAGGACATCCCAGAATGCATACCAGGAAAAGAAAAACAAATTTAAAAAAAAAAATGTATATAAAATATACATACATAGGTATGTATGTATGTATATAAGACGTTATTATATTATATAAGGGGGAACCAGTGAAGATAACATCGGAATACACCTACTTAGGAATACTGTTATCGCCCAGGTTAGCTTTCAAGAAGCATGTGGACAAGAGGAACGCAGTGGCTAAGCAGTCACTAAATATAACGTGGAATAAGTTTTTAAATATGAACAAAGTGTCGGTAAATGCTAAGTGGAAAGTGTTTGAAGCAGTAGGAAGAGCCATACAAACTTATGGAGCTCAAGTATGGGGTTTCGCCCAGTTTGAGGAGGCAGACGCGCTGCAAAATTATTTCATTAAAAAAATCTTCAGGCTACCGCAAACGACCCCAAATTATGCCATCGCACTTGAAACAAACATAGAAAGCAATCATCTGTTTGCTTTAGAATTGCATCTTAAATATATAAAGAAGACACTGTTTCAGTACAACACACAACGCCTTCCGAATTTTCTAACTAAGAAAATACTACAAAGAAACATTTTCTGGGCACAGGAGTTAAATGCAAAAATTTCAAATACTAATATGCAATGGACACCAAGAACATGTACAGTGGGAGAATGGGCTCAAAAAAGCATCGAGCTGGTTAACAAATTAAGATCAGAAAGTAGAAACAGGAATTTGGAGAAAAAAATGAGCAGCGAAAGACGTATTTATAAAAATTTAAGTGTTGATTTGAGCAATAATTACTTTCGGTTAAGCAACAGAAAAATAGGGTGGATAATGAAGGCAAGATGTGATCTCATCATGCTTAACGGGAATGCAATTGGGCAACAGGAGACGGGAATTTGCACCCTGTGTAACATGGGAGAAGTAGAAGACTTGAGACATTTCCTAGGAAGGTGTCCCATATTACGAGAGTATAGAAGTCTATTTCTGGGACAATCAATATTGAGTGAAGATGGTATGCTGGACATTTTGAATGGCATAAGTCGGAGTTGGGATGAATTAGTTAATTTTCTAACAAGCGCACTCGTATATAGGAAGAAAATATTGGATGAAGCTTTTTAAATATAAAATACAAAAGCCAGAACTCCCGACAGACGATCAACTGATCATTGTCGAATTTCTTTTGTTCGGTTAGGATAAGAAAGGAGCTTAATTATATTTCATTGCATTTTATTAAAATTACTTAGTCATAAGAGAACAAAATAAAAATGAATTGTAAATGAATGGTAGTTTAAGAAAAAAAGGAATAAAAGAAGAATAATAAATAAAATAAAATAATAAGACGTTATACTTGTAGGCAGGCCTTTAGGACAAGGAATTATGTTATATACAAAACTTTTATGATGAATTTTTGAATTTTAATGAAATAATTTTTTTTCATTGAAGTATGTATGTACTATTTATTGAAGGAGTAATGTGCATTTCATTGCATTGGCATGGACTTGAAAATATCCTATTATGGATTAAAAAAAAAATAAATAAATATGAAAAAGAAATTTATAAAAAGAACTCTCTCTCTCTCTCTCTCTCTCTCTCTCTCTCTCTCTCTCTCTCTCTCTCTCTCTCTCTCTCTCTCTCTCTCTCTCTCTCTCTCTCTCTCTCTCTCTCTCTCTCTCTCTCTCTCTCTCTCTCTCTCTACATATATGCATATATCTCCTATTCGTGCGCGCTCTCTCACTCGCTCTCTTTCTGTGCACATTGCGATAAATAGGCTGTAACACTTGGCAAAGAAAAATGTGTGCAACACTCAAACGCGCACGAAAATCATGAATGAATGTTCGTACATAGGTACAGAACAGCATTTTTGCATAAATTTATGTAGGTATATATACTTACTTATATATGAAAACATATATAGAATTATATACATTTATTATGTACATCTACTTATGTACAAAAATAGGTATGTACATATATATATGTTTGTATTTATGTATCAAAAACTGGCAAGTCAGTCCATGTGAGGTATTCAGTATAAGTATACATACATAAATATATTTTCATGTTATACTCAACGGTAATAAAGGAACTACAACAACAAAAGCCGCAGAAGCAATGGCAACAGCAAAGAAAAAACAACGTATTGCTAGTCAGCCACCCACAATAAGTCATTTAGCCAGTCAGCCAGTCAGACAGTCAGCCAGTCAGCCAGAGAGAGAAGTGTTTAGAAAAACATCCATTGGTAGAAATCTTCAAGTGTTTCGTATAGAAGCGAAGCAAACTTGCCCAGCAAGAAAAGTCACCTTGACAGAACCGATGATGGCAGAGTGACTTTAGAGCCGTCATGCATGACATTTCATAGGACACTTTGTATGACATTTTTACACAAACTGACAATGGTGACCTATTGACATTTAACTACGCATTTAATTTTCATCCAAAACACACAAAATCCAAAATTCAATGACGCGGAAGTACGGCAGCATCTTTTATTTTTAGTGCAACACTGTCGTAACCAGCTGATTGCAAAAACAAAAAATTTAAAACAAAATATTAACAAATGAAAAATGTCAATGAAATATCCAGCAAGCATTTGCATAAACTTTTTACAAAGGTGCTTACTGTAAAATTTGTTTCCAAGAAGCTATACAAATTATTTCTGAACATACAATATTGTATATTCATATTGTATATAGCAGCGTAAATGCGAGTAATTAACCCAAAAGCGAGTAGTCTTGAAATACTCCCTGTCGGAGTTTTGGCAATAAAACAGATTCACATATGAAAGGCGAGTACACTAAAATTTACTCCCTTTAAGATCGAAGGTGGATGGGGATGCTTGTTGCTTTGCTTACTTTGAACGATGAGAGGCAACGAATAGAAGAAGAAGGAAATTTAATTGTGGAACAATAGCAGCGTACACTTCATTTACACAAATTTAGCCCATTTCCTATTGAATAAAAACCACCTACAATATTACCTATTATTATTATTATTATTATTATTATTATTATTATTATTATTTATTATCATTATTACATTTTGTCAATAACGTGAAAAAAAATAAATTTTGAAGTCAAAATTTTAATTAAAACAAGTAAGGGTGTTATAGTTAGGCGGCCCTGACAATAAAATACCCGACACAGACACACATGTACAAATATTTTTTTAATATCAAGAGGTGTTTAAGGCCATAAGGGGCCCCATATACCGACTTTTGTTAAATTTCTTTATGAAAACTGCCCGTTTGCCACGCCCACTTTTCCAATTTTATTGAATTTTATTCGGAGGCTAAAATATACGCTCAAATTCTAAGCTTCATTGAAATATTTCGAAAAAGTCAGATTTTGAGGCAGTTTTGGGCATTTTGTGACAGACCCTAGTACTGGAGGTACCCTTTATAATGGACCAATCAAGGAAATTTTTGGGAAAGATGTTTATGGCTACAAAGTAAGCATAAGTGCCAAATTTCGTTCAAGTCCCATTTCAATTTCGAATGTAGGGATTTGTAGACAATTTTCGAAAAACGCCCTTCTGTCACGCCCACTTTTCCAATTTTTGGCAATCATATTACTGCCCTTTAAGCATGTTCAAATATTAAATTTCATCAAAATATCTTGAAAAACTTCGATTTTAGAGCAGGTTTTGTGATTTTCGTAACAGACCCTAGTACTGGAGATACCCTTAAAAAATTGTCCGATCGGGTCCTTGTTGTTACTCATGGGCCCGTGCTCACGCACACCGAATTTTGTAAAGATAACTCAACTCCTTCGATAAGAAAACTGTATACAGACGGACGGACATCGAAATCAAATCTCCTGGTAATGCTGATCATTTCTATATATATTTGATAATTTCTTTATATATTATGGTCGGGTATAATAAAAAAAATCAACTAACCTCCTTTGAGGTAGAGAATATACTCCAGGGAGTACTCCCTTTTAACGGTTTTGGAAACGACCGGCCGTTTTAAAGTGTGGTACAAGATAAAACAAGTAAGAAAGCTAAAGTCGGTCAAGCCCGACTTTGAAATATCCAGCGTCCCGACATTATTGGCGCTTTATGTTACGAAAAATCTCCATTTGTGAATGTGGCAGTGGGCGGGCCACATAAACTATTTTCCTACACCTTTCCTTCGCCTTGGTCAACCTATGTTGCGAATTTGAAGCTTCTACGCCTTTTACTTCGGAAGTTACGAAAATTCTCCATTTGTGGGCGTGGCAGTGGGCGGGCCACATACATTTTTTCCTACACCTTTCATTCGCCTTGGTCAACCTATATTGCGAATTTGAAGCTTCTACGCCTTTTACTTCACAAGTTACGATAAGCCCTTATTTGTGGGCGTGGCTCGAAGAGGACGGCGTCCATTTTTTTCCAGGATATGTCCCTTTTCGTAGTTTACCAGTACACCAAATATCAATGGAATGTGTTGGATGGTTCGCAAGTTACAAGCATTTTACTGAAAACACATTAAATTCATTTGTGGGCGTGGCAGTGGGCGGATGTCTCCCATTTTTACTTAGGATCATACTCGGACCTCGATATACATGTTTGCCAAATTTCGACTTCATTGGTTCAGCCGTTTCGGAGGAGATCCGTCCACGGACGGACGGACAGACGAACAGACAGACAGACGGACGGACGTACGGACATGTCTAAATCGATTCAGTTTTTGATTCCGATCATTTCTATACACATTTGTCTATATCTCCGGAGCTTAATTCTCCCTGTTACAAGATTCGCACAAAACTAATATACCCCGCTTACGCTGGGTATAAAAAAGGCGCTGCAGCGTAAAAACATTGTTCCGACAGTAAGGCATGGGGAAGGATCTGCCATGCCATGGGGTTGTATGGCTACAAATGGAGTGGCTATTCATCGATGGAATATTGGATAAGGATATGTATGTAGGTACATTGACATTCTCGAGAACAGTTATATTCCAACCATTAAAAAAATTAATTTACCTGGCTAACTCATTATGGGTATTCATTCAGACCTCGAACTTAGTGAACTTTGAGAACTTTTTAAACAGCCGTCAAAGCTTCCATGTATTTTGACAGTTAACGCAAAGAAGTTCTCAGAGTTCACTCCTTCGAGGGTTCGAATGAATTCCCATATTATGATTCGGGATTATGATCCTAAACATGCTTCGCTCGTAGTGCGAGAATGGTTGCTCTGCAACGTTTAATCAAAACTGGACCATCCACCACAATCACCCGCCTTAAATGTGATAGAACTGCATTTGGGGGATCACGTGAAGAAACAGGCGAAAAAGAGACGTGTTCCATCATAAGCCGATCTTAAAGCTTGCTTCATCGACAAATGGAACAAGATATCTGTGGAAACTATACAAAACTTGGCTATAAATATGCCTTCTCGTTTCTTTGCAGTAGCAAAGGCCGAAAGAGCCGTAACAAGTACGAGGAAACAACTGAACAAAAAGGGTAAAAACTACCGGTATGTATGTACTTACAAAAGATGATTCCCGTAATTCGGAAAAGACAAATACAACGTATTTTAACCCCGTTATTCAAACTAAAAATTTTCCATTATTTAGAGCTTTCAGGTTTTGTTGACTTTAGTCAATGTAAATAAAAAGGTGTTGCAGTTTTGGGATGTTGACAATATAGTGGATTGACGTTATCCCGAGTCTTATACAGTCTTATAAGACTTTCCAAATGATCTTTAAAAATATTTCTTTATTTTTTATAAACATTCTCAGATATTTGGCTTAATAGCATGTTTCCACATAGTGCATTAACTATATGCATTAAAGTTAACGCATATAGTTAATCACTGTCGTTTCCACTTGCAGACTGTGCATTAACTAATCAGCTGATTTCGTCGGAAGCTGTTGTAAAAAAAAGTGAAAAATACCCCTTTCTTATATTTTGCTAGATATAAACGATATATGGATATATTACAATCTTCATTTGATTTAAATGTGTGAAATAGCTTAAATATTTTTACTTATTCCTTGGACTTTCCATTTTCAATTTGATTTTTATTTCAGCGTTTCTTTGATTTGACAGAACGGTTGTTATTTAACGTACTTTTCTATTCAGGGGTGCAATTTTTCGTAACATTTGCAAGCAAGTCCAAATGCAACCATGCTGTTTTATCTGCGTTAAATCTTAATGCATGCATTATTGAGGTGAATCACATTTTAAATCATGCGTTAACGAGTTAATGCAGGTAATTGAGTTAATGCGCTATGTGGAAACATGCTATAAAAAATGAAAGTTTCGGCGGTCTGGAAGGTCTGAATTTTTGTTTTGGGTCATTGGCTTGTTGAAAAAACCAGTGTAAAGGCATATTTTGTCTTCAACATTGTGAAGGATAACAGGTCCAAGGACATTTTGAACATATTAGTTGGTGTTCAAATTGCGCAAGATATTAACAATCCGTGCCCCCGTGCCTAACTGTCTTGGCAGTGAACTTTGACTTGCATTCTTGCTTCGGATGATGTCTAACGTATTGTTTTTCCTTAGCGTGATCAAGCTGCACAGCCTTAGTAACATCAGTCCCCAATAGGTTACGCCAAACTGTGTCGGGTTCCTTAAGAATCTTTTAATTCTGCTTTTCAAATTTCCTGAGTTTAGCAGACTTACTTTTCTAGGAGTATGTATGTGCTTTAAGGTTAGCTAAGGTAAAACGATACCTTAAAGTGGAAGTAGCTATGGGTAGTTCTAGTTTGTTTTCGATCTGCATAGTGGTCTGATCAATATGTCTTGCGTTTCAGTGGTTTTCTTTTGTCTACCACGATTTTCGACCTGAGGTGAACGTTTTTTTTTTTTTTTTTTTTTTTTTTTTTTTTTTGCGTTTTTTATCATCCCATTAGAAACTCCGAGAGTCTCCTTTATAAAAGCAAAGGTTTTGCCTTCGTCGAGCAGTTTTTTGATGGGGTTTCTTAGCTCAGGACTAAAATTATTATTCACTGATTGTTTTATTATATATATAACTCTATAACTCGAATTATTTCATTGGATAATGGTTGTTCGATTTATAGAAGTTTAACAGTATATCTACATATATAAATTGTTTGTATAATTGAGATGAAAAGAACTGGGCAAAATTCTTTCATAAAAGCAAAAGAAATAATAGTCGTCCTCATGGTCAGGAGGTTCGCAAATAGTCTTCGTAAATTTTGCGATCGCAAATTTTCCGACGCTGCTTGAGCGACCGACCCTTCGAAAGCACTTCGTAAAATTGATTGGTTTTCCATATGTATTAAAAGTTTATCTATCTTTCAACTGTTTCTGTTCTTTTTCAAATTAAGGTCTAAAACCATTTGTACCATAATTCCTTGGCTTTTCAAACGCGATTGGCCGTGTATGCTCGGCTTGACCCCAAATTTATTATGCTAACTAGCTAACGACGTTTTTCGAAGCAAAAACCAATGGCGAAAGTTTTTGACGCCTCGTAAAATTTCTTCCATACAAATTTTGACATTACGTAAAGTTTGCGAACCAGCATGAAGACCACCAATAAATAAATAAAAATTTAATTTCCCTATCAATAATTTTATTACGGAAATTTACCTGCGATGGAAATTAAGTTTACATCCATAAATTTTCAATGCGCCTTAAAAAACTTAAAAACCAATTAAGAATTCAGTTGAAATTGAAATATTTTTGAAATATGCTCATTAGGGCCCGGTCGATTGATTTTTCGTAGAAATGGTATACCAAAATTGTAATCTACGGAAAATTCGGAGAAAATTTCTTGCAGATTCCATGGCCTTGAAATTAATCCCTGTTCCGTATAAATCGATCGCAAAATATGGCAATGAATTTTCACATTGAAATTTGTTTTTTTCATAATTGTTTTTTCGGTTGAAAACTTATCGCCATTGGCAAATTTCGAGTTCGATTGATGTGGAACAGGGATTAATTTGAAGGGCATGGATTCTGAAAGAAAATTTCGTAGAATTTTCCGTAGATTACAATTTTGCTCTATCATTTTTGGTTTTTGTTTTTTTCCACCCATATATTAGGTGTAGTAAAAAGAAATCCATTATTTTTGCATAAATGGTTGCTTCGTATTTATAGATAGTTTAAATGTATATCTACATATTATCAAATATGTTTGTTCGATAATTGTATGCATGTAAAGGTAATTTGGCATAAATTCTTTCATAAAAGCATTAAAAAAATAATAGATCAGTCGCATGGTCAGGAAGGTTCTTGCAGCGAATAGTCTTCGTAAAATTGTTGCGATGACGACAGAGATTTGTGCCAGACGCTATGCTTGAGAGAACCGACCCTTCGAAAGCGACTTCGTAAAATGTGATTGGTTTTCCATATGTATTAAAAGTTTATCTATCTTTCAACTGTTTCTGTTGCTTTCTTCAAATTAAGGTCTAAAACCATTTGTACCATAGATTCCTTAGGCTTTTGCAAACGCGATTGAGCCGTAGTATGCTCGGCTTGACCCCAAATTTATTATGCTACACTAGCTAACGACGTTTTTCGAAGTCAAAAACCAATGGCTGAAAGTTTTTGACGTTCCTCGTAAAATTTCTTCCATACAAATTTTGACATTACGTTAAGTTTAGCGAACCATTCATGAAGACCACCAATTAGATAAATAAAAATTTAATCGTTCACACTGATCAATGGAAATTTCTATTACGGATTTTTACCTTGCGATGGAAATTAAGTTTACATCCATAATCGATTTTTCAATGTCGCCTTAAAAAACTTAAATGGCCAATTAACGAGATTCAGTTGTGAAATTGAAATATTTTCTGAAATATGCTAACATTAGGGCCCGGATCGATAATTTCAGATTTTTCGTATGAAATGGTTATACGTCAAAATTGTAATCGATTACGGAAAATTCGGAGAAACCAAATTCTTGCAGATTGCACATATAGGCCATTGAAAGTTAATTCACCTGTTCCGTATAAATCGTTATCGCAAAATATGGCAATGAATTTTCACATTGAAATTTGTCTTTTGCATAATTGTTATTTTACGGTTGAAAAACTTAATCGCATCATTGGCAAATTGTCGAAAGCTTCGATTGATGTGGAACTGTGATTAATTTGACAGGGACATGGATTATGAAAGAAAATTTCGTAGAATTTTCCGTAGATTACAATTTTGCTCTATCATTTTTGGTTTTTGTTTTTTTCCACCCATATATATCGACCCGCCCTAATGCACATACATAGATACAAACATATGAAAAACAATTCTGCCTCATTGCATGGAATGGGGAGAGAAGCTGGGAAGTCCTAGCCAGTGCAATCGTATCCTGTCGTATCTGCTTTGCTAAAAGAAGAGTTGATAAAATAAAATGAACAAGTTGTGTACTCTGATCAGGCCCACTCCACTCCACTCACGATAAATGATACGATAGTATGCTACAGGAAGAACAAGTCAAACAGTGCAAATTCATTGCAATGTTCAAGTGCAACTACATACATACATACATACATATGTATGTATGTCGTATGTATGTTTGTTTGTTTGTATGCATGAGAGTAAATATGTAGGATATTGAGCATTTAAAATTAAATTGCGAATTTCACGAATTTGCCGCTGGCGATGGAAATGGAAATCATAACAATTTCCTAGAATTTTTAATTACGCATATCGTTTCAATATTTTGCAAACAAACAACATTTCAAATATTAAAACCCATCGAATATTTACCCTCGGAATGAAACGGAATGGAACGAAGCGAAATTAACTGAAATGCATTCATGAAGCACCCGAAGTTGGGTCGAAATGAAAAAGCAATCAATTGACGCACTTATTCTCAATTATTATTCTATACCAGATGCAATGGTCTGTAATGCCAATTTCCAGTATGAACGGCACTTTATTAGATCTCTACGCTTAATATCCTTAATTTTTTTATTTTCATTTTCATTTTTATTTTATTTCTTTTTTATTATGAATTTATTTATTTAAGAATTTTTTTTTTTTATTTTTTACATTCGGTCGAATGGTAATTTACAGTGTACTCTCTCCTTGCGGACGAGTTTTGGGAATGCTCGAGTGTTTCTGCTTGCTTCTCAAATAGTTCCCTCATAAGCGGACATATTTTTTCGGTCCCGTAGGTGTCCGCTTAAGAGACTGAGTACACTGTATTTATCAGGGACTGAAAATAACAGTTTCGATGTTTTTCAAAATTTTAAAAAGCAGCACCAAAAAATTTTCACACAAAAAAAATGTTGATACCATTGTAATCCTTAGGCCATTCTCGATGAGATTCTTGGATGCCTTTTATTTTTTTTTTTTAAACTTTTTTCAATAAAGTCTAATATTAACTAGTAAGTAAAGGCTTTTAGTTTTTCAGTCAAACGATAACTTTTAAACTGAGACAAATATTTTTTTTGGTCAAAAATAAAAGTCTTTGCGAGATTAAAATTCAACCATTTAGTCAATATTTAACAGTAAAATTTTTTCAAATAAATTAAAAGTCAAAAATTGTCCGTATTTTGTTAAACTTTTATTATTAAGGGCCAATATTACCAAGCATATTTAAAAAATTTTTTTAAATAAAAATCCGCTTTTGGCTTTTACCATTCCAATTTTTAAAAAAATTTTAAAAATATTTTAAATCACCTCGGCACTGCGTTTAAATATGACATCAAATTTGAGCTCGATTTTCAAAAAGCAGCTGTTTGGAAAAATTCAAAGAAATAATTTTCCAAAAAAAAGCAGTTTTGGAAAGTACGCAATACGATAGACAGGACTAAAAGCTTTGGAGTCACAGCGCAGCAATTAGGAGTACGAAATAATCGTTAGGATGGCTCTTTATAGAATCCGTTTTTAAAAATAACGATCTAATCAGCTGTCAAATGTACTCACAGCCCTGGAAGTAGACGGTGCTGCCGTATATTTCGATGCTTAAAAAAATACGATATTGAAAATGAAATTTATTTTTAAAAAATTTTAATTTTAATTTTAAAAATTTTTTAAATATGCTTGGTAATATTGGCCCTAAAAGTTATAACTAGAGCTCGGATTTTGAATATTTTGAATTTTTTTCAATTTTTTTGCATTTAACTGTGCTTTTTGAATATTTTATTCACTGAAGTAGGTTTTTTTTTTGTTGTTAATTTGACCATTCAACATTTTAATAGGCATACTAAATCGAACTAATTTGGAATTTTTGACTGTGAATTTTTTGAATTTTTTTGAATATTTTTTAAATATATTTTTGAATTTTTTTTTTTTCATTTTTTTACATATTCAAATTCCGAAGCATAGTTATAACTGTTACGGTCCATGGTATTTATTTTTGAGAAAAAATTTAATTTCAAAAGCTATTACTAGGTATACGACCGAAAAGTCATTAGTGGTACTCATGCAGCTTCGCAAATTCCTTCGCAACTTCCATCGTAAATTTCATATAAATTTACAGTTGTGTGACAAATCTCATTTCCACAATTTGCGAAGCTGATGAGTCATAATGTGATGAAATATACCCAATATTCAAAAATTCTAACTAAATGAGAGAGAAAATGGAAAATGGAATTTAAATAAAGAAAGGATTAAATTTTGAAACATTACAAAATACATATGTTCAAAATTTCCAGAAAATGCTAAGAGGATTTGGACTTTATTCCTGCACTTTAATTTCAATGGAAAATAGTAGGTACTTATAACTTTTTGTTTTTTACGAAAAAAAAAAAAGAATTAAAAGCAAATATAATATAAGAACAAAACTTTTTGTCGAACTCTATGATAATTGCCTGGGAAAATCTATTCATGAATCACAGCAGCAGGAAAAGCAAAATCCTGCTGTGGGAAACAACCTTGTGTTTTGTGTTATATGGGATTGAACGAACGATTTGCTTTTTGTGCTTTGCATCTGGCGCTTGTTTGTTTTGTTGTTCCATAGAAATACGAGCATAGAAATGTGTACTTCAAAGGAAAAACTTTGAAAAGAGGAATGCATAAGATCCTAGGGAACCGAAGTCATCATCATATTGCAAAACCTTCGGATTTATGTGGTGGTTTCACCATAATTCCGCCAACTCAAAAGGATGTCGTTCGAAATTATTCAAAATGGTAGCGCACACGCACACGCACATCGTTGCACAATATTGCAGAAGATTCCATCAAATCGAGATAGCAAATTTCAATGTGAAGGCTTGTATTTATTCCGAAAATATGTATTCTGAAGTAAACAACTTTGCAAGGACGAAGGTTTTTTTTTTTTTTTTGTTTTCTTTTTTTGTTGTTGATTTTTAAACCTGTGGATTTATGTGGGATGGTATGGCTACTAATGGCATTGGCATTGGCATTGGCCTTGTGTCTGTGAGGAGATTTATATGAGGATTATGCTCTGCCCCTTTTTTTTCTCCATTATACTTAACGCTGTTTCAATCATTCCAGGTACTACGTTATCAATTAAATTACTATCGAGCGATTTTGCGTCAATAAAAAAAAAAAAAAAAAAAAAATGGATTGGATTGGATTGGATTGGATGAAGGTCAATTCGAATGGAGTTCGAAAGGAATCGTTAAGCAAACAGTAACTGAACGCTTTAAGGAAAATGGAATTCAACTGGGATTTTTCGAAACGAATTTTAAAGCAATGTTAAGTCAAGTGGAACGACATGATGAAAACGCAAGAAAATTTCACTGAATTATATAAGTACATAGATATAGATACTTATACAAAGTTGTTATAGAGAAATATAAATTATAAAATTTTTGCTTGTTTTCGATATTGAAAAACTTGAATGATTTAAATATTAAATTTCAAGAGAATACACAATATCCGGAAGGACTTTGTCATGAAAATTATGTATACTTAGTGTTCGATCGGGTGGGAGTGGATGACCAAATCGAGTTTCCTTTGTGTTGCCAGCAGCGTTGCTATTGTGAGGTGATAAAAATACTTTAATGGTCTGCATTTCTAGTCGATTCATAATAATGTGTGTAGGAATAAAAGTTTTTTTTTTTGTTTGTTTTTTTGTTTTTTTGTTTTGTTCTTCTTTCAGAATCAGCATCGGAAAATTGTTCTGAGAGCATACTGTGGGATGCTGTGTTTTTCACAAAAGCTTCATACGTCAGAGGAGGGAGATCTCGTGCAATTTTTGGAAGGACAATGATAGTTGTGCCAGCACACATGCCAATCATTGATTGTTGTCTTGAGGAGCATTTCAAAGATTTCGCACTAGGCGTAGAAATCCTGCAAGTGTTTCTTACAAAAAACTTCAATTTTCAATTCATCTGCGCGACAATATGTATGTAGTTCTGCTGCAGAGTAAACGCACATTGAAGGTAGACGACGCTATTTAGAAAATGTGAATAACATGGAAAATTGGTCGCCTGGATCGCGAACCGAAGAATAGAAATATCGCCTGCGAGTAGGAGTATGGATTAACTAGAACCAGAACCAAACAAGAACGATGGATGGATGGGATGGATGGATGGATGGAAGGAGGTAGCAAAAGTAGCTCGAAGAACAATTCTTTCAATGCCACGTTGGGGTAATGTGAGTGAAGTGACGCCAAAAGCGTAGGCATGCAAATTACTTTCGCTATATGGGTACCTCTATAATAACAAGAAAATAAAAGAAAAAAAAGAAAAGGAAAACAGAAAAAGAAAAAGAAACTTTACAAGGAAGCTTGGGTGTTGCGCTTCGTTGGAAATTATAGGTACGCAAAATTAAAATTTTTTTAATTCTTCGCTTTTCAATTCTATGTAGGTACATATAGTAAATTTCTGTTCGATTGGAATAGAAAGTTTTTATGTGTACCTACACATATATCGCACAAACTCATTTAAGTCAAGACACATAAACTATGCAATTGGGGGGGAAAAAAAATAAAAGTAAAAATACTTTTAGTTTCCAAATGACATGACATGAGTCGTCAAATGCAGATTTCCGTTATTTTGCTGCTGGATGTTACGGTAATTTCTGGTTATTTGCGTCACTGTTATATGCGTATCTTGCATTTAAGTGATGTTAGTTTAGTGTTTTGCTTAAGCTCTTAAATTAATGCAAATCTCATATAGCCCGATTCTGAATATTCCCGGGGAATTTACTTTTCTTGAGACCGAAATTCTCCTTTTTTTTAAATAGATAGGGAAAGGAAAATGATGGGTATGGGTCAAATACCCATTATTCTCCATCAAATTTATTCCCCCAAATATTTGAAAAAGAAGAAGTTTAGTCTCGAGAAAAGTAAATTCCCCGGGAATATTCAGAATCGGGATGATAATAATGTTTCATTCTCATATGGTAGTTTTTTTTTTTTTTTGTTTTTTTTTTTTTTTTTTTGTTTTTTTTTTTGGTGATTATGATCACTTTTATTGTGGCATGATTTTTAATCATTGTTTGAGTGAAGGATTTTTTTGAGTGACCGTAAGTGATTAGTGATTTTCTATATATTGTTATTGATATTAAAATATATATATATTTTTTTTTTTCGATTCAGGAAATCTTTACAAACAGTTGAAATCGAATTTACTTTGTTATGGATTGTTATTGAAGGTATTTTAAAATTACTTCAAGTGTTCCCTGAACTGATATGTTTTTTTGTAAAAGTCTAGAGAGCCCAACAAAGAGTCATAAAAGTGAGTTTTAATAGGTATATGACGCAAATAAGCGAAATAGGTATTTCGGATAAATGATTTCTCTGGCTATCTACAATGCACAACAAAGCGTGCATTTTTTTACATTTTTTTTTTTTTTTTGTTGTCGAAGCATATAACCAGAAACCATTGTATTTGTTGAACATCGATTTTACTGATGGAATTTATTTTAAAAGAGATTTTTTTAAGCTAATAGTAAATTGAGACTCACCTTTCATGTCCTTCTGTCATGATTTGTTAGAAGTCTAGTATGTAGTAAAAGTATGGACTTCATTATAAGTTTCATGATAAAAGCATAAAGACATTCAGATAATGACGAAAACACTGCGTTAGTTGTATTAGTAGTTTTATTTGCTTTTATCCCAGCGTAGGAAGTCCTTTTAACTTGATAAGAAGTTCCGTTGCTCGATAGAAGAACACTTTTCACATTAACACCAAGTCACTCCTTTATGAGAACTGACTACAAAAATGTCTCTACACAGACTGCTCGATTGGGATGTCGATGGAGTATCAATGCAACGAGAAAATCGATAACTCGCTTAGATGCACTGTGCACGCATTTATCGAAAAAATCGATTTCTTCTTTCAATTGGACAGTATGTATACGCAGTGTTGCCCGTACGAAACGCCTCAAACGTACCCCGCCCGGACATTATCGCATGCATGAAGAAATCATTAATGCAAAAGGACATAGTGAAGCATACATATTTAAAGAGGCAAATTGCTGCTTTTTCGAATGATCGTCTAGTGAAAATATCATAGAGGCAAACAGCTCGATGCAAAAGGATTTTTCTTCAAATGAAATATTTTTTTGAAAGAGGGTTGTATACTTGAATTTTCAATGAAGTTCCTATGAAACTTTCATGACAACATGTTTTTCAATCTGTTTTAAAATTTCGTTGCACTTAAGATGTTTCAAGATTTGAAACTATTAAGTCGTTCCAAATGCGATGATGTGTCACAGTCACGACGTGACGAAATATGGCCATATCCGTGAATTTTTTAAAATATTCATTGAAAAAAATACAAGTTCAGAACCGCTTTTAATACATGAAGAAATTTTAAACATTTTCTTATCTCTTCTCCTCTCAGGTCCCCGCGACGTATCCTATTTTTTCAAATGAAATAATCATGCACGTTGGATCCATTTCAGCCAGTCAGCGTCTACTCTTTTCGTAAATGAAGATTTCCTGCGGACTAGGGTCATTCACTTATTTTCTTAATGAATAACAACAAATGAAGCAACAAACTTCATTTGATGTAAGGGTTAGTAATGCGAGTAATCGCAGTATGAATTTTCACCACTTCAGAAGTAGTGAAATTTCCGGCTGGGGTAGAACAGACAAAAAAGTAGATTTTATAATTGAAGCGTCACCCCAAAAAGCGTTCCCAGCAAGAAATGTAACAGTTATATAACTAGTTACGTACCCGATACGGGTACCAGATGTTGCGGTATTTTCTTCGTTACACGCTTATGGGCAAGAGGAGATTTATACCGCGATGTTGCTGAAAAAATGTTGCGCACACTGCGTACATGTAGCAACCATCTTTTTCTGTTGAACGAATCTGTGCATAGGTTTGTCTCTTTCTGGCACATTGAATATATCGGAAATATCGCAGTACTTGTAACTAGTTAATTCCTAGTTATGAGTATAGAAAAGATATGGAAATCTTTTTTCATGCAACCCACCCTTTACCATTCGATTATTTGAAATGAAAAAAGAAGTTATCTCGAAATATAACTTAAAGATTTTTAAAGCATATTAGTTTCATAATATTCCTTCAATACTTAGAATGTGGCTCCGACGATTGCAACTTTTGAAATAATTAAATGGCGACATATCTTATTGATGTATAAATATCAGAGACATGCAGGAATGAGTAAATCAATGGGTACATCATTAAATACTTGCTTCAAAATAGTACTTCTGCGATTTATTCCCTTACTACATATAATATTAATTATGCTTTTATTCATGAGCGACACTTTGGCTTATCCCAATTAAGGAGATTGGAAACAATTTACTGGTTACTTATCGCAAAAATTCAACACTAGAAAAAATATTTTTATAGAACATGTATTGGTGTTAGTAACTGCAACATTTGCTCAAATGTGTTAGTGAGTTTCGGTAGCAGTTTCTTGCTGGGTAATTGAAACTCTCTACATTTATCGATTAAGAGCTAATCGGTCCTTTATCTCCTAGAGCCCATATACACGTTAAGACATTTCGATAATGAAACACACTTTTTGTGGGCTAAAGACGCACGGGGATGTAGTATGGGAGCGTTTTTCTCTCTTCCCCCTGTGCCACATTCCATCAAAAATTTGCTTCATTATCGAAATGCCAAAGTGTAAATAGCGTACTACAGTCGGAATATTTTTCAAGAAAATCCCTTTAAAAAAAAGAGAATTCGCTACAAATAGCACCACCACCAAAGTAAGCTATTGGTAGGCAGGTCGCCTACAATCTCGTATACTTTGTAAGCAATGGGTACACAGTTCGCCTACAATCTCGTATATTTTGTATATTTGCAATGCGAATTCAGGAGCGTAACATTTTTCTATTTTCTTCTCCTTATTTTCTTCGGACAAATTCTTCATTACAGTAAAATTTCAAAATAGTGATCAAACAAGAATGAAGAGGTCGATGGTGACATTCGCAGTTAAAATGAAAATAACCTAAAAATCATCATTTTAACTGCCATAAGGGGGATGTCCATCAATTACATGAGGGAAATTTTGGCCATTTTTTTTTTTTTTTTTTTTTGATTTAATTAACATTTATTTAGTGCACTGTCTCAAAATCAGAGACATCTCATAAAGATTTGATACATGAAAATATGTATTAGGCGGCGAAATAAAATAGACAGCATGCTCCCTGTGGAGCATCCTTATATAAAATTGCACTTATAAGGTGCTATGAGAAAGTTGAAGTGGTGTTTTCCGTTTAATCCTGACGAAAACTCATGTTGGAGCGGCCATTTTTGAAAAAATTTTTAATTTTGAAAATGTGCGAAGATGACCCAAAAATTTGAATATCTACCAAAAGAGTAAAAATACTGTTTAGTGGCAGCACGATCCCAAACGAAATCGCTTTTGCGCACACCCTAGTCAAAGTGGAACATAACACCCACACACAATGCTACATATGCTTTGGATTCGGGCATGCAGCACAACAATGCAAATCAGTAATTAACTTGTAAAGAAAGCTTTTTACAACTCATTAGATCAATGAAGAATGCCAACAGGTAACATGTATTAACTGTTAAAGAAAAACCCACCCCCTACAGATAAGGAAATAAACCCTAACCCATTGCAAAATTTATGGCAACAGCGAACATATCAAAATATGAGGCTAAAAGCAAATATCCTAATCTATTCAACAGATTCGACATAGGTGTGTATTCGATGAAACAGAATACAATACAAAATTTCCCAGACACCAGACACCTACGCACAAAAAATATTAGCAACAATAACACCACTTCAGCCAATGCAAAAAACATTTTACCCAGTCCATTCCTTCGCTAGAATAGCTTTAACACCTACGACAGTCCCAAAACCAATCATTTCAGAAAAATCTAAAAAACAAAAAAAAAAAAAAACTGATGGAGAAAAATAAAGAAATAAGAAGCTTAGACGAAGCTTCCATCCAAATGGACCTATTGAAAATAAAACACTTTGAAACAAATAAGGATACTACAACATAATATACAAAGCTTAACTCATGACTACAACATAGAGAAACTAAAAATCTTTATATTATACAACCAAATCAATATATCCAAGAAACATGGGGTAAGAACAATGCCCACACTAGTCTGGCTGATTATGCCTTCCCACACAAGGCCAGGAAAGATGGATATGGAGGCGTGGGCATATGTACTTTTATGTACATCAAACGAGCAATTAAGATTACTGGCATCGAAAGGCTGACAAACCTTGAGTGAATTGTGATTAAAACTCAAAATTAAAAAAATAAATAAATAATCGGTATTCACTATCCAGTGCATTTTTCTGTGCGTTTGCAATTTCTTTTTGAATTTGCACGACTCCGTGTCGCTATTTATATTCAATTAAACAGTCCTACAGGACCAGACAGAAATAGTGCCAAAACCAGTACATATATGTATTCTGAACGGGCAAAAAATATCTGGGAACAAGGCACAATATCTCATACTTATCAAAACTTTTTGAACTTCATATACACAAGGAATATGAACTCAGCAGCTGGAAAAGATAAAATATCCTATTAAATGATAAACTACCTTTCAGACGAGCAAAAACTAAAACTATTCCAAACCATCGAACTCTGTTGGAAAGAGATCCATGATAGCGGAACATGGGCGCCATCGACAATGTCGTACATACAGATAGTAAAAGCGATGAAAAATTACAACTCCACATACTACAATAGTGCACAACATAAGAAAAAAGAATAGAAGAGAGCAACATATATCAAATAGTATCAGCCTTCTTCGTACCGGGACATAGCAAAATAAAGTAAAATACGAAAAGTACGCAATAGTTGATGAGGCCGCCAAATCAGCTAGAGAATAACGAAGACTCATAAAAATCTCCTGGTCAAAGACACTCTACACAAACTAAATGTAATTTACTATGGAGATTGCATCCACAATCTATCTGAGGACCTTGAACACATAATTTTTGAATGCCGCAAACTACTCACTGAGAATAAAAACCCCACACCGAACTCATGAAATGCAAAAACTTACCAAATCTTATATCGTCGGCTTAAAGTGTAAACCTGCTAAGTCAACTTTTAACCGATTCCGACTTTTCGATGTCATTCGAAAGAAAAAAGGACACTGCATCGTCAGGCAAAAAAAAATCTTTTTTAATTTCAAATTCTAAATACGGAGAAATTGGTGATGAGTAAATCTGCTAAGTCCAACTGTGGTCAAAGTTCACTGCTAACACCAACAAGTGACTCCAAGTAGACTTTGTATGGTGCACAGAATCGAATTTCGAAGAGACTTCATATAGGAACAAAATAAACCATCCATATTTTGGGTCTCCTTCCCTACTTTGAAGTCTTGAAAAAAAAAGTGTTTTTTGTTTACCCTGTAAAGTTTTGAAATTGTTAGTTCGCAGGTTTACACTTTAAGCCGACGATATATTATAAATATATATTATACATATATTATAAATATACATACTTACGATACATCACAGCCCCAAAATTAACCTATTAAAACGCACGTACAGGGGAGGATTAAGACAATTTGCCACCCTAGGCAGTTGCGATTATGCCGCCTCAGACAGCTCCCTAATTTTCGCATTTGTCTTTTATGTAGTGTAAACGGTCAGAGTTTGCCGCCCTAGACAGCTGCCTATGCTGCCTATATGGTTTATCCGCCATTGCGCATGTATCGCAAACATGACCTTCACTTAACCCTGCAGTAAATTAGGCCGGTCCTGGATCGAACTCGGGTCGGTCTTTCCATACATTAACCTCATCTCTTTTAATATAGGGCTGTTATTGAAAAAATAACCGGTCCCTTTTCAAAGCGCGTGGGCTTGGTTGCGGCTGAGTCCCTTCGAATGAACTCACGCAAAAACGCTAAATTTGCCACTAGAGGAGGGTGAGTTCGATAGAGGTTAGCCCTAGACCGGTCTTGTTTCATATAAAATTGGGGTCGGTCCTATCTGGAATTACTTAGGTCCGGTCCATTTTAAACCGAAACCATTTCATTACTACAGGGAAGCTACAGTAAACTACCCTGCAATGGAGCTAAAAGAGAGATTTCTTCAATTCCTTCAAAAAGGCATCATAACGCTTCCAGATTTAGAACGCTTAGAATTTTTGTTGCAGCACAGATGTTTGAACTATCAGTCATGTTTTTATAGTAGCCATCCCTGATTTCAGAGTGTCAAATGATGTCGGAGCGACAAATATTAAATTTTTCGAATATTTGTCGTATTGCGCTATCGTATCGGAGAGCATTGTATCAGTGATGCCAGATTGTGGGTTTTTCCCCATATTGTGGGTTTTTTCACTCAAAAAACGTGACATGAGGAAAAGTATGGGTAATTTTATATCGAAATTTATGCACTACATTTAAGGTATATTTACTACTACAATTTTAAGTTACTTTTAAATTTTTTTTGTTATTTTCTTGATACTTTTATTAAAATATTAAAATATTAAAATATTGCGTTTAAATCCAATGTTCAATTTTGAAATCGGTACGCCCATATTTTCAAAAAATCATTCTGGGTTTTTTCGTGGGTTTTTATTTTTTGAAAATGGGGAAAAATGGGTTTTTTTCCAATATATGAGGGTTTTTTTATCGATAAAATCTGGCATCACTGCATTGTATATTGCTTTGTGGGTTTGCGTTCGGATTTCATTATAGATACATCATAAATATATGCGCACTCTCATAGAGTTTTGGGCGAGTAACATTTCGCCCATTAGAAACCGAGATGTTATCTTCGGCAGGCAAAATAATCACGGACGAGAAAAATACTTTGGTGAGTTTATCTAAGTGAAAAATTGACCTCATGTATTGGTGGGTACCCAAGACCGTGGTGTGATACCAGATGTTGAAAAGAGCCAAAATAGAAAAGGCATCCTGTGATGTGCGCATATACTAGTTTATTCATATGGTATTTTCATTTCGTTTGATAGATGAACATTCATAAGAAAACGCAAAATCAGTCATATCGTAGACTGTGCGCCATAATTGTACCATCAAGTCTTTTCAAACTTCATTATGGCTATTTTCCATTTTCTATTTTGGCCCATGCAATCGAACTTCCTTATAATGAGGTCACACGGGACCAGAAAATCACTACATTATATAGAAATTTCATTTTACAGAAATTATTAACACGTACACTGAAAGTGTATAGACGTTCACTATACGGAAGTTCGACTGTATTTCATTTTAATTCAAAATATATCCTTGTTTTTGGAACGTTTTTTCCATATATTACATTTTATTACATATATTATATATCGTTTTTTCATTTCATATTGAGGCCAAATTTCAAAGCATAAAAGCTTTTATGCTAATGAAATGAAAGCTCTTTTTTCTAAAGCTCACGATGTGAACGTCTTGGCAATAGAGATGGGCGATTTCGTTCAATAAAGTGCCCAAAAAAACTACATAGTTCATTTATCGGAAGAGAACTAGTTCGTTCAAGCCGCGCCACGACATACAATAATGTCCCTGTTTGGATTAGGAGACTCTTATGGCGGCTGCACGTAGTTTGATGGTGAGTGACTTACTGGGAAGGGAGAGGGGTTTTCGTCACCCGTACAGGTGACACTCTTTGTGCTTGTCATTCGCAATGCGAAAATTCAATATGGCGGCGAAAAATGCAAATGAAAATGAAGAGTCGCCGAGATACATTTTTACACGTGTAGACGCGAAGGAGGTATCTAAAGAGAACTAAAAAAGTTTTCTTACCAACATTTTGCGAATAATAGCACTACTGACAGACATAGGTATTTTACACCATGATGGTGTGAAGTCTAGGTGACACACATAGGTATTTCTCAAAAGTCTACCTTAGCCAACATATACTACGTTTATGCATCATGTTAACCCAGGTATATTCAACCCGAGTAAAAAACCTGAGCATAAACGGGCAATTTTGAACTTGAGTTAAAAGACTAACCCGTTTTATTCTTAAGAGACACTGAACACGATGCGGCATGACATACACGAAAATTATGTTTTTAGAATATAAATGTATGGGAACATTACAATGCATGACTAAAAGTCGAAATGAGTTGGATTTTTTTGTCATTCGCTTCGATTTGCCTAAGCCTCGTGTTTATGCACAAACTTCAAACTCGAGTTGAATTTTCTACCCACTTTAAATAAATGTGTTTATTCAACCGATTAAATTCTCTAACTCGGTTATAAATAGCGTTTATGCGAGGGGGTTGAATTGACCTGAGTTGAATATACCCGGGTTAACATGATGCATAAACGTAGTAATAGACTTTTTATAGACTTCACACTACATTGAAAGGGAGATTTATTGTGGACTTCTTAGATGATATGGTAACGCTGCACAAAATTAAACGAAATATCGATTATTTTATCGGAAACCAGATGTTTAAATTTCTAATTTCAAGTAATTTATGCGAAATGCATGAAATTAATTCCATCGTATGGATTTATATAAAAACAAACGATATTTTCATGGATTCTTTTGAGATAAAATCGTGTCTAAATGCTACCAAAATGTTTTTTAATTGTTTTTGTTGTTGTTTTAATTTTCAATTATCAGCTGTTTAAAGAAGTCCACAATAGAAATCCACATTCAATGTAGTGTTCACCCCAACATAGACTTTTTCCATTGTAGTGTGAAGTCTATAGACTTTACACCATGTCGAATGCATTACAGTGAACTACGGATAAATGCAACACGAATAAATGCAAAATCCCCATAAGTTCAAGGTGCTTTGAAGCCCGTTTTTTTGCGGTCTCATGAAAATATACACGGATTAATGCAAAGAAGGCATAAGTGCACAAGAATTCGAGCAAAAAACGTGTTGCATTTATCCGTACTCTACTGTATATACATATATATAATCTTTATTTGCTTTTTGTGTTGAATTCGTGTTTATACGTAGAAAAGACAGCACAAGACGATTAACCGAGTACGTGCAACCAAAAAAACGCTCAATTTTTCTCTACTTCCTCGCACTTTGCTCTCACAAAATGTGAGAATTAACGTCAATAATTGACTAGTAGCTTCATACAGGTGGCACGAACGCCGTTTTCTAGCTACACACTTTCATAAATTATTACTTTAAAATAAAATAGAAACGTGTTAAAATAGCGCGTCAGTGCTAAGACAGAAGAATATTTTTCGATATAAAAAAAAAATAGATAATAAGCGATTAATCGGCGAACACAGATATATCAGCATACTCCATAGATATCGATATGTTTTGAGCATTCCTAGTTCTTTCCATTACGTGCTCTACGGCTTTGATGATTTGGGTGTCGCAGTCGATTTAGTAAATTAACTTTAAAATTGTGAAAAAAATGGCTAAGAAGAAAAGTGAAGAGTACGGTGCCGATGGCGAAGGTGGTGATTACTCAGAGGAACCAAATTTCGATGATCCGGAAGGCTTTGTTGACGATATCTCCGATGAAGGTAACTTTAATTTGCCAGCTCGGCACATGCAAAATACAATTTTTTTTTTCGACCTAACCTCAAATGGTTGAAAATTATTTCAGAATTGCTCGGTGATATGCTGGCACAGAGGCCGTGTGAAACGGATGGTGTCGAAAGTGTTGTAGTGGTAGATAATATACCGAAAGTCGAGCCCAGTCGTTTGGACAAGCTGAAGTCTGTTATTCAAAAACTCTTCAGTGCTTGTGGAGAAATCGTTAATGTTGTTTACCCTGTGGATAATGAGGATAAAACGAAGGGATACGCATTTATGGAATTCAAGAATGCTTCAATGGCTGAGAATGCTGTAAAGACGTTTAATAATCATCGTTTAGATAAGAATCATACATTTACTGTGAATCTTTTTACCGATTTTCAAAAGTGAGCGAAATTTCATGCCCCAAGAAGAGTGGAATTTATTAATTGGGTTTTTTTTTTTTTTTTTTTTTTTATATTTTATTTGATATTATTTCTTTTATTTTAAGGTATGAGAATATACCCGAGAAATGGGAGCCACCGACGGCGCAGCCATTTAAAATGCAAAACGATTTGTATGTTTTCATCAATGAGCCCGATGCATATGATCAGTATTGCGTAGCGGCTGAAACGTCGCCGAATAGCGTGCAGGTAGCTTTCTGGCAGAATACTCTGCCCGAGCCAACCGAATTGGAGACCCGTGAACGATTTACGGATACGTTCGTGAAATGGTCACCGCTTGGCACGTACGTGGTGACTTTCCATAAGCCTGGTGTTGCCATATGGGGCGGAAGCGGTTTCCAGAAGATACAAAAATTCCCGCATCCAGGGACGCAATTTGTTGAGTTCTCGCCATGTGAAAATTATCTTGTTACTTACGGTCCCACTCCCACTGGCAAAAAGTCATCATTTGGGATATACGTACCGGTGTTGAGAAGCGTTCGTTTGTTGCCGATGGCATGTCAGTGCTTTCAATGTTCCGTTGGTCGCACGATGATAAATACGTTGCTCGTCTTGGAGACAATTCCATACATATCTATGAGACGCCTTCGTTCTTTCTGCTCGGTTTAAAGTCGATCAAAATTCCTGGTATTCGTGGATTCTCATGGTCGCCTACGGATAATGTAATTGCTTATTGGGTAGAAGAACAAAATCAAATTCCAGCGCGTGTCACTTTGTTGGAGATACCGAAAAAGCGTGATATACGTAATAAGAATCTATTTCACGTGGCCGATTGTAAACTTCATTGGCAAAAGTGCGGCGATTACCTTTGCGTTAAAGTCGATCGGTATTCGAAATTGAAAAAGGATAAGAAGGATTCGGATGTTAAGTTTCTGGGAATGTTCTATAACTTTGAGATATTCCATATGCGTGAAAAAGAAATTCCAGTTGATTCTGTTGAAATTCGCGAACTAATATTGGCATTCGCTTGGGAACCGATCGGTAATAAATTTTCGGTTATACATGGTGAGACTAACAATTCGAATGTTAGTTTTTATGAAGTGAATAAAGGTGTTAAGCCATCGCTTGTTAAACGTTTGGAAAAGAAATCGTGTACGCATTTGTTTTGGTCACCACGCGGTCAATTCATTGTTATGGCAAATCTTACGATGGGAACATTTGAGTTCGTTGATACGAATAATGATTTTCTCATAACTGCATCACCGGATCATTTTCGTGCATCGGAAGTTGAATGGGATCCAACTGGTCGTTACGTTGTAACGGGCGTCTCATCATGGAAAGTTAAAGAAGATACTGGCTTCAATATGTACACCTTCCAAGGACGTATTATACGCCGTACAATTTTGAAAAACTTTGTACAATATCTATGGCGTCCGCGTCCACCGACTCTATTGTCGGAGGCCCAACAAAAGGATATCAAAAAGAATTTGAAAAAATACTATCCAATATTCGAGCAGAAGGATCGTCTACGCATGACTCGTGCATCAAAAGAATTGCTTGAGAAACGTGCACAACTTCGCGAACAGTTTATGGAATATCGCAATAAGCGAATTGCCGAATGGAACGAACAGAAGAGCAGACGCTTACAATTAAGAAATCGTAAGTTCACAGCGATCATTTTCATCTTTATTACTTTATTATACCCGACACACTCTGTGTCGAGGGTATATTGCGTTTGTTGGGTTGTGTGTAACACCCAGAACCAGTCGAGATAGACCATACAAAATGTATATAGAAATGATCAGCGTCACCAGGAGATTCGATTTAGACATGTCCGTCTGTCCGTCTGTCTGTATACAGTTATCTTATCGAAGGAGTTGAGCTATCTCAACAAAATTTGGTATGCGTGCTCACGGGGACATGAGTAAGAACAAGTTCGAGAATGGACCCGATCGGACCATTTTAAGGGGTACCTCCAGTACTAGGGTCTGCTATGAAAATCACAAAAACTGCTCTAAAACCTGAGTTTTTCAAGATATTTTGATGAAACTTGGTATTTGAACATGTTTAAAGGCAAGTAATATGATTTCAAAAAATTTGAAAAGTGGGCGTGGCATAAGGGCGTTTTTCGAAAATTGTGTCCTACACCCGAAATACAAATGGGACTTGAACGAAAGTTGGCACGTATGCTTCCTTGATAGCCAGTAACGTCCTCCCCAAAACTTTTTTCGATAGAACCATTATTAAGGGTACCTCTAGTACTAGAGTCTGTCACAAAAATCCCAAAAATGCCTCAAAAGCGGACTTTATTGAAATATTTCAATGAAACTTAGAATTTAAGCGTATATATAAGGGTCCGATTAGAATCCCAAAAAAATTGAAAAATTGGGCGTGGCAAATGGGCGGTTTTTATAAAGAAATTTAACAAAAGTCGGTATATGGGCCCAATATGTCCTTAAACACCTCTTGATATTAAAAATTATTCGAACATAAGTGTCTGTGTCGGGTATTCTATTGTCAGGCTCGCCTGACTATAACACCCTTACTTGTTTATTTTTGAGTTTACCTTGCTCATTCGATTCTTATTAATCTTTTTTTTTTTTTTCTTCAGATATTGATACCGATAATTTGGAAACAGAAGAAGTCGATGAAGAAATTGTTGAATTTTTAGTCAAAGAGGAAATCACCGTTCTCGAGTAGTTTCGAAATTGCGGCACGACAACTTGTGTTGTTCTCTTGACAATTCAAAAGGGAGCAACACACGACGGAACGAACGGAACGGAACGGAAAGGAATAAAATCGAAAATACACTTTGAAAAGGGAAACTACTGTATTAAAGGATTTTGCGATAACAACAATTAGCAATACCTTGGCATACGGAGGCAAGTCTTTGTAAACTACAACACTCGTCTTCATTAAATTTTCTATTAAATATTGTAACGCTATTTTGTAATACAAAATGCCAGCAAATTTAGTTAAAGAGACATACCGACAACAACAAAACACACATTACGTTTTATATTATATTATTTTATGGAATTTGTACGAAATTAAATATAATTATGCAATTAACTTGTATGCCAAAAGTGAAGAGCTCGTGGGTTTTATTCGATATCAGTTTGTTTTTTTTTTTTTTTTTTTTTTCTGTTTTACCAATGCTTCAATTGCTCATCTGTCAGGCAGGCACTATCGCAATAAGGAAGATCCATACTGAGAGCACGTTATTTGGATATTTATGCACATGTACGGCCAATGAGAACTCAACGTTTTTGTCGGAGTTCAAATGAATTCCAGTTGATCGTATGCGCTCCGAAATAACCGATAAGTTTGAGTATGAGAAATTTAAGGTAAAACCGTGTAACTGTAATTTACAATGTTTTTTCAATGATTTTTTTGTTTTTAAAATGAATGATGTGAAAGGAAAATATAAAAATTTCTTATTTAATGAAATTCTTCATACCTTGTACATCGGATATTCAGCCGAGATTTGATCTGCATAATTTGTGTTCAACTGATCAGAAGTTGAGGTGTTCGCATAAGTGCTCTTCGATTCCAAATCCAAGAGAAAATCATACAGACGCGATTGAAATGCTCTGGAAAAATTCCAAAAATATATTATCCGATGAGGATAAAAGTTTTATTGCACACAGATATTGAAACACTTGCCTATTCCAGACCGTCTTTCGCATCGAACGCCATGAACTGATTTTCTTAATAATTTTCCTTTCAATATTTTTTACAAGCTCAACGGTATTGAGTGTTTCATGGAACACATAGTTTAAATTTTGAACTCCGCCTAAGGGAGCGGGATTCTTTTTGCTGAACGCTGGCAACCAACAAGATGAATCGTTCAAATTATAATTGATCATGGAAACACGCGTCTCGGATTGTATGTTACAATATATCTGAAATATATATATATATATATAAATGAAAGGAATCAAAATTGTAATTTATTTTTGGAGATTTTATCTTACATTGTCCTGAGAAATAATATAGCTAATACTGCATAACGGACAGAGAACATCCTTTACAAAGTAACGTTTTCCGGTGCATGGTTCAAGAAATTGTAAGCTATTATCCTCAGCTTTATACAGCACAAGGGCTGATTCTCCAAACGTGTTGCTTATTCCCAACACTAGCCAACATTTATGTCCGAGAGATAACAGGAAATTACAGAGTAACACACCGAAATCCTTTGCTGAGCCCCATGTTGTATCCAGAAGAACCTGCCGGTAAAAAAAAAAAATATTTAAGAACTTGGCACCATTCATCTTGTCTTCGTTAGAGATGAGTACCCCGAGAATATTCAGAATCGTGCTGAATATGTATGTACATATACAGGGTGTTTCGCATAAGGATGTATATCCGAAAGGAGGTGATAGGGGTGCTCAATATCGACCAAAAATCGTATGAGGGGGGGGGGGGGGGGGGGGGGTGGAAAATGCTTCCCTAAGGAGTTTAGAGGGCCTTAAAGTTTTTAGGCAGTAAGTCGAGAAAAAAAAATTCTATCACGATAACGGTTCATCGTAGAAAAAAAACTGTTAAGCGGTCTGAAAGCCAATTCTATGGGCTTTTAGGCAAAATTAAATTCATGGTAAGAATTTAAGCCAATGATGGTTAATTAAGCGGTCAAAGTCAAAAATTCTGAAAAAAAATATATTTTTTTTACTTTGAGAGCCATTTTGGTATGAAAAAGGTCCTATTAACACATACTTTTCTAATTTTTTTCAAAATTCTTATTTAATTTACTTCAAATCTGTGGTACATTTGTCATACCTTATTAGCGGTTTAACCTCAGGAAAAATAGGATTTATAAACAAACTTGAACTTTTTTTATGTGATGAAATTCTTAAAAGAGCAATCTTTGGCTTACAATGGCCAGCCAGCAATTTCTTATTTAAGACAAATTTTGGTTTAAAATTATACGAACTTTAACTGGAAAAATTGGTAATTTTTTGCTGAGATTATTTAATTTGATTTTTTAATTTATTTTTCCTGAGGTTAAACCGCTAATAAGGTATGACAAATGTACCACAGATTTGAAGTAAATTAATCGAGGATTTTGAAAAAAAATTAGAAAAGTATGTGTTAATAGGACCTTTTTCATACCAAAATGGCTCTCAAAGTAAAAAAAATAGAATTTTTTCAGAATTTTTGACTTTGACCGCTTAATTAACCATCATTAGCTTAAATTCTTACCATGAATTTAATTTTGCCTAAAAGCCCATAGAATTGGCTTTCAAATCGCTTAACAGTTTTTTTTCTACGATGAACCGTTATCGTGATAGAATTTTTTTTCTCGACTTACTGCCTAAAAACTTTAAGGCCCTCTAACTCCTTAGGGAAGCATTTTCCACCCCCCCCCTCCCATACGATTTTTGGTCGATATTGAGCACCCCTATCACCTCCTTTCGGATATACATCCTTATGCGAAACACCCTATATACACATATATGTATACATACACTTTACCTGATTATTAAGCCAAACACCCCGATATCCAATACAAGGATCATAGATCTTGATGCTGCTCAAAAGTGCAACGTATCGGCACACAATTTCGAATAGATTCTCGCTCGTCTCGTCGAACGGCAATGGAATGGGTTCCAGCAATCGCGTTATGCAAACACGTTTACCATCTTCGGTGCAAACGAGCGGATCCAAAAACCGATGCGGATACATTTCACGTACAAATGTTGTCCATTCGTGCAAATGCTGTCGAACTTCCAACAGTTCGGAGCATTCCAAAGTTCTGGTATTTATTCTTGGCAATTCGAATGTTGGCTCCAAGCTCAAATAGAAATAAAGTTGTACGTTTTCTTTGATCTCAACAACGATACTCGTCTCTAAGGACGTTGAAATGGCATCCAAAGATGGTCGCCCATAGCCCAACAATATTTTTGGAATATTAAATTCGATATTGTCTTCCAAATTGCGACGCTGCAAGACCGTATTTATTGGTATACGATATTCCGCGAGAAAATTCGTTTGGACTCGTTGATAAACATTGGCCGAACTTAATTCATCATTGATCTGATTCTCGACGATCTCGTCAAAAATTGTTATCTTCAATTCATCGCGCAGTTCAAGCAATGAGCCACTGTAATGGGGAATCGGAATGAGAAAATTTTAAATAGATTTCAGGCAATTGTTGTTATTGTTGTTGTTGCGTTACCTCATTTGCAAAACTAATTGCTCATTCCATGTAGGATTTGAACCTTCTGCCGCTGTTGTGCGGCAGTATTTATCTCTGTAGCTTATCGCAACGAAAGGCCTCACATTGGAATATTTTAAATCTGGAGAGAGAGAGAGAGAGATTAGCACCTTGTGAGCGTTTAACAAAGTTATGCTAAATTTATCAGCCCGATTCTGAATACTCCCGGGGAACTTACTATTCTCGAGAGTAAATTTCTTCTTTTTTTTTTAAATATTTGGGGGTGAATTTTCATGGGGACTGGGTACTTGACCCATAACCATAATCTACTTATTACCCTATCCATTTAAAAAAGTACAATTTCAGTCTCAATAAAATTAAAAAATCTGGGAATTCGTTCCCCGGGAATATTCAGAATCGGGCTATATATTATATATGTATTTTCTCACTCTGCGCTACGAATGTACTAGAGCTTCCAGTATTTCTTTGGTGTTCATGATCATTATCCAATGCTTGACGATACGATCGTACGGGTATTCCAGTTGCACGCACGACATTCAATATAATATTAAAATTCTGAATGCCATCCTCCCATTCCATCGATAAGATATGCTTATTTTTGAGTGCATCACCTCGATTCGGATTCAACGGTCGCCCAGGATGAAATAGAGAAGCAATAGCACCAATCAATAAGCTGCAATTTTAATTTCAAATCATTAAAAGAATAAATTAAAAGACTGGAAAATTGCAAATCATCTTCAGGTTCAGCTTCAGCTTACCTCCAGCTAGCTGGCTCATCGCCAGTTAATAAATTCTCACAACTCTCGATTGCTTTATCCAAGCGAGCGCATTGATTTCGTTATGGCTTCGTACAGTGATTTCAGATACTTTTTCCCACGATGCTTATGCAAGTCAATTGGATCCATCCAATTTCCGGTGTCAATCACCACCGCCGCCGCATCGCTCTCACCGCTTTCGCAATCAAATTCTAGCTCATGCAACAATGCGGGAACAAAGCATATGTCCCGTGTACGTTCATCGTTCTTAAGGTATCTTGAACGTAGCAATTTAAAGCGTGGATTCGATATTAGACAATCCAGGCTGCACAACTGCAGCTGTGTCTCCTCAAATGTGCATGTTTTCGTCTCGTTTTCCAGTATTGTCTCGTCTTCATCGCTTGTATCTAGATTTAAATAGTCCGGCGCTATTCCCTTTCCAATTGGAATCGGTACATTTAAAGCATTCGCATCGCCGAGGCTTTCGGTCTGGCACTTTACAGCTAAATACAAACGTCCGGCCAATGATTCCTTCTTCGATGAGAATTCAATATTCGAAATCGGGTAGCCGGATTTTGCGTCCTTATTTTGTAAAGCTAAAAGTTGACTTAGTGGCACAATGATTTTGGCAATCTTATGCGGCGCTGCAAAACGTGATTTTTCATACAGCTGAAATAGAGAAAAAATAAATAATAAATAGAAAAAAAAAAATAATAAAAAAAAAAATGCAATTCCCTAGCATGCAGTGGCGTGTCTAGAGAAATACTGATTTGATAGTGCTTATATTTTCCACAGTGGTATATTGAACAATTATAAGACATTAACCCAAAAATTTTTTTGGGGGGGGGGGGGCTAGAGGAAGTTTAGAGAGTTATGGACCAAAAACCAAAAAAATCCGAAAATTTCATAACGTCCGATTTTGATGAAAATTTATATATAGAATAAGTGAAAAATTCTAAGAATTTTAGCACTAAAATTTTTTCAAAAAACTGGTCCTTTCTGGACCAGTTTGGAACTAGACCCTAACTAGACTAGTTGTAATCGGTTTCTTGAAAAAGTTTTGACGCCAAAATTCTAAGCATTTTTCGCTTATTCTATATATAAATTTTCATCCAAATCGGACGCCATAAATTTTTCGGATTTTTTTGGTTTTTGGTCCATAACTCTCTAAACTTCCTCTAGCCCCCCCCAAAAATTTTTGGGTTAATGTCTTATAATTGTTCAATATACCACTGTGGAAAATATAAGCACTATCAAATCAGTATTTCTCTAGACACGCCACTGCTAGCATGTGAGAATTAATTAGATTCGGCCAATTCGATCGTAAAAGATTACGGCTCTCTACACAATGGTAAAGAAGCCTGCAAAGCCTGGCAATTGCAAAATGCATGGACAACGCTATACCACATACCGAAATATTGATCTCAATGGGCAGTCGCCGTTCGAGTAATATTCCGATTGCTTCATTCATTCTCAAACTAAGATCGGGTTCTATCCGATATGTTCGAGATTCCGCCACGAACTCGCGATCGAAATAGATTTTGAAAAAATAGCTTCGAAGCCGTCGTTGCTGGCTGCCATTGTTGAGCATATTTTTAGTGTTTTCATAAAATTCCTCATCGCTGACCCGATTTAGTTTTATATCAATTTTCGGTTCGTCCGGCATCGAGAAGCTCTCCACATACTTCCGATTCAGTTCGGCAGTTAGATGTGAAAGGTTCGGTTTCTTTGGCTTTATGCCATCGCCATCGCCATCGCCTTCGATTTGCTTCCTCCATAAACGTTTGGCGGTGTAATAAATCTCCAATTCCTCACGATAGAATTCACTTAGATCGGCCTGAAAGCGTTTCTCCCATTTCATACGTTCCTCGTTCAATCGTTGTGCCGTCGTCAGCTCGCGAACATGTATACGTAATTTAAAGCGTGTACATTGAAACTCCTGTCCTTGACGTAATTTCTTCAACTCTAACCATTTATCCAATATGGATTTGAGTAGACATTTATTGTGTGCCTCCTCGTCATACAAACGCGTTCTTAATTCTTTAACTTTAAATAAATGTTCCTGTACGGTCTGGAGTCGTTGCTGCTCGGCAGCATGGTCGAGACCATTGATCCCTTGATCATCGGAATTTTCATCAGTTATAAGATTCATTAAAGCGGTAACAACATTTCGCTCGGATTGAAGACTTCTTTCCAGTTTCTCAGCAATACGATTTTGCTGTCTATTCGAATATTCTTCGTATAAATCTTCAAGTTCGTTTGCGAGTGAATGCTCATCACAAAGCTGGGGATATTGTGTGAAGCGCAGCTCCTTTAAATACAATTTGATGAATTGACGAATTGGAATTTCAATTGGACTGGAGGACTTGGCGTTACAAAATATTGGATGGAATTTCTTTAGACAAAAACTACGATAAAGTATGGGATCACTGCTCAGTGTACGATTGTTTCTATCCGAATTTTGAAGAGAACTCAAAATCGCTTTGGTCGGTTTTTCATCGAGACTTTTGAACTCCGTATGATATCGATTAATCATTCGTTTTGTATTTGCGTTAGGTTCGTTAGTTATTTTACTATCCAATCGAATCTCATGCTGAAAATTGGTATTCGGTTTATATAGCAGATCGTAATCGTAATTATGCTTCAGCCCGTAAGCATTATGGGTAAACAACAATTCATCGTGGACGCTATCGATTTGTATAAATGTCGATGCCGTTTGGTGTTGTTGATTTCCATCTCGTGTTGAAATTGAATGATCTGGCGGCGTTGCAGTATTGAGGAGCATTGTTCCGCCGCTCGATTCCTCTTCCAATAGCGTATCCTCATGCGGCTCGTTAATTTCATAAGTTCTATCGCTTCTTTGTGTTGTTGAACTCTCGATACTATCGTCGCCGTCGCCATCGCCTGCATCTCCGTCAGCGTTTGTTCGCCCATTTGAAAATAGATTTTCGCCATTTGCTGTATAGGTTTGCCTCTCACTGCAGAAGAATTCCTCACTCTGTGTTTCCAAATTATTGTCCTTCGAGTCGGTACTACCCAAATGTAAATTGAAATTCAATCGGCTCAAGAGTTTCTGTATCTCCTTCTCATTTTCTTCGAATTGTCGGCTAAGGCGTGTTTTTTGCTTCTTCTTCTTCGATTTTCGTGTTGATCTCACCGGAATAAGTGATGCTGACTTATAGTCTTTCTTCTTTTTTTTACGTTGAGAAATACTTTCGGAACTCATTTAGTTTTCGAAAATCTCATCGCCACAGGTTTATTATTGTCAATGTTTTTAATCTCTGAGAATTTCCAAATAAATACATTTGTTTGACAAATTTTGATCTCCATGGCAACCATTTGGTTGAGACTAGAGATTCAATTTAAATGAGCGTTATAACCAGAGCCTTGTCTGGCTTTTCGGATGAGTTTCCACGAGATTCAAAATTATTTTACATATCTCTCTATTATACAAAAAAGTTTTTTTTTTTTTCGCGTGTACTTTTATTTTTGTGTGGCGGATCCAATATGGCTGACTTTTTTCAAAAATGGAAAGTGGGTGATTGGGACAGAGGGTGAGTGGTGAAGGAGGGTGATGGAGGTGGGTGGAGTAGGTGGTAGAGAGGGTGATGTCGAAGCGATCGTGGGAGGGTTGGGGGTTGGTGAGCGAAGCGAACAGGGGGCGAAGCCCCCTAGTGTATATACATATATATCAGCGTTGCCAGATGAATTTTCTTAAAAAGCGGGATTTTTTAAAAATTTATCCAAAAAATGCGGGATTTCACAAGCAATTGCGGGACAAATTTAAATTTACTTTCGCGAGACAACAAATGTGGAATTCCAACAAAAACCCCTTAACAAAGTATTAATTATGTATATTCAGAATTACTTTTTCTTTCTATGGCTTTATTGCTCGCATTCAAAGATTTTAAACATTTTGTTACGTTTAAATTTTTTTAAATTCTTAATTTACTGAGAATTCAATTATTTGTACTTTTCTGAACCTTTCACCGAATCTAAGATTTCTTTTTTATCTTTACAAACTAAAAGTTAGTTTCCTATATTTGAAAAAAGCGGGATTTTCATGTCGGGACATTATAAATTTTAGGCCAAAAAGCGGGACATCCCGCAAAATGCGGGACGTCTGGCAACGCTGATATATATATATCTTTGAATTATTTTAAGCACACAATTGACGGCGGTAACATTCACTAATTAAGACCGATTGGATTTCTCTACAATAAATTTAAAAAAAAAAAAATTTGGGGCGGATTAAGACAATTTGACCCCCTAGGCAGTTGTGATTTTGCCGTCTCAGACAGCAGCATAATTTTCACCTTTTCTGTTATTGATGCATTGACGGTCAGAATTTGCCGCCCTAGACAGATAGCCTATATGTTGCCTATTCGGTAAATCCGCCACTGGATATTCCAATGTTGATCACGATTATAAGCACTTTCGTATGACTATCGATATGACAATATGCAATAACAATTTAGCATATTATTATATATAATAAAATCCTATAGCTTATGTGCAAGAGGTGTATTTTTTTGCTTTTGTATCAATTGTGCAAAGGCTCCTGTTATTTTGAGATCTTTCATTACCCTTTGTAGGTACGCAGTTGGCACTTTCAAACTCATTCAAAATGCTGTCAAATTTTTTGTTCAAAAAGTAAGTTTAAAAAAAAAAAAAAATTGATTTTCTTAGTCGTGCGCAATTTTTGGGAAAAGCTTTTGTTAACATAACACACACATATAACCATATATGTCAATCTCATAGATATTGCGCGGGATGTTTCGCGCCAGTTAGAAAGAGATGTTTCTCGGCAGGCAAAAAGAGCGAGAGAGAAATACTTTTGGTGAGTACCTAAGTGAAAAATTGTCATTTTGGTGGGTACCCAAGACCCTGGTGAGTACCCAAGACCGTGGTGAAAAGAGCCAAAATGGAAACGGTTCCTGAGTGACATATATAGTTATATATGATAACCATATAGAACTATAGCTGCAACTTCGGCCAAAAGCTATCACGTGGTACACCACACTTTCTATTACGTGGTTCACCACAGCACTCGACTTATGGCGTGGTTCACCACAGTTGGAACTTTTTCACCAAATCATGCCATAACGCGCCGAAAATTGGCCGAAGTTGCAGCTATAGTTCTATATGGTTGCAGCTATAGTTCTATATGATGATAACACATGTTAGCATACACTGTTAATTAACATTTGAATTTTTGAAGAAATTTAATGATAAACGACATTAAATTTTCTGTTAATTTTCAATAATAAACTGCGCACTTTAAATACATTTCAATACATTGATTCAATGGAAGCAGATACATTTCTTCCGCGTGAAACGCCTGAAAAGTTGAAATAAGTTTTCAACTTTGCCGCGTAAACCGCAACAACCGTCCTTCCCGTCGTTGATGGAGTATCATCGCCTTTAGTGTGCAATAAAACCGAAGAAGAAAGAACTCTGAAAAAAACAAAGAGCACTTGATTTGTTTCAATGCTTAATCTGTTTATTTACCTGCAATATGCATAAGTATATAAAGGTTTTGACAGAAAGGTCTCGTTGCTAATAAGCAGATAATTATATGTTTTTCTAGTTTGAAGATAAACAGCCCGATTCTAAATGTTTCCTCAAATTTTTTCCCAGCGAATTTGTTAAAAAAAAAAAAAAAATCTTTTCGCAACACATGGAGATGTCAATATGAAGCGAGCAAGAATTTTGAAAACATATTTTAAGGTTATTGCATTCATTCTTCTATTGACACTTAGAATACTTCCTTCTTTTGCGGAAAAACATTTTATTTATTATATATATATTCACCCCTATTCTGAATAATATTTCACGTGAACTTTTCCGCCAGTTTCAATATAAATTTGTAATTATTCTGAATAGATGTGATTGTTTTCATTGCATCTATACGCCGTGTATGAATGACGCACTATAAAAGCTAAGCTTGCTGTGCATAAAATATAAAAAAAATAAATTGAATTAAATTGGATTTGAAAAATTCCTGGGGAATCTCATTTAGAATAGGGCTGAGAATTTTTTTTAACTCTTAAGACACACTTTCGGCATGCACTTCTCCATAACATTGGACAGTTGGGAGACGTCTTCGCATTGAAAAATTATTCCAAATTTGACTAAAAGACATCAATGTACCCGTGCACACAACGTATATAGCTAAAACTTAAAACTCTACTTTGCTAATTATTTGGAAAATCTTCAGTAGAAAGATTATTTTGTACAATTTTGGATTTATATATACAGTAGACTCCCGCAAAAGCTAATGGATTTGTCCCGAGAATCGTTAAAGTTTCTGATAAACTTCACTTTTCCTTAGAAACGATCTATTTTCTATGCTATTCCCTACGTCTTTTTGAAGCCAAAAACCCATAAAATTTTGAAACAAACTCGTTCATATTTATATACTGCGAAAAATGGATAACTAATTTCGTAGTTTTTCACTACTGGTGACGACAAAATTTTCCGTTACTTCGATGGATGGAAAATTTTGCCTAAGGAAATAGAATTTATTATAGTTTGTTGTGTGTGTGTGTGTGTGTGTGTGTGTGTGTGCATTGAATGTTTACGTAATTCTTGGAAAGCATAACGAGAAAATTTGAAATTATAAAAGTAAGGCTATCCATGAGAGCGAAATTTGGATAAAATTTTCTCAGCTATTAACTTTTGGGCGACTTAACTTTTGCTGGAGTTTACTGTATAAGTATGTGTATTCCCTTAGATCCTATAAGGAGCATAGGGTTGAATATTTCCGGGATTACGCCAAATGACAATGTCGACGAACTCTAATTGCTTGATTCGATTTTAGTTGAGCTCATTGGATCGGTGGGGAACATCATTGGGTTTCCTGCCAGTTCAATGGTTATATGCTGTTGCAACATTGATATATCCTGCATTTCCACATTGGTACTCGCTTTACCCACAGCTGTATCGTGTCGTCGCATATGAGCGTTCAAGCCACTGGCCTGCGTGAATGACTTTCCGCAGATCTTGCACGAATGCTTTCGGTCAGAGGAATGCAGCTTTTTGTGTACTCTCAATGCCTTCTTCAACTGGAACGTAGAACCACATATTTCGCAAGCAAATGGGCGCTCACTAGTATGAGTAACTAGAAAAATTAACATGAATGTTAGGCGTTAGAAAAAAACTTGAATGAATTGAAGGGATGTGGTTCAAATACCTGCATGAACATTGAGATCGTGAAAACTGAAAAATCTTTTTCCACAAACATCGCATTTTGCTGGTCGTTCGCCTGTAAAACACATCATTCCGCATTCATATATGATAGAAAATATTGATTTTATTCCATACAAATAAATAATTACCTGTATGGCGTCTCATATGTGCTGTTAGGACTCCATGATCTCGGCAACGTCTGCCACAGATTTCGCAGATGATTGGCATTATACCCGTATGTCTTATCATATCTATGGAACAGGAAAGTAGCTTATTAATCGCTTAGACACATATATATATATATATATGTAATTGGAGTCGGAGAGACATACGTGCACGCAATTCCTTGTCGGTGTAGAAGCTATAATCGCACTCTTGACACTGATGAGCCTTGACTCCGGTGTGACGTATTTTATGACGCACAAGGTTACCAGTTTGTGTGAAGGTCTTCCCACAAATGTCGCACTTAATGCCAGTATGCTTCCACATATGACCACGTAAATGTGGCGCTGCTCGGAAAGTCTCACCGCACAATTGGCATTGGTGCGCTCTTTTAGGTGGCGGCTTCGGTCGACTGTCATTATGATTTAAACGCAAATGATTATACAGACCACGTTTGTTTGTATAAATTCGGTCGCATTTCGAGCAAGAAAAGGGGCCCTCTTTATTTTCCTTGACTTCAATCTGCCCTTCTCCATTCGAATCCTAACAACGATTAAAAAAATTACCATTAAAGTTAAGTACATACTTCGAAATTAAAGAATTCATTCGAACTTCATTCTTCACTTGCGGTTTCCTTCGTGACTTCAAAGGGACATTGTTATTATGATTGATGCGCACGTGATTGTAAAGGGCGCGTTTAGATCTGTAAATGCGTTCGCAATGACCACAAGGAAATAATGGTTCACGTTTTTTATCCTTTTGTCCGCTATCTTCGTCTATTTTGGAGTCCTATATATATATATATATATATTACGAAATTGAAATTTTACATTTTTCATCCACTATTATTATTGGCTAAAAAATCTCTTACCTCAAGTTTAATATCATCATCACCATCATTTGCGTTCGTCTCGTTCATATCATTTTTGTTTTCAGAGCTGATCGAATCTTGTGCATTCTTAGAACGATAAGAATTATGATTTAGACGCCAATGATTCGAAAGAGCACGTTTTGATTTATATTTTCGGTCGCATAGATCGCATGGAAATGTCCCCTCTTCCTTCTTCTTTGCGTTTAAATTAATTTCAAACTCATCATCAGATTCCTATGCATTTTGGTTTAACGATTATGAAATGAAAAGTGAATGAATAAAAAATAAAAATAATTTACATCACTATTTCCAGTAGCTTCGACTTTCCATTCATCATCGTTTTGACTTGAATAATTTGATTCCTGTTCGCTTTCTGCACCGCTATACAACTCAGCTTCGGCTAAGCTAATGGGGTTTTTTTCGATATCTAAGCCATCTTCAATTTCTAAAAGACTCGTCTTGTATTCATCATCGTCAATTTCTTCCTCTTTAATTGGATCTTCGAAACAGCTACTTTCAATTTTTTCGGGATGTTGATCTTGGAAGTGATTGAGAAACTCATCGTACGCCACTTGCAGTCCACAAAAGCAACAGTTCACACTGTATGTAACTCTTGATAGGCAATATACTTCGCCACATTTGAAATTATCCAGATTTGGAGATTCCGGCGTCATCAGTTTCAACATTTTGCTGAAAGAAATACTAGCGATGAGTAAATTGCATATGGGAAATATTCGAAAATCGAATAAAAATCGATTTTTCGCCCCAAATTAGACGCTATTTAACCCAAGCCATTAAGGGCACAAATAGCGGCATTTACACGTTCATGTTTACCTGCAAGCATCATGCAGAGAAATTCCAAAAATAATTTCTTAACGTTTCTGCGTGTCATGCATGCATATTGTGCTTCTACACGGTCATTTTATTCATCACGCCACGGACGACTGCAAATAAACGTGAACGTGTTTGCTTGCAAGCACATTTAAGCACTTGCTATACACGCTTTCGAGAGATATTGACTCTTCAAGGGCTGGGTTCAACTGTATTTGTACATTGCATGTTTGCAAGCACCGCCATACACACAAATTTTTTTCTCAAACACTAGGCCTCACCACCAGAAAATGGAACATTTTTGATTTTGCTCAAAGTTTTAGTCAAACAAGAAACGATGCTTGCCAGCAGCACTACACACAGTCAAATATTCTGTGCTTGCAAGCGATTTTTCAAAATTTTTCAAATGTCGCAGAGACAATTTTTACTGATTTGAACACAAAGGAGTCATTAAAAATGAATACACCGTGTCTTCCGCTTGAATGTTGGCTAATATGAACGGCGATTAGTAATACGCTGCTTACACGTTAAGACATTTCGATAATGAAACAAATTTTCATTTTCATATCAAAAGTTCGAGTTTGTCAATAATTTTAATTTAATTTTTATCATTACACATAGTAATTTCTTAGGCAACAGCAAAAAACATTTTTCTGATTGTCGAATGTGGAAAGCCGTATGCGATCGAATTTCGAACCCAGCTTACGGCGTTCTTCGTTAGGCATCTTAACCACCTCGACCACGTCAGGTTTGTGACGCTAGGTCGACTTGCTTCATTTTGTGAAGTCTAATCAATATTACGAATACGTATTCGTATTCGTTCGGTCAGGCCCTACCGCGTAAATTGTTGTTATTTTCATCGGCAAGGGAGGCAGGGGAAGAGAGAAAAGCGCTACCATACCACATATCCGTGCGTCCCTAGCCAACAAAAAGTGTGTTTCATTATCGAAATGTCTTAACGTGTAAATGGCCTCTAAGTAAAATCAAAAAGACCAAAGATCTTAGCAGCCAGTGCTATAATCTTCATTAAGTTAGCATAAGTCTTGTAAACTTTACTACCTTTAATAATAAATAAATATAAATAAAATCAAAATTATTTTGTCTACAACACCAGCGTCTGCTCCACATCGCCATTGTGACGCATAAACTATTATTTCATTAATGTCATGTTTAAACGGCACGTTCCTCATTCGGAATTCACATAGCGTCTCGACGGGCAATACATAATTATTGCTAGCAATCTTTCAACTAGAAAAATATCGCAATATATCGCAAGCAATATTCTCTAATGCCTTGCTCAGACGGGCCGTTTTTCAGCTCTTATTCTTGTTTCGGGGCCGAAACACTTGATTCGCCATACAAATTTTTACATCCGAAACACCTCGAAACTACGTGTTTCAGATCGAAACAAGTAGCAAGACAAGTAAAAATTGCTACCATCCTTAATTTAATCGATTGTTATCGGGAAAAGAAGTAAAGAGAAAAAGAAAAATTATTAGACATGCGATCATTCACATTCCGACATTTACTCACATTTCTTTTCCATTTTCAAAGTAGGGAAGAAAGACAATTTCAAAACAGTTTGAAAACAAAAAGAAGAAAACACGAACGACTACGTCTGAACGAGTAGTTTCGCATTCGTAATTCACGAAACGAAACACATGTTTCGGAGCTCCGTCTGAACAAGCCTTAATAATTCTATTCCTTAATTCCTATCGAAATTTATCGAAAACAGAAATAAGAAGAAGTGAGAAAATTATAAATAAGGCCTTTTACATTAGTCAATAGTTGATCGTCAATTCCTATCGATATTCCCTTTTGGAGTTGCATTCGCTTTTACACTTACTCGAAAGAATTGATCGTCAATTCTTGCTTTGTATGCCTTTTAAGACATTTTCCTCTTCCACACAAGGGTGATGTTTTATAATATACTAGCAAAATAAATTACATATCTCTGATTAAGGGTTGATAGCAGAATCATAGCTACAGCAGTACCTGTTTTGTTTTAATGAATTTAATTATTGATGCTAAGCAGTATTTCTAAATGCTTGAATTAAAAATCCTTTTTGAAAAAGACAATTTTTAATGAGTAGCTGTTAAATTGTTCTGTTTGAAAATATATTCTATTAACGATTTGGAGGAGTAAACTATCTAGGTGATTTTCATATTGTTAAATAAATAAAGGTGAAACTCCATAAACGACGGAACATTTCAAGCGTTTTAGGCGGAAGAAATGTTGCTGCTTCCATTTAAATACATTTCAATACACTGATTCAATGGAAGCAGCACAAATATTTTCATCTTTGGCGCGAATACCGCAACAACCGTCCTTTCCGTCGTTTATGGAGTTTCGCCTTAAATTTTAATTATATTCATCACATTTTTTTTCATATCTTATAACATAAAAATTAGTCTTCAATTAATAGTTTTCGGTACATACAAGAATGTAAGACCCTAAAATATGGATCAAGAAAAATAAGTAATAACATATAATTGCATGCGATGCTGTTTCCACGAACAACGAAAACGAATAAAATAAATGTCCGAAATTTGTTCCCAGCCATCGATAAGTTCGATAAACGAAAGAGAGCAAAGACGGATTGAGCGAGTACGTGCAACCAAAAAACGCTTAACTTTTCGATAACGATATGTTATCGTTTTGTACTGATAATGAGATTTGACGGTCAACTATTGACTAATGTAAAAGGCCTCCAGCTCTACCTAAACTTGGGCCTGTGTAAATACCGTAAATGCTTTAACAGCAATCGATTGTTTTGGCTCCTAATGTCTACTTAGCTGCTATTTACACAATGAGACATTTTGGGTAAAAAATGAATATTTAACTTGATAGCTAGGAGACCATCTCTTTTCACATTCTGTCTCACGCTATCAAACAAAATTTTTGTTTTTTAATTCTACATATCTTAGATTTCAAATTCGTTAGTCCGCGGTCAGACATAGAAACAAATGTTTCCGAAGAACTTAGGATATATAGAAAGTCGTGCGAAGGAAAGGGGCGTAGTTTAATGTTTCCGTAAACATTTGTGCCTCTCTTTCACTCTAATTCAATCAAATGAGATGTTGTCAAAGCAATCTTTGAAATTCGGTTTTTGATGGTTTGCAATGCTGCCAAATATTTTTTGTCCAAAAACTAAAAATTGTCAAGAGAGAAAAAAAACGATGAAATATTGTAATAAATTCAATTTTTTAAACATAAATAAACTGGAATTAACAGTTAAAATTGTCAGCATTGCACAGCGCCTCTTCGGAAGATATTAATTTAACGCTTTTGAAATTTTTTACGAAGTAAAGAAAAGTGCAAAAGGAAATTATTTTTAAAATATTTGACGAATAATAACGAAATTTGATGTTCGAAAGTGTTAAATGTATCAAATATTTTAGAAATCTACACAATAAATGCAAAAAAAAAAAAACTAAAAAAAATAATGAAATGTCTTATTTCAAATTTTTATTTATATAATTAATAATACACTCTGTTCTCTTTTTACGCGGTCTTTTATTGCACGATTTTGAAATAACGTGGTTCATAAAAAAATTTTTCCACCAATTTTTTCTTTAGCACGAAAATTTTTAAAACATTATTTTCAAAAATTTGTATCAGTGTCTTAGAGAAACTAATCTATATGGCAGCTCTACTCTATGGCTTGTTCACATAGCGGGGAATACCCGATTTTTGCAGTTGCTCTTTTCCAGTAATGCCAACTTAGCGCTTTTCACGCTAGATCTAGCGCTTTTAAGAGGCCCATAGGGCGAAAATATTAGTGTTGCAACGGATAGTGTATCCGGCCGAATTCCGGATACCGGATATCCGGCTGGTTGCCAGGCCGGATAACCGGATATCCGGCTGTCGGATATTTAATTTTTTTTGTTATATATCTTTCGGTTGTAAGGCCATATTCAACAGCATAGCAATGATGCTGAGCGTTGCCATTTGGTAGAAAAAATTTCGAACGTTATTTTTGGACACAGCACACTTTTAAGTAGTGCTTGTTTCGAGCGGTTGCACAGAACTGCAATAAAAAATCTCTGAAAATGGAAATTTTCTGAGAAAATGTTAGCGTAACTGCATCCAGTTTCCTCCAATCGCTTCATTTTCAAATTTGCATTCATAGTACAAATACAATATAGCAAATGATTAATGTGAGGTATCCGGCGGCCGGATATAGATGGTATCCGGTATCCGGCCGGATACTAAATTTAAGGCCGGATAGAAGGGATACCGGATAGTGGCCGGATATCCGTTGCAACTCTAAAAAATATTACTTTTAAGCGCGATTTTGTGGGAAAATATTTTTGGTTCTTTCATTGAACATGATTTTTTTAATTTCTGGAACATATTTCCGAATTTACAATAAGCCACGTATATTTTTTGCACGATTTTTTTTTACACGGATTTTCGAGCTCCCAATCTACCATGTAAAAGGAGAGCCGAGTGTTTTTATAAAATTTATGTCTTTATTTTGGATACATTGACGTTGAGTAACGGGCCGTCCATTAAAACGTAAGCATAAAAAAGGGGGGGGGGTAAAGGGGATAGGGGTTTATGCGCTTCAAAATCTTTCTTAAGTTCGCCGACATATTGGAGTTTGATTTATGCTTAAATATGCTTACGTGGAGGAGTTAAAATCTCCCTTTCGTAATTTATGGAAAGCTCCTAATGTCTTACCACCAATGCCGTCTTCTATACTTTAATGACACGTTTTTTGGCCAGTTGGGGCTATAGCGTCATCTAGTTACCATCTAGATCGATGCGACTGATATCACTGAAGTCCTGGCAATATACACCTATAGGTACCTACTCGCTTTTCTAATTGGTATTCTAACAAGTCAAACAAATGATTTTTGAAATACCTACCAACTTTACATATGAAGTTAAGACATGCTTCAATTTTTTCTCGCACTCTCTTTCACTGTTAATTAGGAAATTTGCTGTTGCAATTTAAGGGAAAATACGCCGGAGTAGGCTGATAAAATTATCCGAGTAAACAGCTTAATTCAATAAAGGCTCCTTGCAAAAGGCTTTAACAACAAAATCCGATCAAAAAATAGATTAAAAGAGCAGAGAGGAGCAAAAAAAAAAAAAAAAAATCACTAAAAAAAAAAACTCCAAAGAAAAAAACAAGTGACAAGAATCACAAATCGCTTGTTCCGACTTGCATACATTGGAATCCTTGAGAAATCCGCGACAAGAGATGTCTTAACACTTCTGCAGAGATGTTTATCTCAATGAATGCAATGAACACCATTTTCTTTTGCACAAAGCAACAAAACAATCATGAGTAAACAAAGAAGCGTAAGCAAATAAGAGAAAAGAGCGAATGTGCACACGCTCGTTCAACTCGTGCAAAAGGGCGGAGCTAACGAATACTCGTTTATTATTATTATTTTTTTTTTTTCGATTATTCCGCGTGAGAGAGCGAGAGCGATTTTTCTGCGTTTGTTTTCATTTTTATTTTTTGGTCGCTTTTCTTTTGGCAGCCGACAACCAATCGCATGAGCACCATATTTTCTCAAGCTTTCACAATGCACGTGCCTTCGACTGTTTCACACAGACTCGCACATTTGCTGTCGACCTCCGATCGATTCGTTACACATATGCCGTCTCAGTCTCGCCAATGCGGGGTACTCCATAAACGGCCTTTTCGTTTTTGTTATTGTTCAATCATACACATGCATGCAGCGTTGCATTTCGCCATTGCGAATGAAAAACAAGTCGTACAAAAACAAAGAGGGGAGAAAAAAACCAAAACAAAAAAAAAAAACAAAAGCAACAAGAAGCAAAAACACAAACATCATTGAGTGTCAGACACCGTACGCGCATTTCGAAGACAAGAGTCATTTCATTTTCGTTTCTTCGTTTCAACGAACGGTGTATCGTGTGCGTTGCGCGTCGTCGCGATTTGATCATAAAAATTTTCCCCCGATCGCATAATTTCGCTTTTTGACTAAGTATTTCGATTGAGAAAAGTTGAAAAATTCTTATTTGAAGAATATATAGAAAAAAAAAAAAATGAATATACGTGTGTATATATAATACGTATATATCGTGTGTGTGTTCGTGTGTTTAATCGCGCAATTTCGGTATTATTAATAAAAAATAAAAATAATAGGTATTAGATAAAAATAATAATACTTAATAGAAAAAAAAGAAGAATTAAGAGCACACTTATATGAAATCGTTCATACGTCGGAAATCGCTAGCATAGCTCTGAGAGCTGTGACAAAAATAATGATACGAAACGCTCCTGCAGCAGCCCCCCAACACTTTCCGTCACACTTTCTCATGCAACGCGTGCCAATCGCAGAATTCCATATAGGAAAATAACGCCGTCGTCCGCCATTCATCGCAGTAGTGCAGCCACGTTCGGTTCCGTACACATCCGAACCGATCCGTTCCGATCCGCTCAGCACCGCTCCGTTCCGTTCCTATCCGTTCAGTTTAGTTTAGTTCAGACACTCACTCAATCGCTCATTCAATCCGCTCGGCCGGGCAGCAGCATCGTAGCTTGGTATTTGCAGCCGCATTTCAAATATTTTCGGAATTTGGCATTAGTGAATTGGATTTAGCGGAGCACATTTTCAAATGGTGTCGCGGATCAGTAAAAACAATTTCTGGCATTCACGTGAATTTCTCGAGAGAAATATTTAAATAAAAAAAATAAATAAATAAAAAAATAAAAATAAAACAAAAACAAAAATTGAAAGAATCTCAGCAATTTTCGTGATTTCTCATAGTAATTCCATGCATGATTTCCATTGATGGGAATTTATTGACGTGCTTATGACATCGGGAATGTGAAAATAATCCGAACGTTGATCGAGGAAAATCGTTTCTTAATTTAATGGGCGTGGACTCAAGTGACCTATCGGAGTGTGCCCGATGAATTGTGGATAATCTCATTTCAAGTGGATTACCTGCGAACGACCAGATTCATTTGGAGGTAATTTAAGAAATAAAAGATGAAAATACCTATAAATTTTCAAAATGTCGCCCTAAAATCTCTTTGGGGAATAAAAATTCACAAATTTATTTGTTGATCTGTTGCGAACAACATGAAATACAGAGATGCCTACATACTTAGATATTACAGTTATTTCGATGAAACTTCCGAATATGTGGTACCTACTCAGTGATTAGACGAGAGTACCCGGTAGAGTGTGAATTGTAGACTTCAGACATTCAACGAGACTACGATCGAAAGTAGAAGTCAATAAAATGGTTTTTTGACAAAAAGAAAAAAAAAAACAAAAACGATTACGCTCATTTTATTTTAACTTCTCACGAACTTTGAATTATTGTACAAAAAGGGGACAGGTCCCAATGTTCCTCTGTAATGGCCCCTAATTTTAATGGATTTTGATCATTTTGCTTTCACTATGAAAAATATTTTCAATTAAAAGCCCATTGAAAAATCCATGAACCCATTAATTGTGCTTTTAGACGACGGGAACTTATATCCGGGGACAGGGGAGGCAAATTTCAAAAATATTGGGGGGGAGGCGAGGGCGGAAATTTTATGCAGGGAACAATACGCGGTATATCTACTGCAATTGGAATAAAGTTCTACCCTTCTCGGAATGGGAAAGATATCGATACTTATAGACAATCTTTGACAGATATATCTGGTTGGAGGAGGTTGAAAGCAGTGTTCGGAGAATTCTGCACGAATGTGAAAAGTAGGGTGGCACAGGCGGGTAAATTCGAATTATCGGAACTTCAAAATTGTAGTAAATTAGTTAAGAAATATGAAAGATGATTAATCTCAGATGAATTATGGGGATTGCAGAATGAAAGTGTGATATTCTAGAATATCTTTACAAAATTTTCAAATATTTTTTCTAGTTGCCGAAATTTTGGAGGGGAAAAAAGTGCCCTGCGCCACAATAGTTGCCGCGTCTGTCCGGGAAATATGTACTGTTATGTCAATTATTCGATATTTTGACAGTTCTCAGCTCAGTTCTTCATTATGTCCGGTTTAGACTAGGCAATTCAGATTGAACAGTTGCCCACATTTAATGGCGAGGAAGCGACGGCAAAATGGTCAAAAATTCAATTTGGTTCAAAGATCACGATTGACGATTCAGTTGTGACCCTTTCTCATTTCAAGATACCTAAGAATGTATCTATAGTTCCGGTGTGCATCCGCATAGCCGATAGATCAACATTTATTCAATTTGGAACCGATTTCTTTTTGAAAATCGTAATTTTTCAGTATTTGTTTTTTCATTCTTTGATGTTTTGATGTTTGAAAAAGGCCGCAAGAGCAGTGCCGTAGCAATTCTGTTTAGCGTGAGGGGAAAAATTATTTTTCCAATTTGCGTGGGGGGGAAAAATTATTTTTTCAATTTTATTCAGGGCAAAAACAAAAATGCGTTGGGGGGAAAATCCCCCTCTTGCCCCTATGGTTGCTACGGCACTGCGCAAGAGAAAAAAAAAACGGAGATATATGTACATATTAGAGCCCTGAATTTTCATGTATTCAAGTAGACCCATTCGCCTTGGAATACGGCTAATGCTGGTACATATTCTAAGCGTTAAGAATAAAAGAATAATAATATTCATCTCGTTTTGACTAATAAATACACGAAACGTAATGAAAACGAGATCAAAGAATAGTTATGTGATTGAATAGAAGGGAGACTTAGACCAGTGCCGTAGCAATTCTGTTTTGCGTGGGGGGAGGAAAATTATTTTTTCAAATTTACATGCACGCTTTCAATGCAATGTTTTTTCGATTGTCATTTATTTTTTCTCCTTTTTTAATTTTTTTCATGGGCAAAAACAAAAATGCGTTGGGGGGCAAAGCCCCCTCTTGCCCCTATGGTTGCTACGGAACTGACTTAGACAGAGGTATTTGAATACAAGTACAAGTACTTGGTATGTGGTACTAAAACAAATACAATGTACTCACTCTCTCTCTCCTCTCTCTCTCTTATAAGCGGACACCTACGGGACCGACAAATATGTCCGTTTAACAGAGGTGTCCGGTTAAGAGGGAACTATTTGAGAAACAAGAATACTAAAGAGTTCCCAAAAGGTGTTCGTTTAAGAGTGGTGTCCGCTTAAAAGTAGTGCCCGCATGGAGAGAGTACACTGTATTGTTTTGGTATGCCTTTAGGACTGAATATGTGTAATTGATTTCATTGGTAAAACCATTGTTTAACATCTCTTATTATGTCTAAATAAATTAGATAGAATGCATTTTCTGAGCCCAGGGGCGGACTGGGGGTATAAGGGCCCTCTCACAAGTCTCGGTTTGGGTTCTCGAATTCGAAAACTTTAAAAAAATCCTCGAATATCGAATAACAACAATTAAGTAATTGATAACACTCTGTCGTTAGGAGAGCGAGAGCGAAACACTCTGCACTCAAAGTGCATGAGTACATTTAACAATTCATTCATTGGATTTTTGTATTCTGAATTCGTTATTTTTCGTCAAGTAATCGTTACTTAGTACTCGTTACTAAGTACTCATTATATTTTTTCAAATATCGTTCACGAACGAATGACGTTGCATGAATAACTCAATGTTGATAAAGTAATCAAAAATCTCTCATGCTCTTTGAATCTTCACCCAGTATTTAGTAACCAAATATCAACTCAACTCATTCTACTACCATACTGTTTTGTGCACCCATTACATTTGTACTTACTATTACTCTGGCAACCATCAGCTGGCATGTGTGCCAAAAAAGTTCTGGTAACGGGATACTGCCATCAGTAACGAAACGTTATTGATTACTGACTAGAGTAATCGTTACTTTTTACCGAATAGTAACACGATATTTTACAGCTCTACTACTTTCGCAAATCTATTTTGAAATTGCCGCCCCTCACAGTACCGCTCGGGGCATTTCCCCTGCTGGTCACCTCCTAAAAATCTGGGTCCGAATATATAGAAATGAATAGTGCAAGGAGGAGTAATTACTTATTATCTCCCGATGAATTCCATTCAAACTGTTAATAACGCTCTTCTTTTCAACTTTAAATAACACTCAAAGGAATCGAAGATTAGAAACAATAAAAGAAAACCGCTCGGGCCGAATAAAATTTGATTAAAGTTCTCCCATTGAGTTGTGACCGTCTTGCATTACGTGTGCGAAATGTACTTGCAACGGAATGATTTTCCCCTCAAATCAGCATGTATCCTTGTCTTATCGACAAGTCTAATTGAAATAGCCAAGATTTTTCCCACTCATTATCCAAGCGATTTCCCATACGCGGGGGTCTTTCGCATCTAATTAGTCCCGGATCTCTTGTAGTAATTAAAAAAAAAAAAAAAACAACACACAAAATCCATGCAACATAAAAATTTGTATGTACCTACTTACATATATGCATACCTACGTATATAAAAAGTCTTAAACAATGAAATGAACGAAGTCTTTTAATTTTTTTTTTCTGTACTCTCTTTTCGCAGGTTAACAACGGAGAGAGAAACGAGAAAATATAGGGGGAACAAGAAGAACAATCGTGGAAATTCGATGAAACGGCGACGGATGCAGAAGATCGCTTAAATGGAAATTGCAATTAATTGCACCAATTGAGGCCGCCCGCGAACTCTAAACGCGCCCGAGTCCTCTTCTTTTCCATCTTCTGCTGACTCTGCTGGTACTGCTATTGCTACTGCTTCGGCCTCGGCCTCGGCTTCGGCTTCAACTTCGGCGGCTTTCTTCGCTTCAAAGTGAACGTGCGTGTGAGAGTTGCTTGTGAGAATTCGTTTTTGTAAAATGTAAATTTAAAAGTCGAAGAAGAGGAAATAGTAACAGAGAGCTTAAGATAAGAGATATATACATATACATACATGCAGAGAGAACGAAAAGGAAACAAAAGAAAAGAAAACGCATCGAAAGAATTGAAACGGAACCAAAGAAAAATGCGATTATTTCATAATTAACCGCACGAAAATCAAAGAAAACAAACGAAAAGAGCAAAAAAGAAATTAATTACAGTGCAAAAAGAAACAACAAGTAATACGAAAAAAAAAAATAAAAAATAAAAACTGCAACAATAACAACCAAAACAATCACCATAACTAAATACAACAACATGCAATTTAAATAATTTCGCGAGTGCGGGAAGCCGTCGACGGTCGACTTGGGCAGCGCTTCGCCGTGAAGCTTTTCAAGAAAATTCTTCTTCCTCTTTATACATACATATGTGTGAAAATTGTCTCAAGCGATAAGATTTTCCTTGGGACATTCAAAACAAAAAATATAATAATAATAAAAAAAAAACAACAAAAGATAAAGAAAAAATCTCGTGTTTACCGTCGATCGATTGATCCGTATCGGTTCTTCGATTTTAGTTCCTTTCGTACTGACGATGGCAGTTTCCTGCCCTGAAGTTATGTACGGTGCTTACTATCCATACTTGTATGGCCGCGCTGGACCAAGTCGTTCATTTTATCAATATGAAAGGGTAAGTAGCGTTGTCGGCCAATTAAAAATCGATTAATATTACCGATTGATTGCGAAAATGATCTTTCAATTTTTGAGCCATCGAAAATATTCAAAACGAGCAACTTTCAAGTTCAACTGCTGTATTAAAGCGGGGGGTGGGTCGGCAATTTTTTTTCTTCTGGCATTTTTTAAAAATATTTTCTGTGACTTCCTAGCTTTTAGCGTTATCTTGTACCTAGTCAGTCTAAAAATTTTTACAATCCAAAGAATTTACCACGAGCTTCATATGGGGTATCGTTGTGGTACTCTTTTCGGGATATTTGTTTTTTTTTTTCCTCCAAAAGGTATTATCAGTTTCCTATAAAATGAAAATGCGAGAATCAACTTTGTATTTCAATTGTCTGGAGCTCCTAAATTGTTGTACGTCAACGTCCAACGAATAAGTTTCTAAGTTTTGATTAATATATTAATCTAATTTATAAATTGAAACTACCCGTTGAGTTAATTTATCGGGGCATAGGCCCAGGCGCGGCAACTATGGGGGGACAAGGCACTTTTTGTCCCTCCAAAAATTTTATTGGAGGGGCCATGCCCCCCCAATATTTCGGCAACTGAAAAAAATATTTGAAAAATTTTGTAAAGATATTCTAGAATATCACACTTTATTCTGCAATCCCCATAATTCATCTGAGATTAATCATCTTTCATATTTCTTAACTAATTTACTACAATTTTGAAGTTCCGGTAATTCGAATTTACCCGCCTGTGCCACCCTACTTTTCACATTCGTGCAGAATTCTCCGAACACTGGTTCCAACCTCCTCCAATCAGATATATCTGTCAAAGATTGTCTATAAGTATCGATTTCTTTCCCATTCCGAGAAGGGTTAGAACTTTATTCCAATTGCAGTAGATATACTGCACTTTTTCAATATTTGACATCTACTAAACATTGCGTATTGTTCCCTACATAAAATTTTTTTCCCCCCCCAATATTTTTGGAACTTGCCTCCCCTGCATAGGCCCATTTGCTACTGTTCCGGTTAAAGTTTATCGTCACGATATCCTCTCAAAATTTCCAAAATATTCATACAAATTTTTTTGTTTTTCGGAGCGAAAACTTTAATCAGAACTGTAGCAAACGGGCCATAGTGTTTTAAAGTACACCCAGTTCTGTTTTACACGCTCCTTTTTGAAACAGTATGAGTTAGAAATTTGGGTATGAGTTTTTAATGGTTTTGAAATGATCGATTCATTTGTAAATACCATCTTCACAATGCCCCTTAGTTCATTGTTTCCTTGAGATGAACAGCTCTTGCATCGAAAAATTTTTCCCAATTGTTCTGAAATTGAAAAAATTTTTTTGCTCAAGCTAAGGCCTCAGTTCGGCTAGGAATAAAAAACTCCATATATGGAGTTACATACATATATATGTATATAAAAAAAGCTTCAGAAAATTCCTGACAGAGATTTCGCTGACGGCTGGCCGCAAGTCAGTACAAAAGTATCATAATATTTAAGTGCTTTTTTTTTGCCTAAAAATGCACATCGAAACCCAGGGTTTCTTTCCTAGCAGGAATAATTAAAATTGAATTGCTTCTCGCAGAAAAGTGACCATCGATATCAAACTAAATAGTTTGAAGGTGGCTTAATAATACTTACAAATAATTTTCAATTTCGCAATTCAAACTTAAATTGTAATTGAAATCAGCTGTTTAAGCCGTCAGGGCTGTGTAGAATATTTTTATGATACCATTTTTTTTCCGGCGAAATAGGCGAGATAGCCTAGGAATATCCACGGGTATTTCTTATCGAACTGAGGCGAAGCCTTCAACAGGAAATATACTTACTATGTACATATAGGGTGTCCACAGAATTTTCTGCATTATTTTAATACATGCTTCCTTCAAGAGCTGTATTCAAGATTTAGACCCAATTTTTAACATTGGTGCCCTTGGTTATGCACTCAAAAGCAGTAGGAAGATCTTCAGCACCACATTTTTTCGAAATTTTGGTGAAACAAGAAAATATCCTGCAAGAATCGGAGAAAAATTCAAATGCACATCGAACAATTCATATTTTATCATCTTGAATAAATGACTTGTGTTTCAACGAGTGGTTTTTAGGTTTACCTTGAATATATCTTACGATAATGGGGTTTTCCAGGTTTTTACTCAATCGCTATATAACGACATATAATGTTTTATGTTATCCATTTCTCAATGTATCGTAAAAAGCTTTTCCATCCCAATCAAAAGTCTAGATGAGCAAGTTTCCACGCATTTTGAAGTCTATCAGAGTAGTTTGAAAGCCATGTTTATCATTGGTAATATCACGCAAACTGGGTATTAGTTAAGCGTAAACACCGTGAATAGTCGAACATTGGTTAAATTGAGTACATTTGGATCTACAGATTTTTTTCATATTACCAAATATGTGAAATATACTCAATAAGTTCTGTTTGATATAAGCTTGTATTCGAGTTAACTCATTTGGTATAAATATTTTAGGCATTTTCTATGATTTTTCGAAATTCTAGGAAACCATTTGGCATTCATAAAGTAGTCCATGGCCAATTTCATTTGATTTTGCTACAATCAATAGTGAATCGTAGGACACGAAGTGAAAGTTATCACAGCAAAATTTCTATACTTTCCACTCGTATTGTAAATATTGCTTTGCAGAAATACAGATTTACAACATAAATATTTTCAGTTGTCTTAAAAATTACAAATAAATAATTGCATTTCAAAAACTTAGATGTAATAATTCAACTATGACCGTCAGCTGTGAAATTTATGATACAATTTTTAATTGCGCACTATAGTAATATGCCTTGAATATCACGGATTTTTTCAACGGGGAACTTACAACGCAAATATTACTATGTACATATAGGGTGTCCACAAATTTTCTGCATTATTTTAATACGCAATAGCTTATGTCAAGAGCTGTATTTTTTTGCTTTTGGACCAATAGTCTAAAAGTACCGCTATTGAAGTAATCATGCACTTAAAGAGTAAATCAATCTTTGACCATTTCCGAATAATTTTTGAAACACGAAAGTACCTAGTAATCGGACAATTTCAGATGCAATGATAAGATTCTTTGTGTTATAATCTGAAGTAAATATCATTGAACGTTTTTCAATATCGAGTGGATTTTCAGGACACCGCTTGAATAATAGTCGTTTCGGATTGCATGGGGTGTCGGATACCAGTGGTTTTTATCTCAATCGTATGAACCTATTCAGCATGTTATTTATGTACCTAATTTTATGTGTGTTTTCCCCCCATAAATCTCCATGGACGAAGTTTACCTGAAAACTCTCGGTACGTCACATTGAAACTTTTAATTGGAATACTCGCCAGACTTTCTAGTTAGAGCGAGTAGGTAGGTATTCATTAGGATGCACGGCTATCTGATACGGTATGGTACCCAGCGGAAAACTTATTCCTGCAGTGACAAAGTCACCTAATGATGTCATCGATGACATATAGGTGACATTGTCATGCATAGACATCTTGGAGGACATGTCATCGTAAGGGATGCAGTTCAACGTGCTTGAATCTCATTGGCAATACTGAAATTTAAATAAGTTTTAGCGTCAGTTCAAGCGTTAGCATAATGCTAGACTGGCATCAGAATCCGAAGAATCGGGTTCGATCCCTGGCAGAGGCGAACAAACAAATTTTAAAAATAGATTTTTTTTAAAATTTGCGAAACTATTCCAAAGAGAGCGCAAATGATTAGAGAAGTTTTCAAACTGGTTTCTATAAATATGACATTTAGAAGAAAAGAGCAATGTGCTGCTCTGCAAATGCTTTTTTCGCCATCGCATCCCCTAGCATGACCAGTGACATTTATCTAATCTTCCGGTGCTAATGTCACCGCATGAAAGTCCCTGTCAGTCTCCTGTGTAAATGTCAGTACAAAGTGTCACTGGAAATAGCATGCATTCCGGCTCCGAAGTCACTAGGACATCATCGGGGATGTCCGCGGGACATTTCCCGCTGGGTAACATCAGAGGGGTTGGATCATTGTTTTTTTTTTTATTTTTGTGGTTTAAACGACTCCTTAAAACCGGTATTTTTGTTTCTAAATCACTTGGTTTCGGTAAGATCAAGTCAATTTTAACGCATGCGATCCATTATCTTTGAATTTATGTTGAGAATGACGTCCCGGGTCGAAGCGGCAAAGCTTATTTATCATAACGATTTAATTGCCCCGATTCGACAGTTCCCAGTTGGGCTATAAAATTTCCTTTTTTTTCTGTTGTTCTATTATGAAGTTCAATAGAAGAACTTGACGGGCTTTTGGTCTAATCAATTTGAATAGAAGGGAGTTTTTTTTGTTTGATGCCCCCTTCTATACTTCTATATCAAATCGATCGGTGTGTATTCGCGAAACTTTCCCACGCGCCAAAGTCCATTTTATTGCGTCCATTTTTAACACATTTCAATAACTTCCCGACTCCGTTGACAGTTAAAATCGGTCGATTTCTTTGTTGACTTTAAAAAAAAAAAAAAAAAAAAGTTAAAGAAAAATTGAGAAAATGAATTAATACTGGGACAGGACATAACACTCTAAGGTCGATCCCATGCCCTTTTTTTTCTCTTATCGTGTTCCTGTGAAATCTTGTCATCCCGCTCCTCGCGTGGCCGTTTAATTTTTTTCTTCTTTTCTTTGTTTTTCTCCTTATTTTTTATTTTCGCTTCAATTCAGTTCGGCGATCGAGAGCGATCAAGCGATCGAGCTTCGTCGATCTGTCAGCGATTACGCGAAATTTCTTATTTTTTGTTTTTGCTATCTCCTTTATTTTATTTTTATTTTTTCCTACGTTTTTTTTTTTTTTTTTTCTTGCGGAGACATCGAGTAATTTTGCTTAACCGATTGGCACCGAAAAGTTCTCACGACTTCAACTGAGCGCATTCAAAGAAATGCGAGTGTGTTTGTGTATGTATATATATATGTGTGTGTGTGTGTGTGTGTGGGTTCTTGCGATAGTGATTGTGTGCATTGCACCTTTTTCAATTTGTTTCTCTTTCGTTCGTTGCGACGATTTCTTGAGATCTCGATTTCTCGATTTCTGTGGGTCTTTTTTCTTCTTGAAATTCGAACTCCAAGAACCCCGAAAAGGACTTTATTCTTAGCCGGAGTTGTCGCTTTGCCACAAAAGCATTCCTCTGTCTGCTTGTATGTCCGCCCGTCCGTCCTTACGATCGGCCGACTGTCTGTCTGTCTGTCTGCCGCTGCAGAAGTCATTCGTTCCGTTCCGTTCCGTTCCTGCTGATGTCGGTTCCCCCCTGCCCTACTGCTGCCGTTGTCGCAAGCCCCATTTATGCAAGGCCGTCAGCAGCCAAAGCGAAATTGGCCTTTTATGTAAGTCAAATCAATACAAATACAAATACAACAGCAAGAACAACAACAAACAACAACAGCAACAACAAAATCGACATGAACATCAAAAATAACAAGAACAAAAATTGTGGGTCCAAATGAACCGTGCAAAATATAAACATACACATACACATAAGTGTATATGTATATATATGTTTGTATGTATATATGTATATAACTAAAAGAAATCGATAAAGAATTGCCAACATCAAGCGAAGTCTTCATGTCTCCATGCGCTTTTGCATGCCCATATCGAGGAGATAAAAGCTCACAAAGCGAATAAGCTACAACACGCTACGAATTCAGAGGCCCAATTGTTGCATGGCAGTGGAGCCGAGGGGTGGCCGCGGCCGCTCGGGTCCAACATGTTTTAAAAGAGCACAAATAATCGATTTGACGCTCGATCGTTCACTGGGGACGACGGCGAAAGCATGCAGGATTACGAAAATTTTTCCAAAATTTTACTGCGATATGAAAAATTTTAGAGTTCCTTTTAACCCTTTAATTTCTAATGTCTAAAAAATTACCTTAGCTTTAGGATGGAAAATTTGATGATGATGAATTTGAAAACAAATTTGCCGTATGGCTCAAAAATCAATATTAAATAAACCTTTGTCAACTACAGGGCGTTGAAGAGTTAAATTTTTGTCTGTCTGGATTTTTATTTCTTGATATGGTACCTAGGCATGATACAAAGAGAGCAAGATAGCGCCACTTCGGGTACCGCTATTTTGAAGCATTCGCATTGTTGTTGTTTCCCATGCTAAAGTGTAGTTGTGACGTTGGGCTTAACATGCAAAACAACAACAACGAAGCTCTCATTTTGTATTTGTGACATCATCGGGCTGAAGTGGCGCTATCTTGTTTTCTTGTATCATGGTACCTAGGTACCTATTTATTTAGATTAACCGATATGAAATTTTTTATAGAAAAGAAAAGAAAATTTATTCAAATCTTCGCATCAAAAGAATTTTTCTTCACATCAACAGCAGAGATGATGGCAAATATTTAGCAAACAGGGTGAGACTCCTTAGGCCTTTTTATCACATCCAAACCCATTTATGAATTCTGCAAAAAAAAAAAAAAAAAAAAAACACTTATAAGTAGAATTATTTTTTAAGCCTTTAAGACACTAGTTGTCCCCAAGAATGATAAATTATAAGGATACGACAATCAGAGTTCAAAATTTGATTCTTCTGCGCATGTACACCGGTGACGTTGCGTTAAAATTATTCTGATTGGTTGAAATTATTGAGATGAACGTTTTCAAGAAAAATATTGAAATTAAAGAATTTATGTGTGTACAGTGTGCACTGAAGTTCGAAAAACCTACTACCGATTTGAAACTTTCAAAAAATCTAGTTTCTACGTACCTAAATCGTCCTTAAATTAAGAGATTCTTGTTAATTTCGCAAGCAGATGTAAAAATTTTCGAAACGATTTAATGATGAAAAATTTTTTGTTAATTTTCAATACTAAACTGCGTACTTAGCACTTAGAAAAAATGTGTTCCACTTATTTAATATAACATGTAGTAAAGGGTTAAGAAATAAAGTAAAATAAAACAATTGGAAAAGCTTTGAGAAAATATGTATATATAGAAAATATCTATCCATTAATTCGGGTGGTTCGTGCTGAGAAATTTCGGGAACGAGGATTTCACGTTCCTTGGGATCCCCGCGTTCGAAAATAGAATTCGCATAGAACCAAAAGACCGCATAAAATACCCTATAAATCAGAAAAAAGTTGAGAATATTTCTCTACAGATTTTATTCAAGAATTCAGGGGGAGTTCCTTTTCAATAAAATTCATTTGATAAACCGTAAAAATTAAGAAGAAACCCTATTAATTTTAAGAATTTGATTCGTAGATATTTGAAGGAAATTTTTCCATTAAGTTTAAGATGAAATGCAAGATATAAAAATGAGAAAATATTCTACGTAAATATTTCGTCAAACTTTTCCTTCCATTAAAGTGACAATCTTGGCTCTGTGCGTTCGACTTTAAAAGAAAGTTTTTAAGGTTTAATGCGTCCATCCTTCAAGATCGTCCGGCCTCGGGTGAAACCATCACCTCATTTCCCAAACCAACTTTTTCCACAGGGCTTCTTGAATCGCTTTACTTAAATAAAAAAAAAAAACGATGGTCGGTTAGAATGATTTAAATGGTTTGCGAAAGATATCAAAAGAACTCTCAATGGGAGGATGTTTCTCAAATTTTCGTGAGTGAAAATTTCCTCTTATGGTTGGACTTAAATCTTATATTGAAAAACTTAATTCTCGAAACACTTGATTTTTTAATCGTTTTCCCTGAATATGCTACCAGCTTTCGCAGCTTTTTTTTTTTTTTGCAATAATTCTCAAAAGCTTCATAATTTTTATTGCCTCCCTAAGGCATTACGAATCGCTGATGAGTCACAGGTCACGGGTCACGATATGACGGAATATGCGGTTAAATTTGAAGAATTCTCAAAAATACTTGAAAAATAATGCAAAATAACTTCTCTCGGAGAATGAAAGTTGAAGTCTTTCATATCATCCCATTGACCTATTGCAGCTATGGGTCTTTATCTTTAGAATCGTTATATTACAGGAGCTCAACAATGCATCACCATCGAGATTCGAATAATCTCCATGGTACATGAGCATCAATGTCCATTATTGCACAGCTCATTTGTTCACACACAAAATAGTGGAGATGGGTTCCTAATTTCGCATCGCTTCTTCAGGTCCTTTTGTCACACGCGAATTCACCAAAGACAAAAAGTCCCATCCGAAAAAAATTCTTTTTATTTTATTTTTATTTCAATATGTATTTTTTTTTTTTATTTATCTCTTATTAAGTTCAAATCCTTCTTGTCGCAGAAGCCGCTATTTGAAAGAACTTGTTTCGCTGTTATTGGGTCGTCGCGTCTCGATGCGTGATTTATGCTGCCATGTGGTGGTACCAAAGTCACAACTTCCCAACTTCGCCAAGAAAAAAAAAAAAAAAAAAAAAATAAAAAAAAAAATTGTGCAACCCGAAGCGTTGACTCACCTAATAATTCTTCTTCTACTGCTGCTGGTGCTGCTGCTTGGTGAGTGTCTTTTTCACTTAGAACCTGAGTGCGTCCGACTCCGAGTCCTTGCGATGTAGCATCGCCAGTAGAGTCCCCCCGGCCCCCCTTACTACGACTCTCCGCTGGCATTCCATTTTGCGGGTTTCGATTTATTTTCGAAAATATTCGCGAGACGATCGCATCCACTTCGATTTAGTTATTGTTGTAGCGATTGTTGTTGTTGTTGTTGTAGCCGCATCGTATCGTCGCCAAGAATTGTGAGAGAATTGCAGCTGCACCGTTGCCCGCCGTTGCTGGCTGCCGTTCTGCTGCTGATAGCTGAAGCAAGATACTGGCCGTTTGTCATTTGCCGTTCGCCGACTCACCGATCGACTCAGACTAAGATTCAGACTCGGACACGGGCACGGCACTCGGTGACGGACACGGACTCGCAGAAGCCGTGCGGCGGGCATGTCTCGGCGCTACTGCACTTTCCGTTCAAGCAATTTGGCTGCGAACGAACGAGCGAGCAAGAGAGAAAGAGAGGAGAGAGAGAGAGACAGACAGACAAGAGAGAGAGAGAGAGAGAGATACAGCAGCGTATAATCGATCGATCGATGGATCAGTTCGGTTAGGTTCGGTTCGGTTATGTTCGGTTCGACGTTAGTTCGGTCTTGCCGCGATCGTGTCGTTCGATAAGAATAACATTGATTATGTGCTTAAAATTACTGACAGATACATTCACTTACGTTCGGGGCTGCATTCTAGCCAAAGTGGACCGCATTGTGCATGTGTGCAGATGCACGCACCGTAGACATGCGTGTGTGTGCTGTTGCTGTTGCTGCTGCTGGTGCAACTGCTGCTGACATGCGGCTTCATGGTGTGCGTATCCCTTTTGATCTGCGTAATGCGATTCGAAGGAATTCGATTGCAATATTCATGCAAAACGACGACAACAATTACAATTGTTTGCATTAATTGTTGTTGTACACACGAATATTTTGGTTGTTGTGCTTGCTGCTGCTGCTGCGGCTGCTATTGCTGTTACTATTCTTGTTGTCATTGTTGTTGTTGCTGCAGCTCGTTTAAGTCTATTATTGTAGAACAGAAAATGTAAAAAGAGCATCGTACGAAAATGGATTTAAAAAAAAAAATGCTTCAGTAATAGGTCTGCAGTAATGAAGGGGTCAATTTACCGAAAAGGAGTCCTCTGAGATTACTCGGAATATGACTAGTGACAATTTAGGGTGTTTTATCTATGAGAATTGACTAGTCACCTTCAGTAGTTAGCAATAAGTGGCCTAGCAGATGTGCAGCTAAAAAAATTCGATTAACTGTTACATATGTATGGGAGAATCGGCCTCGTGGAGTAGTTACAAGTGGGAGTGGTTATTTTTCAATGACAGCTCAATGTTAAAAAAGACAGTGTATGGTATTGGTTGGCAAATTAAAAGGGAGCGATCCTGGTATTTTTGTGACTAGTCGGGGAGTAGTTTGAATTACTGCAGGTAATGTACATACATATATGCATACAATGTATATGTTCTCTAGAAAAATAGAGAGAAAAAGAGAATAAGTGAGAAAAGAATGAACGAAAGAGAAAGCAAGACATGGAAAGATGGAGACAAAAATGGAAGAACGAACGAAAAATTGCGAAATAAAAGAGAAAATAAATTGAGAAAGGGTGAGAAAGAATAGCAGAGGATGGAAAAGGAGGAAAAAGGATTGGAAAGGGACAGACAGAAAGAGGCGAAGAGAAAGTCACAAAAATAAATATGCAGCGAAATAAATAGAAAGAAGAGAGAGAGAGAGAGAGAGAGAAAGAGAGAAGAGAGAGGAGAGAAAGAGAGAGAGGAGAGAGAGAGAAAGAGAGAGAGAGAGAGAGGAAAGAGAGAGGAGAGAGAAGAGAGAGAGAAAGAGAGAGAGAAGAGAGAGAGAGAGAGAGAGAGAGAAGAAAGAGAGAGAGAAAGAGAGAGAGAAGAGAAGAGAGAGAGAGAAAGAGAGAGAGAAGAGAGAAGAGAGAGAGAAAGAGAGAGAAAGAGAAGAGAGAGAGAGAAAGAGAGAGAGAGAGAAGAGAGAGAGAGAAGAGAGAGAAAGAGAGAGAGAAGAGAGAGAGAGAAAGAGAGAGAAGAAGAGAGAAGAGAGAAAGAGAGAAGAGAGAGAGAGAAAGAGAGAGAGAAGAGAGAGAAGAGGAGGAAGGAGAGAGAGAGGAGAAAGATGAGAAAGAGAGAGAGAGAAGAGTGAGAGAAGAGAGAGAGAAGAGATGAGATGAGAGAGAGTAGAGAGAGAGAGAGAGATGAGAGAGAGTGAGAGAAAGTAAGGAGAAGGATGAGAAAGAGGAGAGGAAGATGATGGAGAGAGAAGGAGATGAGAGAGAAGTGAGAGAAGAGGAGAGAGAGATGAGAGAGAGAGAGGTGAGAGGAAGAAATAGTAGAGAGTAGAGAGAGATGAGATGAGAGAGAGTAGAAAAGAGATAGAGAGAGGTTTTGCGAGAGAGTGAGAATGAGAGAGAAAGGTTGTGATAGAACGAGTGAGAGAGAAAGGATGAGAGAAAAAGGGTGAGAGGCAAAAAATATGTTTAGAAACACAAAAACCTTTGCATAATTGAAGTATAGTTACAGAGTGAGAGGTAATATTCCAGTGACTTTGTCTGAAAAACAGACTTTTAGCTCTAATCAGGTACGGCTGCAAAAATCGAGCGGGAGGAGGAGGAGGAGAATGACGAGAAGGGGGGTTTCTCAGACATTGTTTGCCTTAATACTCCGGATGGATGATTTTGCCTTTTATATTTTCAAAATTCTTCATTGAGGACCATTCGAAGGTTTCCCACTTCTCGAATATGATTCAGCGAAAAATTGAATTGATTCGTCGCGTTTAGCGTCTTCATGAAGTCACTGAAGTCTTAATAGACAAGTATCTTGAGCATACTTATCGGAGACCGAAAAAATGACTTTTTCAGCGTACTTTATAAACTCCGTCTTTACTTATGAAATTAACTCATTTCATTGATAAATTTTTTTTTGCTGCAATAAATTCAATTTTACATCCTTTCGTCCTTTCATTGCCATTTAAAATTTGTTTTTGGCAGGATTTTCCAACCTGCCTTTGAACAGAGGGTGCAGAAAAAAACCTCTTATTGCTACTTATTAATACTTCAAATCGCAGTGTCACCTGCAGGTGGTGGTGATAGGGCTTAATATATTTTTTTTTTGACCTTAAGTATTTTTTTTTTCAAATTATCCTCAAAATTTCATTACTTTAGGTCAATTCCATAGCGACGGTCACACTCAATTTGAAGGTCTAACCTCATAATAAATATAAAAACGGGATGTGATTGTCGTTTGAAAACTTTTAACACCATTGTGATCTATGGGGACGTTTTGCGTGGAATTTCCCTGTAGCCAGGCCTGTTGAGAGAGGGCGAGAAGGGGGGCGGGGATTTCCCCCCGGGCCCGGGCTTTCTGAAGGGCACCACAATTGGCATGGGAAGTTTTTTTGTCGCACATTTTTGTGATGGGACAAAATCCCCCGGGCCCCAAACTTCTCTATACTGGGCCTGCCTGTAGCTAATGTAATTTGTATTTTTTATATAAGTATATATATATATATGTATATATAATTTTCCACCATCAAAAAATCATTCTCCATTCCAAACAAACATCAGAGACGAATTTCCATTTGTTTAAACACGGGCAATGAAATGTTAACTATAAATCGATGAAACGTGCTATTCGGGAAGAAAAAGCCCCAGCCCCGCGAATGGTTGATGATGGCCGGCAAAATTCTCAAAGAGACGCTCTATCATAAAAATTATTATTAAATAGCGTAATTTTCTTTTACATGTCCATCAACACGATTAAAGGAATAGTTCGAGTTGTGATAGGAATTCAGTTAGCCAGATAGGCAGACAGCTTGATCATCCCACACCCCACATTATAAAATTAAGTAAAATTTTGAAGCCGAAACATAAGCGATATACATGTGTACATATAACCTCAAGATTAAATTTTAAAAAGCAGCAAAAACAACAACAACAAACTGCAGTCATTATAGAAACTACTAAACCGATAAGTTGAAACATGAAACCGCCACCAGCGCACCTCGAGACCTTACCCCATTTTCAAAGCACCGCGCGCGTTCACCTCGAATTTTTACGAACCTAGAACCGATTATGTCCCATAAATCAATACGATTCAATGGTGTTGAGAGCCGCGAGATTGCTTAGAAGATCTTTGAGTTATTGTTTTTGTTGTTGTTGCTGTTGTTGGTGTGTAGTTTTTGTTGGGGAGAAGGGGACAAGGTCGACCTATTTGAAATAGGGAGAGCAGACTGGCATAGAGAAAGAAGCAGACAGAGCCCATTAAATAAACAGAGATCATAATGGTTAACCCATTATGATGCCAAATGCGTTCTACGGCTCTTGTTTTGGGGTCTTGTTCCTGTGTGATTGGGATGGTTATTATTGTTGTTGTTGTTGTTGTGACTGTTGTTTGCCTCTCGTGTCATTAAAAGAGCACTTTAGAGGCGTTTAGCGCAGGGGCAAGCGCGAAATGTCTAATGGCATCGTTAGTGGGTGACAATTTGTTCAGATTCGAATGGGTTGTTGTTTCTGTAGTAGTAGTAGTAATAGTTGTTGTTGTTGTTGTTGTTGCTGCCGTTTTTAGGGAAGTTTTATTTGTAATTTTTATTGTTGCTTAGAGTTGCTACATTGGCCCTTTTTCAGTCTGTCGGTCATAAATTATGAAAAGTCCAAAAACGTTTTCCAATCATGCGTGCACTCAGCGAGCCGTGTTAAGCGTTATTATTGTTGTTGTTTTTGTTGTTGTTTTATTATTGCCCTTTGACGAAGCAGCTGTTGGGGTTAGAGCTGCAAATGATTTGTGGCGTCGAAAATGCTATTCGCGTAATTATTTCCCCAAAAAGCAAAGTCGTTTTTGAAAATCCGAGTTTTAACATTTAACATAAATTATAAAACGACTCTCTATTTATGTATATCGGGGAGAATCCATCTCTTTCGCTCTTTCTCTCTATCTCTCTGTCTGCGTCTCTGTCACAACATTAATTGACAATCTCGATCTTTCATAACTCTCATTATTCTGCTTGTTTTTCATTGCAGTTCAATCAGGATTTATACTCATCGACGGGCGTGCAATTGGCCTCATCGAGCGCCTCGGGCAGCTCGCATTCCCCCTGCAGTCCAATATTACCGCCAACGGTGAGCGCGAATGCAGCGGCAGCGGCTGTTGCTGCCGCTCACAATACCGCCGCAGCTGTTGTCGCTGTGGCCGCACAGACAGCGAATCATGTCTCTGGTGGCGGCGGCGGGCGGTGGCGGTGGCGGAGGTGTTGGCGGTGGCGTCGGAGGCCTACCGTTGAATAGCAGTAGCAATAGCACTCTAGGTGCTGTCGGCAGTAGTGTCGGCGTTGGCGTCGGCGTCGGCGGTGTCGGTGTCGGCGGCGTCTGTGGCGGCGTCGGTGGTGGCATCGGAGGTGGCTCACTAAATCATGTGCTGCACAGGAGTACGCATACCAAAGAAGAGGATGTCGGCGTTCTGCCACGCAGCGATGCTGAAAGTACGCACAATCATATACATTTATATATATATGGCTTTAATAGAGTTGCCATCGATTAAAATAATGTTATTGATGAAAAATTCATATATCATTCACAGCTCGTCTAGTGGGACCGGCACACCATCATCATCATAATGACTCGTCGTGTTCGTCCGGTCCGGATTCGCCGCGTCATCATAATCTGCATTCTCAACACGCAAAGGACATGCCATTGGATCATTCAAGCGGTAGTGGTGGCGGCGGTGGAGGCGGAGGTGGCCATGGCGGCGGCCAGGGGCGTGCGCAATATTTATCAGCAACCTGCGTCGTATTTACGAACTATTCTGGTGATACAGCGAGCGTCGTCGACGAACATTTCTCACGGGCGCTTAACTTTAGCAATAAGGATAGTAAAGGTTAGTTAAAACTTTAATAGCACTGCATATACAGTAGAGGCTTATACTTTTTACACAAATACATACATACATACATACATACATTGTAGGTATATGTAGGTAATAGAGCTGGAGATACAATCGATAGCACTATCGATACTGTCGATGGTTTCAAACTATCGACGACTATCGATAGTTTTGATTTATGGACATTTACTTTAGCATTGGAAAGTTGGTGCTGGCGGTGACAGAGGGCTTTCTTGTTTTTGAAATGGACCGATTCCTAAAAATGACTTTATTTAGATAAGGGGGGAGAGCCACTCGAAAATTCATCTCTCGATTATCGAAATTATCGATTGTAAAAATTATCGATAATAGAAAATAACGATTGTTGAACTTATCGATAACTTTGAAAATGATAATGGTGATGGTGATAGTGATGATAATGGTGATAGTGATGATGATGGTGATGACGATGATCATGGTGATGGTGAGGTTGATGATGATGATGCTGATGATGTTGGTGGTGATGTTAGTGATGATTTTGGTGATGATGTTGGTGATGATGATGATGGTGAGGTTGATGATAATGATGGTGAGGTTGGTGATGATGATGGTGAGGTTGTTGATGATGATGGTGATGATGTTGATGCTGGTGATGATGGTGTCTATGTTGTTGATGGTGATGATGAGGATGATATTGATGATGGTGATGATGATGATGGTGATGGTGACGGTCATGATGATGGTGATGATGATGGTGAGGTTGGTGATCATGTTGGTGGTGATGATAATGGTGATGCTGAGGTTGGTGATGATGGTGATGATGATGTTGATGCTGGTGATGATGGAGTTTATGTTGTTGATGGTGATGAGGATGATGGTATTGATGATGATGGTGACGGTGATGATGATGGTGATGTTGATGGTGAGGTTGGTGATTATGATGGTGAGGTTGGTGATGATGTTGGTGGTGATGTTGGTGATGATGATGGTGATGATGATAGTGTCTATGTTGTTGATAGTGATGATGATGATGTTGATGCTGGTGTTTATGTTGTTGATGGTGATGACTGTGATGATGACGGTCATGGTGATGATGATTATAACTTACACAAATTCTTGTTACATCACGTCGTGAAAATCTTCAGAAATTCTGCGAGTCTTAAGTGTCTAATTTTACAAACCAAATGAGAATTATAGGCGTCATGCTAAAATTTTAATCTATGCATTGAACGAGGGATTTTTTCCGTTTTGAGGGATTTATTCGATTTTATCTTCAACCAAAAATCACTTCAAATGTTTACGAGGGATTTTGACTGATCACTTTCCTCAAGAAAACAGAAATGAAGAGTTTTTTTTTCTAATATCCAAGGGAAAAGAGTCACCAAAATACTGCCTAGCAACAGTGCTGGTTACAAAGTATGGAGAATTGAGTAAGAAAGGTTTTAAAATGCGCCTTCTGAGGAGGGATACTTAAGCACAGTATTTTATTAAATTGATTGAAATCACTAGCAATTTGCCAATGAAATTAGTTTAAATTTTAAAATATATCTTCCGATAGTACCATCGATATTTCAGACGATCGACCATGGAGACTATCGATCGTCGAAACTATCAATAGTTCTCTAGCTCTACTTCCTCAAACCTCAAAGAAGAAGTCGAAAAAATCCGCTTGAGGATGCCTTTTGAGGTTATGGCTATATACACCCCATATTCGGATTGAGCGACCACGAAAACACATACATACTTATGTATAAGGCACAATGGTTGTCATGACTTGAACCCAAACGAAAAACTTTCATTTCAAGATAGCTAATAATTAATTTATTAATTATTAATTATACATACCTACATAATTCAGATCTGACTCTCTCTTAAAAAAATCTTCTCTAATTTGAGTTCTCAAGTCCATAAGTATTTCCATTTAAATGTCCTTGAGTGTGTCGTAACTTTCGAGCTGCTCTTGGGTACGTACGTACGAACTCATAAGCATTTTGCAATGATAACAATAAATAAATAAAAAAAAAAAGAAGGAGAAAAAGTTGTTTCACCTTCAAAAAGTTATCTCATAAAAAACTAATAAAATTAAAATGTATTCGCTCATAAAAATGTCAAAAGCGAGAAACAACACGAAAGTGTGACAAGCCTTTGAGGGTCTACGAGTTGTCTAAACATTTTCTATTATCATTTTAATTAGTTTGCATGAAGACATTTGCCACCGTCGTGCGTTGTTCTCACTGCTGCTGTGACTTGCGACTGTGACTGTGACTGCGATTGTGACGGTGGATGTGGATGTGAATGTAAATGTGCATGTGGCCGTTCCCTACTCGCTTAGTAATTAATTTGAAAATTGAGTCAAAATACGTCGACTACCGCCGGAGGTGCCAACATGACAGACAACTCGAGTGTCATCTTAAGCAACGCGAATCGACTTGATTAAGTCGTCGTGGTCGTCGTCGTTTGCGTCGTCGTCGTTGCCTTTAGACACACGCGAAAGAAAGTTTCGCGTCGACGGATTTGGATTTAATGGTGGATGCTACGAAGGAAATAAGACGCTCTCTATGCGCCTGGTTAAAATTTATTAATTTGAATTAAAAAATTTACAAGAATTTTCTTCGAGATGCGCAATGATCCAATTCTCAACGCGACTCGACTACTCCAATGCAGCAATGAGGCTGATGGCAATGAGCCGATGAGGCGGTTAGGCGGTTAGGCAGTGGGGCTCTTTCCCTTAATGCGTTTTTAAAATGTTCCGTTCTTCTGCGAAAATCGTCGGAACATCAGCTACTTGCAAACGTGTCCGTCCTCCAGTCCGTCCGTCCGCCCTTCCGTCCCTCCGTCCGTCCGTCTCTTTGTCCCATGAGTCTTTTGTGTTGGATGTGAGGATAAAAGAAGTGACAGCGACATGACAGCTGCAGGCTTTTGATCTTCCATATCAACAGATGAGGCATAAATCTGGTGGAATTGTCACCACAATGATCGTGCTCATTGCTCCTCCATTGAATCTAGTTAAAGCGAATAAGCATAAAAGGCTTCATTTAACATGAAAATCTGGGACGAACACTCATCGAGTTGGGCCTACATATTTAATGACTTAATTGAGCATAGGGCTGGAATGAATACAAAAAGAAAAAGGAAAGAAACAGTATCCAAAGTCACAAGAAGAGGCTAAAATGAGAACAATTGTATGTCCTTTGCACTTGAAGAGGACTAATTGAAGGTCAGGAGTAGAAAATGAGAATTACTCTGAAGGCATTACGACCCATAGAATCCATTTATCAATATGCCAATAAAAGAAGTTACTTTTATAAAAAATTAAATATGCTTTGGCCTTCTCTCGCCCTTTCTTCTCCACTGCAATGAGGAGCTGTCTATAAGCCTTTTTTCTTCTCTTATCTTCTCTTCTCGTCTGCTCAAAGTTTGAACGTCTTCAAAATTTTCAAAGGATTCGATTCAATGTTATCGATTTTCCAGTCAATTTCAAAGCTCGTTTTGAGGATAAGACTCGATTCTCTCAATTCTTGAATTTTGCGGATGAAAAACTTTAAAAGAGCTCAAGACTCCATACGAAGATATCTCTGTTTATAAATAATATCCATTTAATTTGGTTACATTCAAATCATCAATATTGCTCTATAGAGAGTGAATGAGAGAGAGAGAAGAGAGAGAGAGAGAGAGAGAGAGAGAGAGAGAAAGAGAGAGAGAGAGAAGAGAGAGAGAAAGAGAGAGAAGAAGAGAGAAGAGAAGAGAAAGAGAGAGAAGAGAGAGAAAGAGAGAGAAAGAGAGAGAAAGAGAAAGAAAGAGAGAGAGAGAGAGAGAAGAAAGAAAGAGAGAGAAGAGAGAAGAGAAAGAGAAAGAGAGAAGAAAGAAAGAGAGAGAGAGAGAAAGAAGAGAAGAGAGAGAGAGAAGAAAGAAAAGAGAAGAGAGAAAGAAAGAAAAGAGAGAAAGAAGAGAAAGAAGAGAAAGAGAAAGAAGAGAGAAAAGAGAGAAAGAGAAGAGAGAGAAAAAGAGAGAGAGAGAAAAGAGAAGAGAAAGAAAGAGAAGAGAGAAAAAGAAAGAGAGAGAAGAGAAAAAGAGAAGAGAGAAAAGAGAGAGAGAGAGAGAAGAGAGAGCAGAATCTAACGAATTTTTTTTAAGACGATGTTAAGATAGAGAAAACACGAGAGTTAAGAGTATTGTTAGAAGTGCACACTGGATATAACGAATTTGTATGCTTAAGCAGACATAAACCTGATACCGTGCTTAAGATTCAGAGATGAACCGAATTAAGAAGTACTTGAAAAATTCAGATTGGATCATAACGTTTGAGGCTATCCCTTGAGGCTGAATTACGAAATTTTTCCTTATTGTTCACACACACAACGCAAAACGGTATGCAAAATTTTCCCTATAACACGACGCCTGACCACACATTCACTATCTCATTTCGACGGATTTCATATAAAAGTCCTTGTTAATTGAAATCCTTAATCCTCGTTCGAATTCGTTCTGCTTTCTAATGAAAAATGAAAATAAATGAAATCAAATGCAATAAAATCAACCGAAAATTTGTGGTAAGGCAATAAAGTTTTTGCGCTAATGCGGTGAGAAGTACGAGTATCCCCCACTTCTTTTTACGTCCTTTTACCTCAAATGCTTGAAAGCAAGTACGTGCAGCTCCTTTTCGAAAACAGCAGAAATTTTTTTTCTTAGTCTTCTTAATTTAAATTCAATACGCGCTACCAATGAAATCGTTAATAATGGAAATAAAATACAAAAAAAAAAAAAAAAAAATGGGCTAAGGAGCCTCACGCACCTACATATACATTCATCCCGATGGGGCACTGATGCGACCAGGCTCACCCGTTTCTTGGGTGTTGTTTTCGGTCTATTTTTGAATTCGATTTCGATTTCGTACGGAATTCGGAATTCGGAATTCGATTTGCCGCGAATCGAAAGTTCACATCATTCGCGTGCATTTTTCAACCTGACAGACAGCCGAGTCCCCCCTTCGCGCAATTCCACTCTATTCCAATCCACTTGATGAAGCAACTGTTAGAAGAAGAGACATGCATTCCATTCTGGTATGTGCTGCGAAATGTGACGAAACAGTAGCGCGACAGACTCTTTTACTCATTTTGTTTTTCATTTGTTTTTTTTTACTTTTTTTTTTGTAGTTTTTTATTTTTTTTTTTGTTTTGTATTCGGCATCCTCCTTTTGTATTTCGCCCCATCGGAATGGACTCTCAATTAGCGAATTGAATTTGAATTTGAGGCTTTTTCGGTTTTTAAATTTTTTGTGGCATCGTCTATTCTTGGCTTCGGGAGCGACGATATGACGATGGGGCGGCCACTGATGCTGACGTCTATGCTGAGCAGCGCATTCCGGAAGAATTGACCCAAAGAACAGTTTTAGACGGTGTGTAAGTCGATCAATTAAAATGGAAATTCTTCGAATAATGGCATTTTTACGAGGTGGACTGACAAACGAAATATGCAATCTAAGAATAATGGTAGAAAAACATATGGAGTCTGAGAATAGAAATCCCATCTAAAGTGCTTCTAATGTAACCATTATGAATTCGTTTTGTGGATTTTGGCCCTTCCGAATTGTTGATCACGAATTGGTCAGTCCATGAGAAAAGTTCATCGTCTAGATGATTTATTCCTGGAATAAGCGAGAGTGAGAGATAGAGCGAGAGAGCGGAGGGAGAGGAGAGGGAGAGAGCGAGGGAGAGAAGAGCGAGAGAGAGAGCGAGAGAGCGAGGAGAGGAGAGAGCGAGAGAGAGGAAGAGAGAGCGAGGAGAGAGGAGAGAGAGAGAGAGAGCGAGAGCGAAGAGAGAGAGAGCGAGAGAGAGAGGAGAGACGAGAGAGAAGAGAGAGAGCGAGAGAGAGAGCGAGAGAGAGAGAGCGAGAGAGAGAGAGAGAGAGGGAGAGAGAGCGAGAGAGAGAGCGAGAGAGAGAGCGAGAGAGAGAGCGAGAGAGAGAGAGAGAGAGAGCGAGAGAGAGGAGAGACGAGAGGAGAGAGAGAGCAGAGAGAGCGAGAGAGACGAGCGAGAGAGAGCGAGAGAGAGCGAGAGGAGCGAGAGAGCGAGAGAGAGCGAGAGAGCGAGAGAGAGCGAGAGAGAGAGGCACTTAAAAGAGATATGTGTCCTAGAACTGGACTCCATTTAGGGGCCCTTATATCTTTTTGTAAGGAAAGCTGATGAAATTTTTGTTTTTTATGCGTTCCTTTGGAGACTTTTGAGGTCTCTCTATTTTCTTCATCTGTTTTTAGTTATAAACGCTGGGGCCCTTAGGGAAAAACCACATTGGGGGACAAGTTCCTCTCTGTGGGTCTGATTACGTCCTTACATTAGTGGCAACATATGTATACATACGATGAAATGAAAACTTTCTCGTGCTACATGCTGACTCGATGAGCTCGAAGTCGATAAAACGGACAAGACAAATTTAAATAAATTTTCTTACGTTCTGATGGAAGCTATTTCTTATATAAAGATATGTATATACTGTATATAATATACAAAGAAATAGTTGAACATTGCTGAGCCCTATATTGAGTGGAGATCTTATTGTAAAATCTTAAAGTCGACCCAGCAACCAATATCCGTTTTCTTATATCGTTTGCCCACACATGTATGTATGTATGTATGATGAATTTCAATAGATATGTGGATACGCTCTTATATTCTGTTGAATGAAACTAAAACTGACTTAACCTAAGGAGGACCAACAAAATGACCGAATGAGCAGAGAGCTAAGAGCAATATCTTTCATCTCGTCATGACGTTAAACCGAAATGTCCCAAAAAATCATTTTTTTTTTTTATCGATATTTTCGATCTCGATTGAATTGTCCGATTCGCTCGATTGGGAAGCTCAACTAATTTTCGATATGAAATATCAAGCAAACACGTGTGGTCCCAGTCATAATCTGTGTGTGAGGGCCCAATTTTTGTTTTTTTTTTTCTTCGTCTACATCAGTGTACATCATATAGCAGTGATTGTTGTTGTTGTTGTTGTTGTTTTTGTTGCTGGACATTTATGTCACGGTCATTGAGAGTAAACGATTTATGTCAACCTTTAAAGGTTAAAGAGGCAGCATTTAACAAACTGATCCCTTATCGCAGGGCCGATGACAAGTTATCGGCAGCCCGGATCGGAACGATCGTATTTATGGGTCGAACAATTTAGGCAGTCCATGCCATCGAGGATGCAAGTTTTGGTAGTAAAATTTAATTTGCGGCAATTTTTATTTGTGTTTTTATTTTTTTTTTTTTTTTTAAAGCGGTGAGCGCTTAAGTGTTTGTTGGACTGTCAGAGGGGAGAGGTAGAATATGTAGAAAGGAGAAATTTTAATGGAACCGAATCGCTTTCTTAGCGATAAATGCCTTTACCAGATGATTTAATGGCGAATTCGTTGAACTCATACATAGATGCTATTATTATTGAGCGGAGAGTTCACAGCTTGTAGGAAATATCATAATGTCATTACAGTAGGTAATTCCATCTCTCATATATGTTATAAACATACTTATATTATGTCATTAGTTTGGACATTTCCATTATTCAACGATATCGCAGATAGGCGGGCGTGCAAAAATTATTTTGGCAGGGGTTTAAAACATTTCAAAAGTGTTTTTTTTTTTTTTTTGCGTGCGCAACTTTAAGACTCATTACTCCTTTTGGACGGTTTTTTGAACTCTCAAACATCTATCGGATGCGTAAGCAGTAGCGTATTGAGGGGATTCGAAGGGGCCACCAATTCATATATACATTTTGATAAAAGGTCTCCCTTTTTATTATGGGCAGGAAGGTGTGGCATTTCCTTCAATTTCTCTCCGGCGCCGAAATGTCTCGCTACGCCACTGTGCATAGGCCCCCGGGTCTAAGATCTTGTGTGATTCCTTTAATTTCATAGAGAACGTTGAACCCGAAAAACCACAACCCTACCTACGCCCCTGCCCGCAATCGTAATGCTATACATTTATAAATGGACTTCGCTCGTTGAACTAACGTTTCAGAAATGATCATCGATGAGTAAAACAAACACTCGGCGATGACGTTCTCACGAATGATGACATTTCCCATGGGGTATGTTTGTTTGTGCATCTTACTCTATGTTAATGGGAATTCCTTGTCGTCATTTTGGATACACTCTCGCATTGATCTCGTTGATGCGTTACGTTGCAATGGAAATGCCTTTTGTTGCTGCTGCTGCTGCTGCTGCTGCCGTTGTTGTTGTTTCTGCTACAGTTGTTGTTTTTGTAGCGAGAAACGGCACGCGGCACATCATCAGAAATTCAGTAAACGTCACGTCACTATGCCATTCAAGCAGCCCATCGGTGATGATGAGCAAAAGGATGATAGAAGGGACGGGACGGGACGGGAACGGTTCGCAGCAAGTCAGTCGAAATCTTCTTTGAGGATTGGAATGTTGTCAACGTAACGTTCCTCTTGTTGTTGCTGCTGTTTAAGTTGTTGCTGTTGTTGTTGTTTGTTGTTTTGTTGTTGTTGGTGTTGTTCTTGATGTTGGCATGTCTTGCTTTTGTTGCAAAAGCCGCCATGTTGCGTGCCTCCCTTGCGAGCAGGAAAAACGCGAATTTTCACATTCCTCGTAGTATCTCGATGCGTCCTGCAAGTTTTTGTACCCCTCCTTGGGGAGTCGTTGCAATAAGCCTACAATTTTTTGTCTTTTTTGTTTGCTGTTCTTTTTTTTTTTTTTTTTTTTTTTGGCTGAGGGAGGGGGGCGGGGGGCTTTCGTTTAACAAGCCATTTAATATGAGTGATGATGTTTGATATGTAAATGAGCATGTCGTATGCAGAAATAACAGCAGCAGCAACAAAAATACTAGCAAAGCAAACGTGGCGCCACAAATGCCAACAAAGGAAAGCAAAACTCTGCGGCCGGAATGAAATTTGTTCCTTAATTTTCGACGGGGTTCGTTCCAGCTCCAACAACACGTCACGTTTACAAAATTGCTTTTTTATTTCTTCCGCACGAGATTCGTTTTCGTTCTCTCGCGCTCGCGCTCTCGCTCTCTCTTTCTCTTTTTCGCTCTCTTTCTCTTTCTAACACAACATTATTAAGCCTGATATTATCATGTTTCTTCTTCTGTAATTGCAGAAAGCAGCAATCCAATGTCCGCGCGTAATTTTCCACCATCATTTTGGAACAGTAACTACGTTCAACCGGTCTCAGCGTCCACACATCCTCAGGTAAGTTTACACTGCGAAAAAAAAAGTGCTTCCTCTTTCCAAATAAGTATTCAAAAATTAATACCTTTGAGTGGCAGCTAAAAGGAGAAATTTTTCTTATTGTCCAAAAATTTTTTAAAATTTATAAAAAATTCCTTCCAGGATTTTTTTTTTTTTCAGTGCAACGCAAATCCCCACCTAACCGAATTGAGTTGTTAAACATAGAATTTTCTGTGCCCTTCCCTTGGTCGCAAAACTCAATTTATGCATACATATATCTATGTATGTACAGTGTAGATTCCATTGGCTTTGCACCCACCCACCGAACAGCAATTGCCATGCTCTGTGCCTTGTATTCTTCAATTCTCTTCCGAGCACGTAGCACGTTGTAAAGCATTTAAAATTTAACGTTTTGTGCCACTGTACTTACTCGTTTCCCCTTACTCTCCGTACTCTCATTTATCTACATATAACTCATGCCGTCCTAGTCTAATGCGCGCTATTCTCGTTCCGTTTTAGGTCAGCGACTTGTATACGGACAGTAGCTATGCCACGGATCCTTGGGTACCGCATGCAGCGCATTATGGCTCCTACGCGCATGCCGCACACGCGCATGCCTACCACCACAATATGGCACAGTATGGACTGCTGCGCCTGCCACCACAACAGTATAGCCATGGCTCCAGGTTAGTTGAATGCATTCGATTTATTTATTCGTTCGCCCGATTCGCTTCAAATTCGTTAAATTTTTGGTGGAAATTTTGCATAATCCTTCTTCTTCTTTCTCTTCTTCTTATTCGTTTTCGTTTTCTTCTTGTTCCTTTTAGATTGCACCATCACGACCAGCAGGCGGCACATGCTTTGGAAAGCGCTGCAGCGTATTCAAGTTACCCGACAATGGCAGGTGAGTGAACATTTATTGCGAAAGGGTTAAAATTTTTTTTTTTTTTTTTTTTTTTTTGCTAAAAGTTAGACCCGTTCTAGGCTATAGAAACAACGGCATAAAAGCATTAATTGATTGGAAACACAGTTGATGAGGACTTTAGAAAAATAGAAAAAAAAGTATTGGTTGGGGGGGGTGAAGGAAGCGTGTCAATGCACAAGTTGATACAGTTCTTGGGGACTCTCGGAAATTATCTGTAATCTGTAAATCGATAGGAGAATTCAAAATCTCGCGAAAGCTTTTCAAACTCTCCGTGCATCCGTTCATCTAGCTTTAACCCGTTAACACATGGAGAACTAATTTGTTCCCAAATTAAATTAACGATTTATAACATATTTGTATATCTTGGTACATCCATAAAAGCTACATATACCCTCAGTAACGTGGTGAGGGGGGTTCGAAGGGGGCGCCAAATCATATATAAATTTCTATAAAGGTCTTTCCTCTTATTAAGGCCTCCATTTTCTTCGGGCACCGAAATGCCTCGCTACGCTACTGTAAGCCTTATAAATCCTAAATATTATGTGGGGAAAAATTTCACCCTTATGCGTTTATTACTTTACAATTTTGTCTTAGAAGTCTCCGGAATTGGAAAATTTGTATAACGTGATTATTTTCTAGTATTCCCTCATGATTACTTGTATTTTGAAGGGCAAGCGGGCAAGGTTTGAATCCTCAAAATCACCTGCGTCCCCTGCGTACGCGTCAGGAACAGGGCAGGATAGAAGAAGTGGTTCTTTTATGCCTCAGAAATATCAATTTATCAGCTATGAGACGAGCAAAAAGTTCCCGGAATTATTCATGCCCATTTTTGGCCTAAAGAAATCCTAACATGCCTTTACAAAATGAAATGAAATAAAAGGTCTGGTCCCGTACTGCCCAAAACTGCCCAATTTTACCGGAAATTGTCCCCGTCCTACACGATTGAGAGAGATTTTGACAGAGTATTTGTGTTCTTCTTCTTCTTCTTCTTCAGTCGAAATCTCTCTCATTTGCACAATCGTGTAGTACGGGGACAGTTTTCGATAAAATTGGGCAGTTTCGTGCAGTACGTGAACAGGCAAAAACTTGTCCATTTGAATTGTTTTGACATTTGTTTGACAATTGTAAAATGTCAACTGTCGAATACTAACTGTCACATAAGGAAGTCTGGTCGAGCAGAGTCCCAATCATTTGTTGAAGTTTCTGTTTATACCCGACACACTCTGTGTCGAGGGTATATTGCGTTTGTGTGGTTGTGTGTAACACCCAGAACCAGTCGAGATAGACCATACAAAATATATACCATATAGAAATGATCAGCGTTACTAGGAGATTCGATTTAGACATGTCCGTCTGTCCGTCTGTCTGTCCGTCTGACCGTCTGTCTGTCTGACCGTCTGTCCGTCTGCTTGTATACAGTTTTCTTATCGAAGGAGTTGAGCTATCTTGACGAAATTTGGTATGCGTGCTCACGGGGACATGAGTAAGAACAATTTCGAGAATGGACCCGATCGGACCATTTTTAGGGGTACCTCCAGTACTAGGGTCTGTTATGAAAATCACAAAAACTGCTCTAAAACCGATGTTTTTCAAGATATTTTGATGAAATTTGGCATTTGAACACATTTTAGGCCAATTAAAGTGATTTACAAAAATTAGAAAAATGGGCGTGGCAGAAGGGCGTTTTTCGAAAATTGTCTCCTACTCCCGAAACGCCTATAGGACTTGAACGAAAATTAGCACTTATACTTCCTTTGTAGTCATAAACATCCTGCCCAAAAATTTTCTTGAACGGTCCATTATTAAGGGTACTTCCAGTACTAGGGTCTGTCACAAAAATGCCTCAAAACTGCCCCAAAATCTGACTTTTTCCAAATATTTTAATGAAACTTGGAATTTGAGCGTATATTTAAGCCTCCGATTAAAATTAAACAAAAATTGGAAAAGTGGGCGTGGCAAACGGGCAGTTTTCATAAAGAAATTTAACAAAAGTCGGTATATGGGGCCCCTTATGGCCGTAAATAACTCTTGATATGAAAAACTATTTGAACATGTGTGTCTGTGTCGGGTATTCTATTGTCAGGCTCGCCTAACTATAACACCCTTACTTGCTTTTTTTTTTTATAAAAGAACGAAATACAAAAAAAAAAAAAACTAAAACCTTTTCATAATTCTCATTGCAGGCCTGGAAGCGCAAGTTCAAGAATCATCGAAAGATCTTTACTGGTTCTGAATCGCTGAATTTCACTGAGTTTAACTCTTCCGAATATATAAAACTGAATCTGGTCTCAATTCCACAGCGTTCGTTGAAAGTTGGAATCTTAAATTAAAAAAAAAAAAAAAAAGAGAAAAAAAAGCAAAAAAATTTCGCCCTAAATAATAATATGCAACACTGGTAATGGCTACAAAAGTTTCATTTTATAAACTTAAAGCCTCTTTAGATCTTAATTAATGGATTATGGATTAGTATTGCTAGCTTAGAGTTTTACTTTCTAATTCTTTTCAGTTTTAGATGAAATTTCTTATATCTAAGTAAGTTTCAAGGTTCTCGGCGATTTTTGAGCGCTGAATAATTATAACGAAAATATTATATAAATATTATATAAATATTATATTAATAAAAAAAAAAGATAAGTTTCTTCTGTACGTAAACCTTATAAAATTTAAAATAAATATGAAATTCAAATTGTCAAAACTTTGTCGATCTATCACTTTTGAAGAGGCTCTACCAATTTTCAACACCCCCTCCCCTGTTCAACCTATCATTATTAGGGAATATGTTAAATGTTACCCAGCCGGGAAAGTTGTGTACTATGCCGCACACCCAGTATATAGCTTGTGTATGGAACGAAGCGAGCGAAGCCGGTATTTAATTTTATTTCAATATACCAGTGCTATACACAGCGAACACACCGTTCACACC
>CM035806.1:11678723-11681223 GCA_020466095.1 Chlorops oryzae | reverse complement strand
TCCCCTTCGGGGTTCTTACCTTAAAGTTTTTGTTCCCTTCGTTCCCACTGAAGTTTCTCTCATTCAGAGGTATTCAATCTTCAATCAGGGTTAGCAGCATCGCCATATACAGGCTTGATTTTTTTTGTAAGAATTTTAATTCTTAAATCATTTCCTTGCAATTGTGGCTCCCTCCAATGTAGGTACTTTATAGATCAGGCCTGTAGTCCAAAGTTTCCTCAGAGCTGCAATATAATGTTTTGTTTTATTTTCAATTTGAAAAAGCTTACATCGAATTTTGAATACTTTTGAATTATTTGAATTTATTGAATATTTTGAATTTTTTTGTATTTTTTTTGATTTAACTGTGCTTTTTGAATATTTTATTCACTGAAGTAGGCTTTTTTTTTTTGTTAATTTGACAATTCAACATTTTAATAGGCATACTAAATCGAACTGATTTGGAATTTTTGACTGTGAATTTTTTGAATATTTTGCATTTTTGAATTTTTGTTTGAATTTTTTTGAATATTTAGAATTTTTTGCATTTTGGTTTAATTTTTTGGAATATTTTTGAATATTTTGAATATTTTGCATTTAAAAAAAATTTTTTTTAATTTTTTTTGAATTTTTTGAATAAAAAAATTTAATTTTTGAATTTTTTTGAATATTTTTTTGAATTTTTTTTTTCATTTTTTTACATATTCAAATTGACAAATTCCGAGGCATAATAATAAGTATTCTTTTATTTTCAAGTTCATAGCGTTCTTTTAACCTTGCTAATTTCTCAGTAATGGGGGAATTTTCATATTTTTTATTTTTTTTTTTGCCCAGGGTGGCAAAAAGGCTGGATCGGGCCGTGACAACTTGCCTTGACTGTTATATGGTTGATTGCATAAGTACTTTAACCTGGCTTTTCCTTCAAAAAAAAGAAAATTTCTTCTTTTCTAATTTTAGAAACTAAAAAAAAAAGTGTGTTCTTCCAAACAATTATTTCGAAATTTTCTTTTCGAAAATCAATTTCAAATCGAATTCCCTTCCTGACTTCGTCCAAATTGATTCTACATCGAAGTAACACCTTTGAACCTATCTATACTCGGGATGAGATGACTTTTCATTCGATTTGTTGTGCACCCTTAAGCTCATAATAAATAAAAGTGCAACACAACAACAACAACAACAACAACAACAGCAACAACTGCCACGCAGATTCGATCGGCTTGCGACTAATGCACGCGCATAAAAACCGACAATATTAAAGATATATTTTCGTAGTCAACAGGAATGTGACATTCGACGAAATTAGAGGCGAAAATTAAGTAAACACCGCGGTTTTTATGACGCTACGCACAATAAACTCCACTCCTCCACTCGCTGTGGATAACGAGAGACGCGATGCTGACGATCGCGCTGACAGCTTCACACTTTATGGCCTCTCTTAAGACAAATAAGGCAACTAATGGCTGTTCATATTTTATGAATGGAAATGTCGTGTGCGTGTCCCACTGTGCGTCGATAGAAATTGCACTTTTCGAATGCCCTACGTCACGAACGAACGAACGAACGGTCGAAAAACGAACATAAAATACGCGGCGCAGAGGAGGAAAAAAAAAAAGACACACGAAGAAAACAAATAGAATCGTTGAGTCGAGGTGTCAATGGAGTTTTTGAATGTATGGAAATTTGATTTGATTTTTTATATTCGTACAGGGAGAGCGCGTACGAATGGGAGTGGGAGTGGGAGTAGGAGTGATATGCCATGCCTTGCCGTCTGTCTATTGAGCGACTCAATGGGGCGCCTATTAAGTGGCATGAATAACAGCGCTACTTGATTCCGTTGACAGCGTGTTTCGCTCGGCTCCAATTAATTGAATCGAATTTCTTTTCCCCCAAAAACGATTGAGATTTTGTCGCACTCTCTATGTTGAAACGAATGAAGTTCTTTGTCCTTTTCTCCTTCGAAAAGCGAAAAGCGAAAAGCGAAAAGAAAAAAAAAAATTAATTTTTTATGAATTTCTCTTAATTTCCGAACATATTTCGACCACATGTTCAGACCTCATACCGAGCAATTAGGACCGATCTTTGAGACTCTCTGTGATGCCGGTTGAATACGATGGCTGAATCCAGTGGCAATACATCATTTTCATTTTCATTTTCGATTTGATTTTTAAGTCTCTCTGGCAATGTCCGCTTGTCTTACCGTCTAGATGACTGGCGGTCGATCGGTCCGACTGTCTGTCTCTCTCTGTCTGTCTGTGCGCCCATCCGACCGACTATGTGCATATGGGCACGGATATGTGGATACGATTCTTGCATATCGTCGGTGGCGTTATGGTGATTTATTCGTCTGTGATTCGAGCGTTCAGAGTTCAAAGCACATCCTTGTTGTCTCGTTTGTTGTTCAATTCAATATTTCTTTTCTTTTCTCTCTATTTTTTCTTAATTTTGTCAAATCTTTTTTTCCGCCTTGCATTATTATTGTTTTTTTTTTTATTAAAAAAAAAATTTGTTGTTGTTGTTT
>CM035806.1:11568723-11673723 GCA_020466095.1 Chlorops oryzae | reverse complement strand
TAAACTAACTGAGAATTATAAAAAAAAAATTTTGTCTTAAATTTTTTCTCTCGGAAAAAGGGCTATATCTAGTAAAATCTAGTGGGGTACTGTCTAGATTTTTCCTAAGAAAGCCACTAAAGAGGCGGCACTAACTAATATATCCACGATGACGCCAGGATAGAATTTTCTATTCGGGCTTTCCCTAAAGAAATTTAATAGATAGGATGGGGGCGATTTATCTATACGAGTATTGTGGCAAATCTAGTTAGCTAGGCCCAGCCTAATCAACAGACTTCTCTAGGAAATTTTCCAGCCGGCAAGACAGAGCATAATCGCCTATCGAAGAATATCTACATACTTGTATATATTTTTAATATACATACCTACACAATTACCTGGAAGGCGCATTCCAATTAATAAATATGTAAAAAAGAATTTCGGACGCGGGGGAGATTTTTCTTTCATGTCTCCATTGAGTCATACGAAAAGACTCATATAAAGAAGAAGGCTCGTGAGATAGCCGCAGAGATGATTAAACATTCGAACCTCCTATAGAAAGTATGAACCCTTTGAAAAAAATTTGAATTGAATTGTGCGACCTCGAAACGAGAAAGAACTATGACAGAAAAGGTCTTCAGCCTGTTTAAAAAATAAAAATTTTTGTGGGACTCTGAAAAGATTCTTCCTTTTTTCCTCCGCACTCTACTGAGGGCCTTTAAAATGGAAACAAAATATTGTTAAGTTTAAAAAAAAATCTTTTCATCCCGCTCAAAATTAAAAATTACCTCAAGACGTAAATTAAGCACCATGAAGAGATTTCGAAAATTATGAAATTTAAGAAATCCATGGTCCATAAAAGCAAGCCTTCAATAACCAAAACACATTTAACAAGTTGAAACTTTTTCGTCTTCGGTCTGATAACAACTATTTTCAGGGGCGTACGCAGAAAATTATTTCTAGAGCAAGATTTTGAGTCGACAGCTATGCAAACAATGACTTTAAGAGAGGTCTTGAGGCATTGAAAAATTGAAAAAAATTGGAAAAATTCGAAAATTTTCTTTGGGGCTCCTAGCATTTTTATTCTTTTCAAGGTATTTTACGAAATGTCAAGCTATCGTGCAGACTTTGCTGGGACCTTCCGGGAGAGTCTTCATTTGAAGGTTCTAAGTAAATGTCTTAAAAAGCCGAAGAATGCGATTTAAAAAAGAAAGAAAAAAAAAAACAATAGTGAACGAGGTCTCTCACAAACCTCCATAATTGCTTCTAATATAGTCGAGAAAAACCCTCGTGTCAAAAAATTCAGTTTGCCCCCGAGAGGGAAATTCGTCGAAGACAGCAAAGGTATTTTGGGCACGTGCTTCGTTTGATTTTCCAGTCACCAATCCTCCACCTGGAATATTATAAAAATCAATGAAATATTTTTCCTTTTTTTTTGTTCCTTCTTCCGTGTATCACATGCTCCACCCTCATACATCATGAGTGCCTCAGGAATTTTCGATCCTTCAAAAGGAGCCGAAACCGAACCGAACCGCATGGCACGGCACCGCACCGGTTTAATTTAATTAAAATGAAACGTCCAAAGTGTTGCATATTCATGAGATAAACGAGATACTTGGTCGGTGCGCAGGAACGCATTAGGCTAGGAAATTAATTAATAATCCATTCAATTTAGTCCAGGTACTTCGTACTTCGTACGTCGTACGTCGTATCATATCGTATTCTGTTGTGGTCACTTCATAATTTCTCGCTTACCATGTCATAAATATGCGTTGTCCCATCACACATGTCCCCAGCCTCGCAACATTCCAGCCCGACCACTATATGGCACGGTATGGCGCGTTGGCACACCCGCCGTTTAATCGTCCTCGTCCTCGTCGTCGACATTGTCGGCGTCATTTCCTGCAATTATTGGCAAGAGTCGCCGTAGCCCGACGCTGAATTTGGCCCAACTCAAGTCCAACCCTTAAAGCAACATGTCCGCACATGAACAACCGGTTTTACAATGAGCCGCAAACGAAAAAAGGGGTTCACTCGACATTAATGGGCGGAGCGCCCAGAAAACGAGCTTAATGCGCTATCGACATCGTCTCCCGTATCTCGATGATTTACTCGTGATACATCGGCGCCATAGAGTGCTCTCGCTTTAGCGAATGTCGTAGCCATTCGGTTCAAAATTTTATGTTGCTCGTTTTCTTCACATTGTTGTTGATATATTATTCTCATTGCTGTTGTTGTTGTCGCAGTTGTTGTTGTGCTTTATCGATTTTGCATGCATAGCCCGCTCTCTCGTTCGTCGCGTTCATAGCCATCATCACATTGGCCTGGTTATGGCAATAAAATGCTGCATTCGAGCTGCATTTCTGCTCCATTCCCCTCCATTTCATTCATCTGCATCATTATCACCATCATATTGCCATCGCCATCGCCATTGAATTCGTATTCGCATTCGCATTCGCCCTAGCAAACGTGCATCGTAGCAGCATCTTGGTTTACCCCCTGCCTACGCTCGCTGCTTAAGTCGTTCAATTACACAGTTTCGTCGAGGAATTGAGGAACTGAATTTTAATTGGAATTATTAACAGAATTTCGGGCACATTTCGAATTCGAATTCGATTAGCCTCCCCCAATTGTACTTGCGTGAGGAATTTTCGAACGGTCTATGTGGTAGGAACGATTGAACGTACAATCGGCAGTAGAAATTTTCACGCAGTTTCACTTAAAGGAGGCAACGGTAAAAGAAGTCAAAATGAAAAATTACAATGAAACCCTGGCCAGTGTGAACGGAATAGGTTTTGGGGGGCTCTAAATCCCAAATTTCGGGGGGTCCGAAGACCTGGAAAATATGGTTTTCTTTTGTTAAAAGAGTTTATGTGAATGATGTTCGATGTCCATAATGACAACAATAGGTACATGTGGTAAATTTTTGTAACGTCCCTAACACAGCATCCTAAACGCCTATTTAACTAATTATCAAGACCCATGAATCGAAAGATTAGCCTCCGTTGTACTACGTAATGCTACGGTTCCACCGAGGTTAAGTCACGGACTTCCCCATTGCCGCGCTAATGAAACCATTAAATTGTCATTACCCACACAGAACGCTGACCGATAATGAGACTGTAATCGACACATCAACTTTTAATAAGGTTTAATGAGCATGGTTGCATTCAGTCTTCTTGCACTTATCGAGCATATCGCCATCTCTAGCAATTAAAAGTGCAGCTCTACTTTCGAAAATCATCTGATTCTCAAATGTAATGAACTCCGCAAAAAATGTTGAAAAGTTTTTTGTCGAAATATATCTTGCTTTTGCAATCGAGCTGGAAAAACAATCGATAGCCCTATCGATGCTATCGGTGGTTTCAAACTATCGAAAACATCGATGGTTTTTGAAGACAATCGATAGTTTTGATTTATGGACATTTACTTTAGCATTGGAAAGGTGGTGCTGGCGGTGACAGAGGGCTGTCTTCTTTTTGAAATGGACAGATTCCTAAAAATGCCTTTATTTAGATAAGGGGGAGAGCCACTCGAAAATTCATCTCTAAATTATCGAAATTATCGATTGCCAAAATTATCGATAACCGAAACTATCGATGATGATGGTGATGATGATAATGGTGAGGTTGGTGATGATGATGATGTTGGTGATGATGATAATGGTGATGATGATGGTGAGGTTGGTGATGATGATGGATGGTGATGATTGTGTTGGTGATGATGATGGTGATGATGATGATGTTGGTGATGATGACGGTCACGGTGATGATGATTATAACTTACACAACTTCTTGCTACATCACGTCGTGAAAAATCTTCAGAAATTCTGCGAGTCTTAAGTGTCTAATTTTACAAACCAAATGAGAATTATAGGCGTCATGCTAAAATTTTAATCTATGCACTGAAGCCAGAACGAGGATTTTTTCCGTTTTGAAGGATTTTTTTTCGATTTTATCTTCAACCAAAAATCACTTCAAATGTTTACAAGGGATTTTGACTCATCACTTTCCTCAAGAAAACAGAAATGAAGGGTTTTTTATTTCAATATCCAAGGGAAAAGAGTCACCAAAATACTGCCTAGCAACAGTGCTGGTTACAAAGTATGGAGAATTGAGTAAGAAAGGTTTTAAAATTCGCCTTCTGAGGAGGGATACTTAAGCACAGTATTTTATTAAATTGATTGAAATCACTAGCGATTTGCCAATGAAATTAGCTTAAATTTTAAAATATATCTTCCGATAGTACTATCGATATTTCAGACTATCGATGGTCGCAACTATCGATAGTTCTCCGGCTCTATTTTGCAAACTGTCAGTGTTCAACCAAACAGCCCACGCTCGAATCAGATTTCTCTTTGTCTTTTGATTATCTGTTTTTGCAATCTGTCAAATCTCGATATGTACACTTTAAATCAGATTTTGAGTTAATGAAAAACCACTTAATTGATAGTGGAACCATTTTTCATTAAATTTTCATTAGCGCTAATGAAGGATCGATAATGAATAAGTGGAACAATAGCATAAATCTAAATTATCTCATTGCAAACTGAACTTGAAGTGTACGAAAGCAGCGTCCCTAACGCCTGGATTTTCTCATATGCGAAAACATTAGGTACCCCCCATTAGTACCATCATAGGGATGGCAAATATTACTGTCTATATGCTATAAAGAGCCGGATTGACGAACTTAAAAAAAGAGAGGGATCGAAATCATTGTACGTATTTACAGACAAATGAACAACCCAGGAATCATGTATGACTCTCAATTGGGATTCGGGGCCCTCGTAATGAGCTCTTATAAAAGCTCTTAAGGAGCGCGTTTCCCCTCTTGTGCAGATCTTCCAATATGAGTCTATGGAAGCGTCATACATATATAAAACTTTCGGTATTTAAATACCAATCTAATTTCCATTCAAAAAAGTGTCCTATAAGAGTCATTCCGCACTCCTATATACATAAGTCTTACATATTTAAAAAACTTTTTTTTGACTCATTTGTCTCATATTTTGTTGGAATTCCGGACTCATTTCGGACTTATAAGCATGATCAGAGCTAAAATATATGTTGGGAGTTTTTTAAATTTAATATCGCGCAAGGAATCACAATTAGCGGTGTGGGAGTGTATCAAACTTTGTCTATTTTTCTTGGGAAGTGTATAAGGATCAGAATAAATTCCCCAAAAGATAAGTGAACGTGCAATTCACGGTCTAGACACCTCACCAGCAATCCTCACCTGCTGTTGTACACCTGTCTGTTTTCGCAAATGAGGCTCTGGCGACCGAGGACAGGCGATATAACGTAGGGGTTGATCGCCAGTTAGCAGTTAAGCGGGGAAAAGAAATCCTGGCTACGCAGCCGTCAAACTGACTTGCGTATAATGGAAAACTAATAGAAAGGGAGGCCAACAATCATAATGGACTGTAGTGCCAAAAAAAAAGAAAAACTGGGAGTATGTTTTCCAATTAGATTCGGTGTCAAGCAGCGCGACCTTTGCTAGAACATTCCGCTGTAGAGAAGAGGGGTAAAAATAATGATTTTGTTAGTTCCTTCGGGAATTGCCCAGGTCGTACCATTTACCTCAAATTATCTTCAAAGTAAACCGAATTTCTCTAAGGGGAATTTTACTCTCTCTGAGGTTCTCTTATATGTGCTCTTAGGGGTTGGATATTCCTAGTCAATATTTATAATTTCGAAGGTTAAATGTCCTCAAGATTATTCCTTAAGCTTGTAGTTTGCATTGAACTAAGTACGTCGTTTGTTTCCGACCTCAGAATGGATGAAAGAACCCTAAATTTGTGACGATTTCCTTAAAAACAAACAGAAGACCTTTTTTTCTGTTTTAATTTTGGGAATTGACGTTGTCATACCGTTCCCTTCCAAATATATTTTAATGGTTCGGATCATGTACGGGGGCCCTGAGCCTTGCCATTTCTGCGAGAGGCTCATAACTATTTATTTGCCTATTTTTGATTAAATATGCTTACAGTGGAGGGGGAGCGGCCAAAAATTATCTAAAAAGGTCTTACGTAATTAATGGACAGCTCCGAAATTCTTTTAAATCGTTCATTCAATTGACATCGCGCAAGGCTCCTTTGGGTGCGAGGCCGTGGGCGATGGCCCACTTCGCCGACGCCTACACTGAGCGAACGTAACCATGATTTTTTTTTTTAAATGCGCATTGTTATTCACAGTCCTTTTGATTTTCGAGCAGAACGAAATTTTCAAAAGAAAAATTGTTGAGTCAACCACATTTTTTGGTTGATTTGAAAGGAAATATGTTTAATTACATTTCTTTACGTTCGGTATAATTCTCATTTGCTTTATAAAATAGGACATATAAGATGTGTATTCATCTACACGGAAAGAATTGTCTTGTATTGAATCAATAAAATATTTTATTAACTGTCAAAAAGTAAACATTTTATTAATTCAATACCAAAGTTGTACCCAAAGTACAACTTTTGCTAAAAATCAGTAAATAGATTTTACTGATATCAGTAAAAAATTTTATTGACTAAAAACACATAGTTAGCCTTTAACTGTGGACGTGCGGTCTCAGAGACCGCTTGCAGTTTGTTGATCTCGTGCCCCTCTCCTCCGGAGGATGCCAGATATCCGGCTGGCTAGGCCAGACCGTGCGCACGGGCCTGATACTTTCTCATGAAGGTAGAACCTATCCCGTAAAGATAGCGGTCTGTGAGACCGCACGTCCATGGTAGTGTAACAAAAATGGAACGTCCACAGTTAAAGGTTAGATCTCCCATTAGAAGTCATTTCTGATGCTACAATTCAAGGGTTTGAATTGCAGTCATAGGTAGTTTAAATACACAAACCGAAATTTGACTCAGTAGTCAGCCAATCCGTAAAAATTGCTCTGATGAGACCCCAGACGGCAGGTCGAAACGTACGTCAGCAAATAGTCGCTTATGGATGCCTTTCTCAAGCATAGCTTGAAACATAGATTTCACATTAATGAATTAATTATTGTTCTTCTAGAAATAAACTTTCGTCGCAGAAAAGAGTCACCGAAATGGGACCAAAAAATGCAACAAAAATAGGAATCTGTTGATTCGCTATCAAAGAAAAGAGAAGTTTAGCTCGAATACTTTCACAGTTAAATTGCAAAAACAACTCTCTGTATGCATATGCATACAATAAAACTTAATACATGCAATTGTTTTTGTAAATAAGTATTTACTTGTTGATGTTTAATAAAATATTTTCTTGATTCAATAAAATATTTACTTTTTGATGTTTAATAAAATATATTCTTCAAATCAGTAAAAATTTTCTTGCTGCCAAATCAAGCCAAGATTTTATTCGTTTTTACTGATTTTGAGAAAATAATTCTTTCCGTGTAAGAACTTTTTAAGCATTGCGAAAGCAGTCGCGACAACGGAGTGACAAAATCAGATGAAGTCCATCCGATGGCTATTTTTGGGGTTATGTTCAGCAGAGGGCTCTGTGGCCATTTGCTTTGAACGCTAATTAAATTTGTTTTGACAGCTTTTCTTTTATAGGTATTTTAGAAAATTTTTTTTAACTTTAAAAATTATCTTGTCATTTCAATTATGTCCGTAGTTAGTTCAACAATTTAAATTTAAATCCATTTTTGAAAATTATCATTTCAATTCAACCTGAAATATGGTTGATTCAAAAGGAAAATCTTTATTTTTTCCAACAAGAAAAATTTTTAAACTAAAAATTTATTCCTTGTTGAAGCCGTTTTGTATGTTTTTCCTTTTGATTTAACCAGTTTTCTGGTTGAATTGTTTTCTCTGTGTAGCAGGGGGAGGGTTTTGGGGGTTCAAACCCCCTTACCCCTTTACCATTAGAAAAGCAAATGATTCTAAATTTTACCATTTAACTTCATTTGATGACCTTTTTGTTAGACATAAAATTTTAAAATTCAACGACTTTTTTTTAGAAATCAAATTTTCATAACCCCCTCCCCTGCGTACGGGCCTAAATATGTATGATCGGATCGTTTCCTCCTAGGATTCGATTAAATAAGATTTTATCACCTTACACCTTAATTATTGGATTTGGAGTCTGGTTAAGGCACTAATAGCACTTGAATTATACGAGATTTGAACAATATACACCAACTAAATTAAATAACTGTCTCAATACGTTCAAAGGACGGACAAAGATTTTTAATATGAAAGCAGTTGAACCATTTCTAATGCTACCAGCGAACCATTGAAATTCGCTTCCATTTCATTTACTCGCAAAACAGACTCCTTAAGGATTTCATTAAAGGAAAAGTTATAAATCAGAAGAACCTTACCCATATCAGAAAGTCTCTTCTTTAGTCGATTGCCCACCCTCTACAATCGACTTTCTAAGCGTTTAAGCAAATTAAGAAAAGCCGCCAAAAACGCACCTCATTTTCGAATAATTTCAAATTCTTCGACCATTATGAACAGATTCGGCTTTGAGACAAGTCGAAATGCAACTCGACCGGGATTGGATTTCGTATGGGCAACGATTGCCTTCAACTATTTAGGCCGAGAAAACGAAAGCTGAGGAAAAACGCCGAATACCGCAGCCTAAAACACTGCCAGAAAACTCAAAAGGAAATCAACCCGAAAATTGCGACTTTGAAAAGCACTACGCAACAAAATTCATTTTTTTTTTTTTTTTTTTGATGCCATCTTATGGTTTGCTAAAAGCAATTTTGAGCATCTCCGTTCTAAGATTTATTACACTAAAATTTCAATGCGTAAGGATATACATACGCACATTTTTTTTTTGGAAATTAATTCAGGTTACACTGCGACAAAAAAAAAATAAATAAAAAAATAAATTTCTAGAAAAATTAAAGACAAAAATCAAAATCGGCTGAATAATTTAAAAGAAAATTATGTAAAAACTATAAATGAAATTATGACCACTGTTGCTAGGTTTTTTGGAGATAAATCCCCCAAGTGTCTTACTATTAGGCCAAAATTCTTTAAAATTTAATTTGCCTTAAGACTTTTCTTTCCTGTAGTCTTCGTTAAAGCTCAGAAATTCACCAATTTTGAACAAGAAAATATGCTTTAGTTTAAATCAATGCTTTTGAAATCACGCATTTATCTTGTTGATGCAAGTTTTTCCTTCCGATCAAACCACAATCACAAGGACCCCATTGTCGGACCCGTCGAGAGGAATTTTTTTGCGTTGCGAAAAGCTTCCCAGCCGGAACTGTGTACAGGAAGTGCCCGATCACTGCCATAGCACCAAGTATGATCTGTACAACACTATGCTGATATAAAAAACTTATGCACTTTTGTTAAAAACTGTCCTAGGCTGGTGCGGTGGTGTGATAACTGGGTTCGAAGTGGATAGCAGCTGTATATGGGGATACTTCGAATGTTTTCGTTGCTAAAGCACATTGCTGTATACAACGTGTACTTCGTGCCGTTCGGCTTCGGTTGCTTTCTTCGGTTCTGCATACTTGCTATGCACCAAGTGTATCATGTAGTAGGCAGTCAACTATTTCATTTTTGCCTATTAACTACTCTGTACACTGAGTGCCTAGCTAATTCAAGGCCCGCCTGGGTTTCTACTCCGTTGTACGAGTGAAAGAGATCTAATATTTTGTTGCACAGTGTACGCCACAAGAACGAGTACACAAAGCTTAAAGGAACTCGCTGCATTGAATCCTTCTAAGGAAACTTACAAGCAGTAAACTCTATCGTCGCCTGGAATCAAAAGGGCTCGAATTGAGGTAATACACTCTGCACATGAAACGTGGAGGCGCAGCGAAGGATAAGCAGACGAATTTTTTGAAAGGATATTCTTAAACTTTGAGGGGAATTTATGAAGCCCGCAAGAAAATGGTCGTGGCAAGAGTGAGAGTGTGAGTGAACAAAAATAGAAATATAAAAAAAAAAAAAAATAAAAACAAAATTCGCCGAACATAATTTCTGTGTGCGGCGGTCGGAAAATTTTTGAATTTAACAAAAAGACAGGCACCATATAAAGGCATTCAGGAGAACGTAGTTAGTGCTTTGAAGTTTTAGGGCGAAGTTGGAAAATGTTTTTGAAACTGAAGCGGCGTCAAGAGACAAAGGATAGGGGATTTTTCCTTATTTTTCTTTTCTTTCTTTTTTCAAAATAACTTTAAAGTAAAGTTTATTTGGAGGGAATCGTGTTAAGATACTCGTACAACGACGATGATGATGATTATGATGATGATGATGTGGATGATGATTATCGAGTTGTCTGAATGTGGAAGGCTTAAAAAGACTTTCTGAAATTTGAATTTTACGAAAAGAATTAAGCAAAGGAAAGTAAAGAAAAAATTGTAAAACAGCCTCGGAGATGGGACAGGGCCCGATGTAGCTTTTTTGCCGCGGTCAGGATCGGTTTTCACTGTGCCGCTCTGGGCATTTTCCCACCTTGGCACCGCCTAAGCCGGCGATTCGGTTTGGAAACTGAAACCGAAGGTGCGAAGGTGCGCCGATGGGATAGCGTCGAGAAATGAGCGAATTGCAAGTTCTTTACTAATAATATACTCTCCCAGCGGCCAAAAGTGCCTGACGCCTGCAAAGTATACGAGATTGTAGGCGACCTGTCTACCAATAGCTTACAAAGTATACGAGATTGTAAGCAGCGTATCGTATGAATACCACACAACCCCGATTACTTTGTGTTTTCACTCTACAAAATGGCCACGCTCGAAAAAAAGTATAGTAGGATTGCATATGAGGCCGTGTGCATTACCTACGCCTACGAAGTATGTTCATCGGTTCATCGCTTCCGTAAGCATCATTTTGGCCGTTGCGTTTTGGTTACAAACTAAAAAGTGAGTGTCACGGGTGTATTCGTGGAAATTTTTTTTTGCTTCAGATATGGTACAGCTCTCCGGGTGTCCCTTGAAGTTCATTGGAAGGAAACACTACAACTTGGAGAAATCCCGGAGATCTTGCCCAAAACAAAAGGTCATTAGAAACTCTTACTGCCCACCCCCCTCCCCCCCCTTCCATCATCGTTCTTTCGCTAGGGGGCGGTGGACAAGATATCTAAAGTGAAGTAAATAGAATAAACTAAGCATGAAACTTCCTTTAACCCAATTTCTAGTTCTAGTTGGACCCTATTTCAATAGGCAGATAGAATATAATAAACCAGGATTATAAATTTCTAAGACTATAGCAAAAAAATAAACTCATTATGTCCCATTACGAGCCTATGCAGAATAAGAACTTAAACAAAATTTAAAAAAAAAACATAAGAAAAAAGATTAACCCTTTAAGCGACTCGTTTGATATATTCACAGAGAAAAAAATCAACCAGAAAACTGGTTAAATCAAAAGGAAAAACATACAAAACGGCTTCAACAAGGAATATTTTTAATTTTAACAATTTTTCTTGTTGAAAAAATTAAAAATTTTCCTTTTGAATCAACCATATTTCAGGTTGAATTGAAATGATAATTTTCAAAAATGGATTTAAATTTAAATTGTTGAACTAACCACGGACGTAATTGAAATGACAAGATAATTTTTAAAATAAAAAAAAATTTCTAAAACAACTACCTATAAAAGAAGAAAAGTCAAAACAAATTTAGTTAACGTTCAAAGCAAATGGCCACAATGCCCTCTGCTGAACATAATCCCAAAAATAGCCATCGGATGGACTTCATCCGATTTGGTCACTCCGTTGTCGTGACTGCTTTCGCAATGCTTAAAAAGTTCTAAGATGAATACATATCTTATATGTCCTATTTTATAAAACAAATGAGAATTATACCGAACGAAAAGAAATGTAATTAAACATATTTCCTTTTAAATCAACCAAAAATATTGTTGAATCAACAATTTTTCTTTTGAAATTTTCGTTCTGCTCGAAAATCAAAAAGACTGTGAATAACAATGCGTCCTTTTAAAAAAATCATGGTTACGTTCGCTCAGTGTTTCGATGTCTAACTTTAAACTGAACCTTAGCCCTTCGCCATCTCAATCAACATCAAATTCCGAAGGACATTTTCATTTCAATAAAAAAAAAGGAAAGAAATGAAATAATAGATAATTTGAGAAAGAAGAGCTGAGAAGAGATGAAAGAAGCAAAGGAGAACCAAGGAGAGAAAAGAAACCCAAATGAAATGAAAGCGAAGAAAGTGCAGCGGTTCAACCAACCATTTTATCACTTAAAATACTTTTTCGCATGCTTTTTCCTCAAGTTTCCTTTTCATCCGCTGGTTGCTATTGGCTCCCAAGTAATGATGCTTATTGCTGTTACCGGAATTGTCGCATCGGCGAACACAGCGCAATGCGACAACCAACGCGAAAAGAAAACTTCTTAGATGACAATTGGAGTTATTAATTTACCGCGAAGACAAGAGACAAATTGACGTAATGAAAACGATTCTTCAAGATTCGCTTTGATGATGGATGGTGATGATGAACGATGAACGCTGAACGCTGAACGCTGAACGATGAACGATGTTTGATGTTGGATATTATTGGGCGTTGTTGTTGCAGGATGTTGTACTAGAAGGCTCAATGGTGACTGGTTGGTGCTATCAAAGCGGAAATGTTGAATTGATTGTTGAGATGAAAAATTCTTACACGTACCGGATGATTGTTTCGATTTTGTTATTGTTCGGGATCTTCGAGATGAATTGATTTCTTTGAAGGGTGGATGGTGCTGTTGCTTAATGGTGTGAATCCACCGGAAGAAGCTTTGTTTTTTATTCCTTTGGCAAGGGAACAAAGGCGTTTAGTGGCTTTCAAGGATTTAAAGTGGAAATTCAACCGTTTTATTACAGATTCGTATCCCGTTCGTGGACCTTTTACCCTTACGGTTGGCGAGGCAATAAATTCAATAAAAAAAAAAAGGGAAGATATTTTTCTTAACCCTTTCAGAATAAAATATTTTATTGCTTGCTCGTTTTTTTTTTATATTTGCTTTAACTTTGCCGGCCGATTTGAATACACAAGTGTTCTAAAAAAATTCTTCGAACATAAGAATTAGATTTGACATGAAAGGGTTAAGTATTTTTTTTTTTTCATTAAAAATAAGCTTACACCATTTTTGGTTGACAATTCCAACCAAATCTCTGAAATCTCTATTGAGAAATGCAGCTCAGCGTCTGCAATTCTCACTCTCTCTCTCTCTCTCTCTCTGCTCCTTGGACTTAAAATCCTTTGAGCTGCGTATCGTCCAATCTAACATTTGATCACTTGCTTTACTCGTTTCGATAGGGACTCGATACGTTTGCACATATGTTACCAACGATCAACGATAAAGCAACAACCAAGAACCAATAACCAACAACCGGCAACATACAACAACATTCAACAACCGACGACAAACGACAACATTCTCGCACATTTCGACCTTCCGAGAGTTCAACAAAGATAAAAGAGAGCGCGCGCGCTCGAGCAACAAAATCTGGAATTCTCATTGGAGCGAGTGACCAAAAAATCGACGAAAAAAGCCCAGACAAAGAAGGAGCAGAAACAGCAGCAGAAGCAGCAGCAGCAGCAGGAGCACGATCGGTGAGCTCTTTGAAGAATGACTGTGCGACTGTAGTCATGGGAACTAACTTTTCACATTCCGCGCATGCCAGCGGACGGACCGACGCACAACAACAGCAACAACAACATGAGTAGTAGTTGAAACAGCGTTTTGCCTTTTGCTTTTTGCTTTCCATCCTTTTTTTTTTTTTCTTTTATTGGCTTACTGATCGTTGTTTGTTCCACTGCTTCGTATTTTTGTAATGTAGCGATGAAGGCAAAAACGAGCATCGAACGATCGAATCGGAGGACGTGCCTCATCTTCGAAAGAGGCAGTTAAAATATGGCGTGCGAAATGCACATAAAGAGGTGCATAAAAGAGCGAGCGCTCTTGCCCAATAGAGCATCTTCGCTATCGCAAAGGATAAGGGGATCCAAAAAAAAAAAAAAACACACAAAATTGCTACCAAAGTAGCTACCGGGTACCGAGTTCGCCTCTCATGCCTTAGTTCCTCTTTGCTCGTTTCTCGAGTCGAAACGTTGTGTTCCGTTTTAATAGCTACACATAGTCGCACTAAACTGCAGCAACAACAGCAAAAACAACTTACACAACAACAAAATATGGTAGTACAAAATGCAAAATGCCGCTCAAAATGCTTAACAGCGTTCCCGCTTTTCCTCTCTCCCACCTGTCTCACTCACTCTCTCACTATCTCTCTGTCTCTCTCTCTCTCTATCTCTCTCTTTCTCTCCCTCCCTCTCTCTATCACCCTCTATATCACTCTCTCTCTCTCTCTCTCTCTCTCTCGTCTTCTGTCCATGCGATCATCGATCGAATTTGCTAGATGCCTTTAATTGACTGCGCAATTGAAACGAGCACACACACACACACACACACATAGATACTCGCATGTTTATAAGCGAGTCGAAAAGTATCTAAGCGTACACAGAGCCAAAAGACCACATAAAATATCCTATGTATAAATCACAATAAATTTTAGGCGATTTCTCTATCGATTCTATCGAAGAGACGAGGTCCGTCCTTTTCAAGTTTTAAGAACACTTGAATACATATGTATGTAGCAAGCGCGTTTTGTGTACATATAACGCTTTTTTCGCACTTCATTTGGCTAACAGTTTGACTATAATGATTGCAAAAGGCTTATGGCAACTACATTTCCCGTGGCGTAGTGGATAGCATGGGAGCTTAGCAATACGATGTCACCGAGATCGAATGTTTCATATTGGATTGTTATCTACTTATTCACAAAAACAAGAAAAACAAAAGAAATCAACGCTGAGCCTGAGCAGGGATTTGAACTCGATGAAATTGGATTTCTAAGCGCACACGCTATCCACTGATTGGTTGGTTGAAGTGGCTGCCACTTAGGCCGTTTATCGGCCCATTGTGATATCGAAGAGGTTTTCTTGTGTTTGTGTGAGTGTATTGTCTTTTTTATGTAGTGTGCCCATAACATGCGATTTTTGAAAAACCAGTGCTAGGCTTGGAACATTACACTCCGCGTTTCGCCTGTGCCGGGAATCGAACCTCGGACCCTGGGATCAAGAGCATAGCACGCATCCCCTACGCTATCCCAGAGCGACAACGTATGGTAAATCTCTATATTTTTATGTGGCATTTTTCGCTCTGTGTATCGTCGACGCGTCGCGTCGGTTCGATAATGGACTCAACTCCGGCCTGCAGACTCCAATTCTCATGCATAAGCTAGCCACGATGATCAATTGCCTCGACTTCTTTGGAAGCACGAAATTGAGTGCATGTACTTCATACAATAATCGTTGTGTTGTTGTTGTTTTTGTTTTTGTTTTTGTTGCTGCTGTTGCTGATGACAGTACTATCGGCGGTTAGCAAAACGGCGGCTTGATTGCAAAATGCTTTTAAGTCGTCGCCGTTTTACGAACGCGCCTGCCACAATCTAACACACAGCACACACACACACACACACACACACATCAAATTGGGGGGCTTTGGAGCGGCCTTTCCTCAAAAGCTTAATCAAATGTGGCAACAGGTTTTTTTTTACCTAGTTAATCTAAGCGAACTCCGACTAAGCGGGTAAATAATTCATCGGAAAGTGCTAAGCAGCTAGGAGAAAAGAGCGAAGAATTTGTGGTTTTTGGGTCAAAATGTCTTTTGAATATCGTCGCCCAACGTGGGACGTGACGAGAGATAATAGATATAATATCAAAAACTGTAAATGCTTAAGGATAATAAAACTTTATGGCTCCAAATACCAAGCAATGTAGACTGGCAAAACATTCCGTTCAGGATACGGAAGGCCCCCTTAAATCTTAATTCGGTTCTATTCTTTATATCCTTTATCATTAGCCCCTGAATTCACCAAGCCATGGGCGTATCCAGAATGTCGGCTAGGGAGGAGCAAGATACAACTAGTTTGTTCCATTTGTATGGTAACACTTTTGCGTATGTTCATAGGTGTTGTCCAATGTATGCATGGGTTTCATTTTATCGTCTTAAAAATGATTTCGGCGGCCTTGTCTCATTTCTTGATACTCCTGGAAAACTCTTTTGCGGTGTATGCTGGGCAGAATATATCTAGAGGGGGACTGCTGTCACTCCTTGTCCTACTGTAATTACGCCCGAATTCACCAAGCTATTTAAATAAAATTTTAATAAAAATTTAAATTTTTTCATATGGAATTCGACGGTTGTTTGCATTTAAACTTTATTTAAATTGCTTTGGTGAATTCGGGCGTAAGGGTCGTAGTCGCCAACTCGATTTAAGACCTTCGAAAGCTTAAATTTTCGAATATATTCTTTTAGTCCTCATGCCAATTAAATATCTTTGCTACACAGAGAAAAAAATCAACCAGAAAACTGGTTAAATCAAAAGGAAAAACATACAAAACGACTTCAACAAGGAATACATTTTTTTTTTTAATTTTTCTTGTTGGAAAAAATAAAGATTTTCCTTTTGAATCAACCATATTTCAGGTTGAATTGAAATGATAATTTTCAACAAGTAAGAAAGCTAAAGTCGGTCAAGCCCGACTTTGAAATACCCAGCGTCCCGACATTATGAGTGCACTATGTTTTGCTTCTCTATTTGTGGGCGTGGCAGTGGGAGGGCCACATAAATTATTTCCCTACACCCTTCATTCGCCTTGGTGAACCTATGTTGCGAATTTGAAGCGTCTACGCCTATTAATTCGGAAGTTACGAAAAATCTCCATTTGTGGGCGTGGAAGTGGGCGGGCCATATAAATTTTTTTCCTATACCTTTCATTCGCCTTGGTCAACCTATGTTGCGAATTTGAACGTTCTACGCCTTTTACTTCACAAGTTACGATAAGCCCTTATTTGTGGGCTTATTTGTGGGCGTGGCTCACTGAGGGCGGCGTCCATTTTTTGCCAGGATATGTCCCTTTTCGTAGTTTACCAGTACACCAAATATCAATGGAATGTGTTGAGTGGTTCGCAAGTTACAAGCATTTTACTGAAAACACATTATATTCATTTGTGGGCGTGGCAGTGGGCGGATGTCTCCCATTTTTACTTAGGATCATACTCGGATCCCGATATACCTGTGTGCCAAATTTCGACTTGATTGGTCCAGCCGTTTCGGAGGAGATCCGACCACGGACGGACGGACAGACGGACAGACGGACGGACGGACAGACGGACATGTCTAAATCGATTCAGTTTTTGATCCTGATCATTTCTATATATATATGTCTATACCTCCGGAGCTTAGTTCTCCCTGTTACAAGATTCGCACAAAACTAATATACCCCGCTTACGCTGGGTATAAAAATGGATTTAAATTTAAATTGTTGAACTAACCACGGACGTAATTGAAATGACAAGATAATTTTTAAAGTTAAAAAAAATTTTCTAAAAAAGCCCTCCGCTGAACATAGCCCCAAAAATAGCCATCGGATGGACTTCATCCGATTTTGTCACTCCGTTGTGGTGACTGCTTTCGCAATGCTTAAAAAGTTCCAAGATGAATAAATATCTTATATGTTCTATTTTATAAAACAAATGAGAATTATACCGAACGTAAGGAAATGTAATTAAACATATTTCCTTTCAAATCAACCAAAAATGTGGTTAAAGCCCAAAATCCAACATTGCGAGAGCCCGATGCGATCGCGCAAATATTTCGCGTGACGCATTTCAATCTCCAATGAAAGTTCTGCGTCACGCAGATGAAAGCATAATTTCGCTTCTAGTAATGCAATATTTGAACCAAGACCAATCTAACAAGTACCGAGTACTCATAAAAAAAATTCGTTATCACTTAAGATAAAAATTTAATAAAAAATTTTTTAGCTAAACAAAATTCGTACAAGCCTAGCTTCTCGCTTATGACGGCTATAGCTGCTGTTGAACTTGTTCACTAATTATTTTTTTTATTTTCAAACAAATTTTGCTTTAAGTTTTTAAAATTACCAACAAATTTTATTTGAAAATTTTTGGTTTCACTAGTTTTAACGAGTACCCAATAGCGAGTACATAAAAAAATATCTACATCATTAGTTGTCAAACTGCCTCGCAACGAGAAATATTCAATTTTTCGAACTTTTCTCGCTACGAGGTCTCGCAGTGCGATACATTGGAGCTTGAGCCATATGATTGAATGTATTGAAATATTTGAGCATCTCGCCCCGGTGTCTCGCATCGGGCTCTCGCAATATTGGATTTTGGGCTTGTGAATAAAAATGCGCATTTTTTAAAAAAATCATAGTTTCGTTCGCTCAGTGTATATTTAAATTTTTCAAAAATTAACAATCATAGTTTAAACTCTCCTGAGAAAGCTTTGTTCCATTTGTATGGTAACACTTTTGCGTATGTTCTAGGTGTTGTCCAATGTATGCATGGGTTTCATTTTATCGTCTTAAAAATGATTTCGGCGGCCTTGTCTCATTTCTTGATACTCCTGGAAAACTCTTTTGCGGTGTATGCTGGGCAGAATATATCTAGAGGGGGACTGCTGTCCCTCCTTGTCCTACTGTAAATACGCCCGAATTCACCAAGCTATTTAAATAAAATTTTAATAAAAATTTAAATTTTTTCATATGGAATTTGACGGTTGGTTGCATTTAAACTTTATTTAAATTGCTTGGTGAATTCGGGCGTAAGGGTCGTAGTCGCCAACTCGATTTAAGACCTTCGAAAGCTTAAATTTTCGAATATATTTTTTTAGTCCTCATGCCAGCTTAACTCAATTAAATATCTTTGCTACACAGAGAAAAAACTCAATCAGAAAACTGGTTAAATCAAAAGGAAAAACATACAAAACGGCTTCAACAAGGAATAAATTTTAATTTAAAAAATTTTTCTTGTTGGAAAAAATAAAGATTTTCCTTTTGAATCAACCATATTTCAGGTTGAAATGACAAGATAATTTTAAAAATAAAATTTACTAAAATACCTATACAAGAAGAAATGTCAAAAAAATTTAATTAACGTTCAAAGCAAATGGCCACAGAGCCCTCCGCTGAACATAACCCCAAAAATAGCCATCGGATGGACTTCATCCGATTTTGTCACTCCGTTGTCGTGACTGCCATACAATACTACAAGCGACACTTCCCAAAATCACTAAGACGGGTGAGGGGAGCTTGTATAAACCGACTTTGCCCATTCACAATCTGACTTTGCCCACAGTTAACACATTCACATAAAATAAACTGACTTTCACCACGATTTGTGTACATATGAACTCACACATCGACATTACAATCTGACTTTCAACACAGCAGAGCTCAATGCTTATTACCCTCTAGGAAGCGTGAGGTATATTGCCCGGATGCAACTAGTACTTTCACCAAAACTAAAGAACTAGTGCAAAGGGGGGTAGAGCTTCGTATAAAGCTCCGACTAGTATTGCATGGAAAAATGGTTTTTCGTGTCAGTAATAAAAGTTGCCATTCTATAGTTGTTGCAAAGAGCGTTGGTGCTCCGAAATCAAAAATAAAATCTATCTTTATATATTACAATATTTTTGTAAATAAAACAAACACGAAAAATAATTCGGTGTCTTTTAAATATTGCGTATTGGAGGCTCAAAAAATTTTAGAACAAAAATAACCAAAAAACCACAAAATATGGTCAATAATCTTTCAAAGGAACTAGTGTTTTACTATACCCAATTTACCCAATTGGTTCCCAAATCACTAAAAAAGCGTTAGTTCAAGTGTACAATTAGTGATTTTTAGCCCACACGCAATGTTAATTTTGTACAGAATAATACATAATCATACGTAAGACGCTGCAGCTTAACTACTCATACTTCCTGCAGGGCTGTTGAACTGTTCACCACAGCAGTCGTTGACAAAACTCTATCTTTTTCAGTCGCACTCATGTAAACTGTTCTCTGTCTCTATCGCACCCGCATTATCTTATCATACCTACAAGCAAATTCAAAAAATTTAGAGAGTGTCGCTTGTAGTATTGTATGGTGACTGCTTTCGCAATGCTTAAAATGTTCTAAGATGAATACATATCTTATATGTCGTATTTTATAAAACAAATGAGAATTATACCGAACGTACAGAAATTTAATTAAACATATTTCCTTTCAAATCAACCAAAAATGTGATTAAAGCCCAAAATCCAACATTGCGAGAGCCCGATGCGAGAGCGCGAGACGAGACGGACACAAATTTCAATACATTCAATCATATGGTTCAAGCTCCAATGTATCGCACTGCGAGACATCGTAGCGAGAAAATTTTGAAAAATAGAATATTTCTCGTTGCGAGGCAATTTGACAGGTTAATGATGCAGCTATTTTTTGAGTACTCGCTATTGGGTACTCGTTTAAACTTATAAAACAAAAACTGTTCACTGTTCTGTGAAAAAGAGCTTTTAGAATATTTCGCGAGCTTCGGTTCATTTTGAAAAGTTTTTGAAAAGTTTTGAAAATTTTGAATTAAAATTTAAACTCAAGTGATAGCGTATTTTTTTTTTATGAGTACTCGGTACTCGTTAGATTGGTACTCGGTTCAAATATTGCATTACTAGAAGCGAAATTATGCTTTCATCTGCGTGACGCAAAACTCTCATTGGAGATTGAAACGCGTCACGCAAAACATTTTCGTGACGTCGCGCACTCTCGCATCGGGCTCTCGCAATGTTGGATTTTGAGCTTGACTGAACCATTTTTCTTTTGAAATATGTATTTGTTCTGCTCGAAAATCAAAAGGACTGTGAATAAAAATGCGCATTTTTAAGAAAATCATGGTTACGTTCGCTCAGTGTATATTTAAATTTTTCAAAAGTTAACAATCCTAGTTTAAACTCTCCTGAGAAAGCTTATATGATCAAAAATTTGAAACTAATTTGAAAACTATGACCCTTAATTAATAAATACAGACTTAATAATCGCTCCAATTGGAGCAAGGGGCGAAAAAAACATTAAACTAGAAAAGAGTTGGTTAAAACTGAATAAAAATGGTGGCCCATGCAGGTCATGCCGTCAGGAAGATGGCTTCTTTAAAAAGCCAATTTCATATTAAATGAAACCACAATGACATTGTCCTCTAGGACTCATGCAAGATGCAGCTGCTCGAAGCCGCAAGAAGGGAATTCCATTTCGTATCGACATCATCGGGCATCATCAAATCGGGCTGCATAAAAATGCATTTTGGGCTCCGATTTTTTTGTTTGTTTTTTTTTGTTTTTTTTTTTTTTTGCTTCTTTCTGTTCACTTGGACCATTTGTTGCATTGAAAGCGGCTCTAATTCGATAATTAAATGAATGAGTCAAGTTTTTGGCGAAAAACGCATTCCAATGAGTATTTCATCATCTGAGGATGTTCTTCTTCTTCGTCTTCTTCTCCATGTTCATCGGCTTTTTATCGTGAACGTAAAAATGACGTTTTTTTGAAAGGCTTTGAGGAAAAATATTGTTAATCGCCGATGCGCTTGCGCCTGCGATTGCGATTGCGATGGTGACAACAGTCTCCACAGGCTGCAACAGGTTAAAACGTGCAGCTAGAAGACAATCCAACGACAACTGACATTCCGAATTGAACTCGAAGTCGAAGTGGAAGTGGAAGTCGATGTCCAAGTCAAAGTCGAAGTCGAAGTTAATGTCTCGGGCTCACGGTGCAAATGGCAATGGGCATTGGCAATCGGCGGCATCTGTGCACTCGAACAAAGACAAAGGCCGACCAAACGCTGAACCGCCAGTGCGGACAGTGCGAAAATTAAAAATATGTGTGCACTGTGGCTGGTCATATCCGAAGTACCCATAGGATCGGATTCATAATTAAGAGTTTAGTCTATTAACAGAAAAATAGACAAGAAATAACATACATATATAGTATATACCCTTATTTCATTTATTTTGAGAACATCAGACTTATGACCTCAAGACAAAAAACTTCCATTTCGTTGAAACTCTTGCCGGTGCATAGGCATCGGCGGATTTACCATATAGGCAACATAGGCAGCTATCTAGGGCGGAAAATTTTCAGGAGCGGCGAATTCTGACCGTCAGTGCATCAATAACAGAAGACGGGACTTTTGTTTAAGAGGAAGGGCGACCGAAAGAGAGCTAGTAGAGTAGTTCTTAAAAGGCGGGAAAAGTCAAAAAAAAAAAAGAAAGCTACTGTTCCGATTAAATTTTTCGTTGCGAAAAACAAAAAAATTTTTTATGAAAATTTTGACATTTTGAGAGGATATTGTGACGAAAGACATTATTCGGAACAGTAGCAAATGGGCCTTAAAGCCCAAATCCAACATTGCGAGATCCCGATGCGTGAGTGCGCGACGTCACGAAAATGTTTTGCGTGACGCGTTTCAATCTCCAATGAGAGTTTTGCGTCACGCAGATGATAGCATAACTTCGCTTCAAGTAATGCAATATTTGAACCAAGTACCAATCTAGAGAGTACCGGGTACTCATAAAAATTATACGCTATCACTTGAGTTTAAATTTTAATTCAAAATTTTCAAAAATTTTCAAAAAATTTTCAAAATGAACCGAAGCTTGCGAAATATTCTAAAAGCTCTTTTTCACAGAACAGTGAACAGTTTTTGTTTTATTAGTTTAAACGAGTACCCAATAGCGAGTACTCAAAAAATAGCTGCATCATTTAACGGTCAAATTGCCTCGCAACGAGAAATATTCAATTTTTCAAAATTTTCTCGCTACGAGGTCTCGCAGTGCGATACATTGGAGCTTGAACCATATGATGGAATGTATTGTAATTTGTGTGCGTCTCGCATTCGGGCTCTCGCAATGTTGGATTTTGGGCTTAAGTGAGGAAAAATTTTAAAATAAACAATAAAAAATATGACAAGGGAACCTCTTTTTTTTTCAAAGGAAATAATGCCAATTGTAGGGTGACTGACACATTAAAACAGCCCAAAGGAAATCAAATTAAAAATGAAAGAGAAAAAGAGAAATAAAAAGCAAGGGAAACGAAATATAAACACAGAAATCGAAATGCCGCGCATGAAATATTTTGAAATTAATTTCTGTTTTTCTCTTATCGCACGAGGGTCAGCAGAACGGCATGGAACGCATGCCGCTCTTATGTTCTAAAAAGCCCCCGACAGCCCCTCTCAGGATGCAATTGCAATGTCAAATGCAATGGGCGCGAGTGCTTGAATCTTGTTGTCGATTAATCGCGCAAATGGTTGGATGGTTGGATGGTTCGTTGGATGGATGGATGGATGGCTCGAAGGATGGAAAGCAAGCCAACGAGCAGATGGATCGGATAGTTGGATGGTTAGATGAATGCATGTAAGGATGGATGGTGGCGCTCATTCGCAAAGCCTCCACTTGTATGTTTGAATGATTTTCAAATACGAGCTTCCATCTTTATTGGTATTGAATGCTTTTTAATGACCAAGAACCAGCGAAACCTCATATTGGTCGACACACAAGAAGAACCATATTTTAAGCTCACACGATTGAAAGTTCTTCCCTTCGCGCTGTTCGAAATTTATGATGAGAAAAATCAACAGAAAAGCAGATGCTCTCGAAATATGTCATATTAAAAAAAAAAAAAAAAAAGACAAATAATAAAAAAATAAATACAAATTTTTAGTCCACCTCATTTCCCAACAACTCTTCGAATCCGTTGTCCAAAAATTTAATAGCCGAATGTTTGAAAAAAAAAAAAAAAAATTCCATAAGATCCTCACACCCTTTCCACACCGATTTCGATGACAGCTCCTGTTGCATTTGTTAACTCAATCTTATCGTGCGATCATCTCTCATATTTATGACCACCTTTGGTGATTAACCCTTTAAGAACAACATTTTAATTAGCACCGATATGAATGAGTTCCATTTCACATTCCAAAGCCAACAGCAAGGCTTGTTCGACGTGTCATCAAATAATTTGGAGGCACAGCCAACAGCATAACCATGTTCCATACTACATACTTAAAAAAAAAAAAAAATATGGGTGGGTATGTATTTATATCGAAGCATAGTGGATCGCATCTGGCAATAAATCATAGAAACTATTTACACCGTAAAATGCATATTAGATTAGACAGGATTAGAAGCTAAATGACACAAGAAAATAAATTTCAATTTCTCGGTTACCTCCTCTCCCATTACCCTCTCAATATTGACTTTTCCACCGAGCATACACAGCCGGTTCTTGCGGGCTGTAAATTGATCGTATTCGAGTCGTTGCTATCAAGTAGCAATGGCTATTAATTAAACACACCATGTCCTTTTATGCTGCCTTCCTATTGTTCTACGCTCGGACAGGACTCGCGGGAACTCGCACTCACACACACACACACACAAAACGGTGCGCTCTGTCAACACTCTCAACTCTTTTCGCCTTTATAGCCTACTACCTGCCATGGCTGGCTGGTAATGCCTTAATGCCTGCCATGTTATGGAGCCCAATGTCGCCCAACGTTTCGAGGTAATAAAAATTCCAGGCGCTCCTTTTATCAAGATCCTGCGCGAGGACAACTTGAACGGTACATTTTATTTCATATTATTTTCTCAAGACTACCTAATACTGCCTGCTTTTCAGCAGCCTGCACGATTCATTATTCTTCATTAATAAAATGAAATGAAAAATTTTCAACAAGAAAATGCGAAAAGAAGAGACTAAAAAATATATTTAAATACATTTGTGTGCATGTATATGTATGTATACGTATAAATTAATATAAAAACAATAAAGGAAAAGGAGCGAAATTAAGTCAGGAATTCTTCATTATGCGAGTAAATGTCCTAAAGGAACGTTAACAACGGTCATGGGAGGCAATGAAAGGGTCTAACATTGAGCGAAAAAATACAGTTGGGAAAGCCGTCTTCATGTCTTAAGTTCGACGATTAAGAAAGTCCTTTTCAAATTCAAGGATATTATTTAAATAAATCGACTTCGTAGATGAAAACACAAAACACATTTATTTACAGGTTAAAGCTATAAAAAATATGACTGCAAGAGAGCGGAATCAAGAGGTAGAGAAGGAGCCAGGAGTTATGTAAGAGCAAATGAGAGGGAATGAAAGAGAGAGAATGAGAGAGAATGAGAGAGAATGAGAGAGAATGAGAGAGAATGAGAGAGAATGAGAGAGAATGAGAGAGAATGAGAGAGAATGAGAGAGAATGAGAGAGAATGAGAGAGAATGAGAGAGAATGAGAGAGAATGAGAGAGAATGAGAGAGAATGAAAGAGAATAGGAGAGAATGAGAGAGAATGAGAGAGAATGAGAGAGAATGAGAGAGAATGAGAGAGAATGAGAGAGAATGAGAGAGAATGAGAGAGAATGAGAGAGAATGAGAGAGAATGAGAGAGAATGAGAGAGAATGAGAGAGAATGAGAGAGAATGAGAGAGAATGAGAGAGAATGAGAGAGAATGAGAGAGAATGAGAGAGAATGAGAGAGAATGAGAGAGAATGAGAGAGAATGAGAGAGAATGAGAGAGAATGAGAGAGAATGAGAGAGAATGAGAGAGAAATGAGAGAGAATAGAGAGAATGAGAGAGAATGAGAGAGAATGAGAGAGAATGAGAGAGAATGAGAGAGATAATGAGATAAGAAGAGAATGAGAGAGAAATGAGAGAGAATGAGAGAGAATGAGAGAGAATGAGAGAGAATGAGAGAGAATGAGAGAGAATGAGAGAGAATGAGAGAGAATGAGAGAGAATGAGAGAGAATGAGAGAGAGAATGAGAGAGAATGAGAGAGAATGAGAGAGAATGAGAGAGAATGAGAGAGAATGAGAGAGAATGAGAGAGAATGAGAGAGAATGAGAGAGAATGAGAGAGAATGAGAGAGAATGAGAGAGAATGAGAGAGAATGAGAGAGAATGAGAGAGAATGAGAGAGAATGAGAGAGAATGAGAGAGAATGAGAGAAGAAATGAGAGAGAATGAGAGAGAATGAGAGAGAATGAGAGAGAATGAGAGAGAATGAGAGAGAATGAGAAAGAATGAGAGAGAATGAGAGAATGAGAGAGAATGAGAGAGAATGAGAGAGAATGAGAGAGAATGAGAGAGAATGAGAGAGAATGAGAGAGAATGAGAGAAGAATGAGAGAGAATGAGAGAGAATGAGAGAGAATGAGAGCAAGAGAGAATGAGGAAAACAGAAAGAAAATTATGACGAAATAAACACAGACAGATAGAGAGAGAGAGAGACTTTTGAGTTTTAAATGGGTATAGCTCCCTAAAGCGGCATTTTATCATAACGGTGTTTTTAGAAGAAGTACTTGACATATCTCAGAGTAAATTTTGGTGTTAGCTTAGAATACCAAACTTCAACTCATACACGGAAATGGGCCAAAAAGTGGTCAAAAAAACTTTTAAAAAATTTTTCCATGAAGGTGTACCGATAACACAAAAAACTAATGATGTAGTTCGATTCCTCATGCCCAAAATATGAGGAAACCGTTAAATTCGGTCTTGTCTTTTAAAATTTTTGAAAACAAAAACTATCAATATTACACTGTGTAATAGACGAAAGAAAATTTATCAAATAAAATCGTTCGAATCGGGGCTGGTTGATTCTCTCTCCCAACAATGGCTGCAATAAAATTGATTTATTTGGATCAAAAGCATACCAATTTATATCTGTGCGTCTAAATTTCCATTTTTTAGATAGCTTAAAATTCGTTTAATTGAACGATTAACTAAACAATTGAGCATCGAAATACATAAAATGGAATTCTTTTCAAGCTATGCTGCCATCCGCACGCGCAGTTCCGGATTAAGGTAGGGCTAGCTGGGGCTATAGCCCCGGGCCCCAACTGGTAACGGGCCCCGAGCGTCCCAATAAAATATGATCAAAATATTTCAAAAAAATTTTTTCCCCGTAAAATCGCTTTAAAATTAAAATTTTATGAAATAAAAAATTAAATTATATGATATCTTAATAAAATTTTTGACTCTTACCACTTTCAAAAGGGCTGATATATAAATTGTTTCCTTTATGGTTCATTCCTTTGAAAGAATTTATATTGTTCTAATACAAATTGACTTTAGCAGCTATTCCTTATTTAAAAAAACTGCACCAAATATAGCATCAGGGGCCCCATCACTATATAAGCCCCGGGCCCCATGACACCCTAATCCGCCGCTGCGACGCGTATAACCTCACACATGGAAATCGGAATGGAAATGCTCGAATGACTTTTTGCAATCGAAAAAAAACTTAAGATGAAAAGCCAAAACTTCTCAATCCGAGGGTCATTACCATTACTATCACAACAGCATCGACAACGGTCGCACCAGCACACTCGTCATCGTCATCGTCATTTGTGCTGGCAAATTTATCTCGAAGGATGCGAACAATAACAACAATGACTATGACAACAACACAACAACAACAACAACAATGAATCATGGAATGTTTTATTAAATTCGCTCAGAAGTTGTCAAATATTACCTCCACCCTTCGAATACATTTTCACTTCCATCGTCATGTCAGGAATAAGCGAACCAAGATATCAGAAGGACGAAGCGTTTGCCCTTGTCAAGGGTGGCTCTCGGAGCTCCCAGAGATTTTTTTAATATCGCCGTATCAGCGTACGCAATAAAAGTCCTGCGAAAAACACCATTAATCCTTATTTCATGGTATTGTTGTCAAATTATCACTTATAGTCCGCACCGCGGACGAACGAACAATCGGACGGACGGACGGACGGGCTTGCGGACGGACGGAGTTAGACAAGTGGCATGCGTATGCGAATGCGGATATGGAACTCGAGCAATTTATAGCCGCTTAAAGTCGAGAGAGAGATACGGTTAAGATGAAAACAAATAAACATTAGAGAAGGCAACACCGAAGGGTGTGGGCGCCGTATGGAACTATGTAGAAAATTGAATGAAAAGTGTGTCGGCAATTATGCACTGAGAGAAAAATACATTTTTTGGCAAAAATTTGTATCGAATTCGTCACCTCTAAAACTCAATTTAAATTATTTTAAATGATGCCAAAATTTTTCGATTTACATTCTCTTTCGTTTGAGACCCCGCCGTCTTCGAAATTCAAGACTCTTTTTTCAAGTCTGAAACGCCCTAGTGTAGACATGTAGAAATGAGCCCATGTTTCGAAATTTTTAAAATGTAATGACCAGGGCTCGGATTTTGTTGAATTTTATAAATTTGAAGCATACTTAAAGGAGCAAAAATTTTTCTAACTAACATTTTACGAATAAGTTTAGCGAAGTTTAAATTCAAACCGCTTGTCTTATTTCAAAAAAAATTATATTGAAGTTAAAAATCGACTTGAGTCGTAACTTTATGTGAGTTAATTAAAATTTTACTCCTTAAAGTATGCTTTTAATTTTATAAATTTAAAGTATACTTTATGGAGTACGAATTTTTGTTTAACTCGCATAAATTTAAGATTCAAATCAATTTTTAACTTCAATATGAATTTTTTTGAAGTTAGAAAAGCGCTTTGAAGTTCAACTTCGCTAAATTTATTCGCAAAATGTTGGTAAGAAAAATTTTTTGCCCCATAAAGTATGCTTTCAATTTATAAAAGCCAACAAAATCTGAGCTCTGGTAATGACCTTATAAAAATTTGCTTCTTTTGAATAAAAATCATTGTAATTTCTTACAATTTCTGCAGATTTGAAGCGCAAATATAACAAAAAAATTGATAGAAAAGAAAAGTTTTCTAATTTATTGGTTGTTCAAAAGCTTTACTTAGGACCTTATCTGTTTGGATAAATTTTATATCAGCATCAATATAATTGATCGAAAGACGTTAAGACTTCGCATCAAAAAACACATCATCATCTTTCGTTATAATTCGAAAAGAATGTATTGGACACCATATTAAAATTCGGGCATCAAAGGGTTAAGAGTAATTTTCACATGGCCGTAATGGCTGCAGGAGATTTCATGTTTCACGACAATATAACTACGGAAACCTTAAACAAATTTTTATTCCAAATGTGTTTTTCATAAAATTTTTCCCTCAGTGTAAAAGTGAGAGTATGAAAAAAAAAAAACTCACACATTGACAAAAAAAAAAAAAAAAACATAATAAAACCAATAAAACGTTCAACTTTCACGACCCACAACTTTTCCAATAAAACTTTGAGGATTCGTTCCTGATACGAGAGCTTGCGTAGGACGAGTACAATTGAAGAACCAAGGGATTGGCTGCCGCTGGTACTGCTCACAATGAACAATGACATATCGACTTGTATGTTGTGTGTGATCCGGCCCTTCTGAATGCCCTTGCCCAGGTCGTATTCCCTTTTTCTTTTTTTTTTTTTTTTTTGCCAGATCGTTTAGTATGCCAGCGTATCCTGTCATGAATATCCTTTCGATGCACACGTTCTTTGATGACCGTGTTAAGTCGTCGTGGATACTCGCCGCAGCTATAGCAACCCTCGCTTTTGGTGTCCTTTCTCTCGATTAAACGATAAAGGATGAATGGCTGAAAGGCTGTGGGACTGAATCGCTGGATGGATGCTGTGACCGAAACGTATGTCAGTCGATGAGGTCGAGCACCTGTTTTATTAAAAAGCAAATAAAGCATTACGAGCAATGAGCCCGTGAAGAGGCAAGCGAGCGTGAAGGCTCAAAAGAATCAAATCGAATCGTGAGTGCCTCTTCGCGATGGGGTGAACTGCAATTTGTTCTTGTTGTAGTTGATGCCGCTGCTCTTGGTATCCTTGCTGTTGTTGTTGCTATGTTCGAAGCGATTCGAGGGTGGTAGTGGTGGTGGTGGCGGTGGTGGCGGTGGTAGCGGCCGGTGGTGATGAGCTAAGCATAATAATTGTGCATATTTGGCTTTTTAATAAAGTCCAATTTCCATGGCGAGCGGTTCGAGAATTTTGGTTTGCAATGAAATTTTAATTAAATTTCTAAACACTCGAAGCGCACGAAAGGGAAAGCTCAAGAGCGAAAAATAACAATGCGTGCCAAGGGGAGAGCAGCGAACGAAAAGAAAAATGGAGACATGAAATTTGAATTTTATTACGCAGAATTGCGCGGCGCGTAGAGCACAAAAACATGTGCTTATAAAATACGATGCGAATGAAATTTGGAATGACAAACAGTAACAATGCATTCAAAATCTTGACCTATAAGAATTTAATTAAGAATTAAATTAAGAATTGAATTTAAATTTAAATAAAAATAAAGTTCGAAAAGACTTTCCCGCCGATTCTAGATGAGTGAAGAAGAGTCAACGTCTACTTTAAAAACTTTTCTTTTGATTTTTTTTTTTTTTTTAAGGGGCTCTCGGTCAGCTCTCACTTAACGTTATCAGACTGCACATTGGACCGTCTAGGGTAGAAAAATTTGAAATTCTATATTAACAAAACCTATCAAATTGGGTATCATTGTAGAGGAAACACTTCAACTAATATAAATCCAGAATAATAAAAAAATAATTTGTAGAGGAAAGTGGTGCAAATCTGACCCTTTTCTATATATGACCCCATCTGTATGTTCCTTGATGAAAATTCGAGGCGCTCAATACAAATTTGTCAAATGGCAACTGTTTTCCAGTTGCACTGGCACTGCACTGACAGCCAAGCTGCACTTAGAGCCCTGGTAAACCCCACCAACACTTCCAGGATTACTGGAGAATGCAAGAATACGATAAATTATATCGCAAGACTTAATAGAGTTAAACTTGTATGGGTCCCGGGACACAGAGGAGTCCCAGGAAATGAGAGAGCAGATGAATTGGCAAATCAGGGATCAGACGGTGTACCAATGGGACCTGAACCAATAATAGCTGCTAGCTCCGCAGGTCTGAAGCGCTCGATCATTTCCTATCCGGCGAAAGCCCACAAGGAGAGATGGTCCGGCGATTCGACTTGCAGAACAGCCAAGTGCCAAACGAGAAAATCGCAGACTTTCTCCTTCAACTGAAGAGAACTGATCTGCGGAATCGTGCAGGCTTAACAACGGGACACATAAGATATGGTCGTCATATGGCGAACATTGGTGTCGTCACGGACCCTCATATGCACCTCCTGCCTTGAGGACGAGGACAGTGTGGAACATTTCCTCTGCTACTACCCCGATTTCTTACGAGCCAGGATGGGAGAGACTGGGGCCGCGACGTACTGAGCATGGAAAACAATCTTTCTCTAGCTCTCACGGAACTTCTCGGTTACCTCAAGCGAACCCTATCTCACCTCCCTTCCTTCCACCTTCCCACTTCCTATCTCTAGAACTAATTAAGGGAACGTGTCCAAACTACGTGAACCATTTTTTACTACTTTTTACCCCCCTCCCCCCCTCGGTGACAATCCGTAGAATAATTTAAGTGACCAATTTGTCCAAGTGTAGTACTTTCAGGACCCCCCCCTCCCCCCCTAAAAGGGTCACGTAGTTTGGACACGTTCCCTAAGATAGAAAGCTGAAATAAATGGTTGACGAAAGCTCAAATCCATGGTTGACGAAAGCTCGGAAATTCTGTTGACGATACCTAGCTCAGAATTCGTGGTTGACGAACTGATCTACCTCAGACACGAACTTTTGTGTAGAGATCTAGCTCAGACGCAAACATTTTAAAAATATTTTTTCCTAGAAGGAAAACATATAAGTGTGGCAGCACCGTTTTGATAAAATGCTATCCAAAACTGCAACGCTGATATTATCTAAAGCGAACCCGACACAGTACTGAATTGCTTACTGAATTCAAATGTACGCATTCAGTATGTTTGTGGCGATACGTTACTGAATTCAGTCATTCAGTACGCAAAATCAAAACGATTTGAATTTTGCTTACTGAATCACTTCGCATAGTATTTAGACTAGGGAGACAGTCGCCCGAAAAATTTTGAGATTCTCTTTCGATGCGTTCTTAATTTTCATTTGCATTTTTCGCCGCCATATTGAATTTTAGCACTGCGAATGACAATCAAAAACAGTGTTTCCGATACGGGCGACAAAAACCCCTATCCTTTCCCCGTACGTCAGAGTGTCTTTGGTATGCCGGTATGCATGACATTTCATAGAAAACTTTGTATGACATTTGTACACGAGCAAATGATTTTATTCAATAGAGTGCGACGGCTGTTATACGTACACAAGGTAAACAAGTATAAATCTATATTCGCCCATTTACGTTTGACTGAGAGAATACGCGTATCGATACGGGTTTTAATCTACTTTAATACGCGTAACCGGCTTGCAGCGGTAACATAATGTTTTGTAAATGTGTGAATGCAAACAAGTACATATCTTGCTTTGCTGGGATGTAGGATTGCTTACTGAATTCAGTGCCGTGCCGGGTTCGCTTAATGCAGAGATGTATTTAACAAGCTACAAATACTCGGCTAGCGTATGAAGTATTTGGTATAAAGGGTTGTAACGAGTTCTGCGTGCTCTCAGTTATTTTATTCTATCACTTGTGGCAGTAGTGATTTTCTATTTTGTGTGCCTCAGTATTTGGAATTTGGATAATTTACTTTTATTAAAAGGTATGTGAGCAATTTAAAAAAAAATTATATATATATATACTTATATGTATACATACTTAATTAAAATGAGCATTGGAGTTATTGATAGAGAATCTGTGAATAATTAATTTTTGAAGAAGAAACTTTTTCCGTTAATTGATTAAAAACGCAAAGTAAATGCGAAAATTACAAAGAAAACTTCAAGTTAAATGTTTCAATTAGAGTTTTTACAAGGAATTTTATATGAGAATTTCCTTTAAAAAAAAAAGGAAAAAAAATTATATAGAAATTAGTAATTGATTTTTCGCTTTGCACAAAGGCAATGGTATGAGCAGTCAAAATGAATCACACACAGTCATATATATATATCACACACGCTACACACAAACACGTAATCGAAGAGACGAGTATACTCACAGTCGGGTACATGAACGGGAGTGCGCTTAAGCAAGATGGCGGCGAATACGAACGAACGGCAAACACTCGTTTTTCGTACATACATCTCTGTATGTATATACATAAATATATATGTTTGCATGTGTATATCGACAATGCACAGCATGTGTGTGGTTAAATCCCCTTTCTCTTCGTTAAGTCGAAGTTAACTACTCCAAAGTTCTTCGAGATTGCTCTCGTTCCTCCAAACCAGAGGAGAACAAAGATTTCGTCGCAATCCTAAAGTCGCAGAAATTCACTTTGCATTGAACCAAACGTGCACTTTGTACCGAATACGCAGGTAGTCCAATACGACGACGACGACACAGCAGCAGCAGCAGCAGCAACAACAACGACAGTGCGACGACGGACGAAGATGAAAGCGACGATGAATTACATACATATTTACGTGTGTATACCGATAACGTGTCCTCGTGCTTGTGTGTGTGTGCGCGCGCGCGCGTACACGAGTGTGTGTGTAAATCTTGACTTTCCATCTTTCGAATAAATGGAAATGGCAAAATAAATTGAGAGAGAAATGCTTCGAACTCAAGGAGAGCAGCATTTTTTGCGATAATTGATGATGGCATTATTGCGGAAGCACTCGTATGTAATTATTCGAATGGAAATTGAGTGCAATTGAATTAATAAAATAGACAAAGGCTATAAGTTCGTGCATGCATACGAACATATAGGAGTGTTGCATACAATTGATGGACGCAGCTATGAAGTACCCTGCAGGAAGCCTGTCGCCATATGGCCCCATGTCTATATTGACGTCAATATAGACAAGAGAACTAGTTCCAACGTCAACAGTATTTATAGGCGGTGTCATTAGAGAAACTGTACTGTTAAGAGGTACAGTTCATCTTTATTGACCATGTCAACAACGTGTCTCCTTATAAAACGAAAGAGTACTCCTTTTGTCTACATAATAGTACCTGACGTCAATAATTCGTCAATATTTCTTCGGTCAATTGTTGACATGCAATGCCCACTCAATGTTAAAATGTCAATAGGCCAAAGCATTGCGGCGGGTATAACTGGTCAGTAGTGACGTTGACGCGGTCAGTAGAAAAATAGTATACATAGATTCACTATTGACATTTCCTACAGGGTATGTATAAAGAAATAAAAAACGATGTACTAAATGCATGCATGTGTACGCGTATGTGTTTGCTGTGCTGAGTGGAACGGACCGACGGACAGACGGAGGTAGGGAGGGCGGGAGCGAATTTTACATTTTAACTACAAAACGAGGTCAAAATCATCGGCAACTATGTAGGTCGGTCGCATTAAGGCGTCAAACGTCAAAGTGGTTTCAACGTTCTTCGACGACGAAGACGAAAACGACAACGACGACAGCGACGGAAGGTTACACACCGCAAAGAAAAGCTGATAACTCGCGAAAATAGAATAAATAAATAAAAAACAAAAACAATTAATCTTTTGTTTTTCTTGCCATTCCACTTTTTTCTTATTGTTTGGCAATAAAGGAAATAAAGAATAACACAAATATAAGAGCAACAACAACAATGACATTGCAAATTCAGCTTTCTTTGCAATGCGTTTGAGTGGATGTGCATAAATGTAAGTACGCACGTATGTATGTATCTATGTATGCATGCATATGAGCGAGATAGAGAGAGCGTGCGCGCGATCAAGTAGAGAAATTGATGCTCAGCATGTGCTGACGTCCAAAACAGAGACAAAGAAAAAAATATGAAATTCACAAAGAAAACGTAGAAAGTACTGCTCTGACGTCGGTTCATCATCGAAAAAACTTTTACTGTTCCATAGCGAAGGGAAGAATTGTGATTAATTTGAGGTTAGCTCGGGAACTATTTTTAATACATTTACAGTTCAACGGAAATTCGTATTCGTCGTCATTATTATTGTTATTTATGTTCATGTTCCGGGATTGTCGACGATTGAAGTTGAATGACCTTAAAAATGACACAGTTGAAATGTTCTCAAGGACCGTTATGTGTTGAAATGATCAAAAGTGAGCGTGTAGTGTGTGTGTATGTGTTCGAGTGCGAGTGTGTGTGAGAGAGAGCAGGGGAAAACACGTCTTAGCTTAACCCATTGAGCTAAATGCATTCTCGATTCGGGATCTTTCAATGCTACCTAACAAAATGTGGTCAAATATGGAAATACCCGGATATATGTATGTACGCATTCATCGCTTAAGAGCACCGAAATTTGTACGATTTTCATTCTTCACAGTACTGAAATTACTTCAATAACATCGTTTCTCATCGCTGCGCAGAACGGGACGACACTAACTGGTGGTGCACCGCACGATGGCACATACACAACCTGATTTGTAGATGCGCAGCTGATGGTGCTGCTGCTCAAACAGAACGAATCACTTTGAATTCTGCAAATTTTTGTATTCTTCGATAAGTTCCACCACAAAACCACTTTCGTCGGACTAAAAAAAAAATCGCTTTACTGCTTGCATCCGGACGAATATTGCAGTATGCAGTTATCCTTATGTTCAGAATCGACAATTGAGAAACTAAAATTCCCTTATACTTTCAATATCTTCCGTTAGAAAACGCCTTTCGATTCGAATAATTCAGCATTCATTCAAATTGACCTCAATGGATGCAAGTACTTGCCAATATTTTCCAAGAAATTGCATACATATTTGACGATAAAAAAAAAAAAAAAAAAAAATGTAGCCATGTAATGGCGGAATACATGCCAAATAAAATGGAGTAATGGAGTCAATCGTCGAGGGCAACATTTTGCGCATGTCAGCATTTTCGGCTTCTCGGTTAAAAGTTTCGTACAAATGTCACGTTATACAATGCACACATATACCTTGCCTACATACATACATATATATATATATTGTTTGAATATGCTAAGTTATGAAGAAGTTGCGAATAGAAAGTTCCGCAACGTTGGCTTCATTCGGTTTAAAGTTTTTACACAACGTTTTCTTTAGTGCAAGATTTAGGGCGTTAACGGTATATCTGTAGACTTTCGTTTATTATTGCTCTCGTAAAGAATCGGTCGAATCGGTTTCTCTTCACGTATTGGTCGAGATTAAATATATATAAAAAAAAAAAATATTAAAAAAAATGTTTTTTAAAGGCAATTCCTTACTTAACACCCACATTTATAAAGCAATTATCACTAGTGATGGCAAATTGACGTGCAAAGAATGATAAATAGTTTGATACGTCGACAGATAATTTCGATTTAAACGATATTTTTCAATTAAATTCTTCACTCCCTGTTTACATCGACTTAAAATTACTTTTTTTAATGTTGTGGGGGGCGTGTTGTCTTTCTCTTTCTCTCTCTCTCATTTTCTCTTTTTCTTTCATCTTTCTCTTTTTTTCTCTCACCATTTCTCTCTTTTTCATCTTCATTCTTTTCCTCTCTCCCTCTTCTCCGTCACTCTTGTATTCAAATTTCTCTCTCTCCTCACTCTCTCACTGTATCTTTCTCCCTCTTCTCACTCTCTCACTGTATCTTTCTCCCTCTTCTCACTCTCTCACTGTATCTTTCTATCTCTACACTCTGTCCCTTTTTCTCTCTTCCTCTTTCTATCATCTATCCCTCTCTCTTTTCCCCTTTCTCTCTATCCCTTTTTTCTCTCATCTATCCCTCTTTTATCTCATCTATCCCTCTTTTATCTCCTCTATCTCACTCTCTCTTTTCTCGCTCTTTGTTCTCTTTATTTTCTCACTCTCTTTTCTCGCTCTTTCTCTCTCTATCTCTCTTTCCTCTGTTTTGCCTATCTTTCTTCTCTGTTTTTTCGGTCCTTTCACTCTATCTTACTCAAAAAATCGTTTATTTTGAAAGAATAAACATTCTTGAGGTGAAAATATACCTGTTCACTGTGACATTGTCCCTTTTTACGACTGAATGGACATGAACTTATTGGAACGAATTTTTTTTTTTTTTTTTTAAACTAACGAATAAATAATCTCGAAGGTATGCACGATTTCAATAGCCTTATGACGTAAGAACAGAAAAGAAAAAAATTTCAAATTTCATACTTAATAGTATTAAGTTAATACAAGGAGTAATAAGTTTACATTGCCGCGCCAGCTGCGATGAAAGCTCGATTTGAAAAATTAGAGAAATTATTTATATCCTTCAAAAAATCAAATGATTTCATTTTCTTTTTCATTTCAATTATTCCCCTTTCCTTTTACTTTTTTTTTTTTTTTGCAGGATTCAAGGCCAACACATAGAAGATCATTTCCCGATCGATTGAAAGCCCATTATAGACGTTAAAAATTTCATTCAAGTGATACCGGAAATCTAAAAAATAAAAAAAAAAAACAAAGCTTCATTTTCATAACAGAAGATACAGAAGAAGACGAAGAAGAGGAAGGAGCAAAAGCAACAAATAGAAAAATACAAAGAAGAAATAAAAAAGAAATAGAAATAGAACGTAAAGTAGTGAATTTTTTTTTCGAAATTTTTGTGTTCAAAGTGCGTGTCCTAATCGATTGTTTTAAAGAAAATTCTTAGTGTTTAACTAAATCTTAACCTCCAAAAACTTTGTGCAAAATCTTTTGTTTAAAAAAGGAAGTGTGTTAAAGACAGTTTTTCTTCATCTTTAACTGCAAATCTCATTAAAAAAAAAAAAAAAATATTAAAAAAAAAATACAAGGAAAGGAAAGAGAAAACGAAAAAGAAAAAAAGGAAAAAATCTAAAATAATAAAAAAAAAAAACTTTAGAAAATTCCAAGGACTTGCAAGCGACTCGACGATAAAACGTTAAGGTCGCTTCTTGGATTTAAATAGTTTCTATCGTAAAAAGTTTTCATTGAACTTTATCACCATTCCTCATTCAACGTTGGCGACTCAATACCTACTGTCTAAGGACAATACTCGACAAAGCAGTTGGGTAACTAAAGATCAAGTTGCATCGACATCGTTGTCGAATATAGCCAGCATCATAGCGCCGGCACAGCGTAGCCCACCAACCACCACGATTGAGGGAGGAAGCAGTACCGGTGACACTAGTTTCGGTGACAGCGGCATCTTGAAGCTTGCAATAACGGCTCATCCGAACGATACTGAAAAGCTTAGCGATCATTTCAATAATCGAGCAGGAGGCGGCGGCGTCAGCGTCAGCTGCGGTGGCCAAACCCCGCCGACACCAACGTTGGGAAAGACATTGCTCAATACGAATGCGAATTTATTGCCAATAACGACCGCATCCGATACGTTCAATAATCTGAAGAATCTCGTTAAGATCGAGAAGACGAACGGTACTGGAATCGGTAACGGCAACGGTAGCGGCAACGGTAACGGTAGTGGCAATAATATCATTAACAATACCGGTAACAATACTGGTGGTAACGGCTACCGTTCAAAAGGATTGAATTCGAATAACAGCGGCGGCGGCGGCGGCTATCATCGTTCAGGGCATAATTCACCACCCCAAGGCCGATCAGTAGGAGGCAGCGGCGGCGGCGGCATATTAGCTTCGAATAACATTTCTGGACGAATCGGTGGAGGAGCATCAGCAGCAGGACAGGCAGCAAACGGCTCTTCTGCACACTTCTCAACTGGTTACAATAAGAACTCCGCCAAAATTCGTCAATACGATTCGGAGGTAAGCCCACGGCCTCGACGAACTTACCAGGGTGACTCGTCGTCGTCGCGTTACTATACCAAGAATAGTGACATTTTGGGACACACTGGCCAATCGAATTCGAGTATTGGCAATTCGGCCAACAGTGGCAACACTGGCCGCAGCTTGAACACCGATTCCGGAAGCGAGAGCTTAGGAAGGCGTACAGTTGGAGGCGGCGAAAGAGGCGGCTATCAGCAATCAACGCCGTCCGATGGCGGCTACAATCGCAATTTGAATGCAAACTCAACGGGCAGCGGCGGCAACTATCGCCCCCGTTACGAGAACGTCAATGGCAACACTAACAACGGATCAGGATCGCAGCAACGTCAATTCGGCAATAGCAACAATAGCAGCAACAACGGCGGATATTCCAATAATTATAATAAATCTTATTCAAATTCCAATCGCACTTCCCATGAAAACAATGTGAATTTACGGCAGACATCGCATCAACGTGACCACGAATACGGCAGCAATAATTATCGTGATTTTGACGACTCAGCACCGCCACAACGTAACCGATACATTTCTGGAAATAATAATAACAATAGCAACGTTAATAGCGGCGCTAGCGCTGGCTACAACAACGCCCATCCTCACGCCCATTCTCACGCCCACTCTCACGTCCACTCTCACACTCACGCTCACGCTCACTCGCACGCTCACGCTCACGCTAACACCAATAGTCTCGAGAGGCGTTATAAGCCAACTCAGGGAGAATCTGGTGGCAATCCATCGCTGCCGCCCTCGGCCTTGCGTCAAGGTCAGGGACAGGGCATAAAGGAAAATACATCATCGTCGTCATCGTCGTACGAGCGTGGCGAACGCGGCAATTACCACGAGAAACGGGCATACAATTCCAATAACCAACGCAGTACGCCGCCATTACGCGGCGCAGGAACTGGAATTGGAATTGGAATTGGAGTCGCTGGTGGAAGTGCAAGCGCAAGTGGTAGCAACAGTAGCAGCAATGCAGCAGCCAATTTTATAAACTCCTCCAACACCTCATCGCGCGGCGCTTCGCCAAATAATTCTAGTTCTCCAAGACGAACGCCGCAGTCCTCTACTGCGCCAGTGTCCACTACACCGCCACCGGCAGCGGGACGTTGGGTGCCACCGTCACTGCGTCCACAACATGGACTTACCCAAAGCGAAAAGAACGATGCAGTCTTCAGGAAGGTAAGCACTCTCAATCTAGCACAATTTATTATTCATACCGCACCACACCCACACCACAGCATAATGCCCTATAGCCATGGATTTTTTTTTGTTTTTTGATATTTTTATTTTCCATATTTCCATTTATTGAAGAAGAATTCTATTCGTAGGTTCGCGGCATACTCAATAAACTGACACCGGAGAAATTCCAGGAACTAAGCGACGAATTACTCAAGCTCGATTTGAATTCGATTGTAATTTTAAATGGCGTCATCCTTTTGATCTTCGATAAGGCACTCGATGAACCCAAATACTCGTCTATGTATGCACAGCTGTGCAAGCGTCTATCCGAAGAAGCACCATCATTTGAAAAAGAGCCAAATACACTGTGCACCTTCTTGCGTTTGCTCATTGCCATTTGCCGGGATAAATTCAATAATCGTTTACGACGCGACGAAATCGCCGATCAAGAGAACTCAATCAAGCAGCAGCAACTGCAACTGCAACTGCAGCAACAGCATCAGAACCAGAACCAGCATCACATATCTACCGAAAATGATTCCGACGAGGAGGAACGACGCCATTTGGCTAAGCAACGAATGCTTGGGAATGTTAAATTCATCGGTGAACTCAATAAGCTCGACATGCTATCGAAGAACGTATTGCACCAGTGCATCATGGAGCTATTGGATAAGAAGAAGAAACGCACAGCTTCGGCCCAGGAGATGTGCGAAGATATGGAATGCCTGGCACAGTTGCTCAAGACATGCGGCAAGAACTTGGATTCAGAACAGGGCAAAGAGCTGATGAACCAATATTTCGAAACGTTGGAACGCCGATCAAAATCGATAGACTATCCACCAAGGATTCGTTTTATGCTAAAAGATGTCATCGAGTTGCGTGAAAACAACTGGGTGCCCCGCAAAGTTGCAACAACCGAAGGTCCGGTGCCCATTAAGCAGATACGCACCGACGACGATCAAATTATAAGGACGCCATTCGCACAGCAGCAGCGAAATCGGGATATGCGCAATAACGATCGCGATGGTGATAGTTGGATGAATCGTTTCCATTTGAATTTGCAGCCAGGATTCAATGACATGTTTAGCGGACTAAGTGTAACGGGCGCATCGCCTATGGCATCGCCGTAAGTACTGCTCACTCGAATTATTCGATCACTTTTCCCTCTATTTTTCATTTAAAGATTTCTGAAGCCCCCCCCCCATTTAATCTAGGGCAGTCATGTTCCCCTAATCTAAAAACTTTGTTAATGAATTTTTAATATGATAATTACGATTATTTTTTTCTATGTGAAAATGATTATTAATTATTTTTATACTTTAATTAATTGATTGATTCAATAAATATAATAATGTAATTTTAATTTTGAAAAATTAGTAAATGAAAATTAATCCCGATAATTTTAATTATTTTGAATGTATATTTATTTTTTTTAATTTTATTTCAATTATTTATGGTTTATTGATTTCTTTTAATTAATTTATTATGTTATTTTATTAATTTTAATTATTTTCATTTGAATTAAAATTTTCAAGATTCACATAGTACCAAAATGAATTTTCGAACTTGGTTAAAATTCAAAATCAACTATTTTGAATTGGATTGTAATTATATTGGTTATGGCAAGACATATGGCCTGCTGTGCGATTGACTATGATATCATTCAATGGAACATTAGTTTATTTAAAAATTTAAATCAAATTAATCTAATCAAAAATAAAAACCAAAAAATAGGAAAAATTATAATATTTGAATAAATACAAGCTCGGTAATAATAAAATAACGGGTTATTTTTTATTATTTTTTGATTTCGATTCCATTCTAAATAGTCTTTATTAAGGAAATCTTTGCTCAATCGCAATCATTAATAATCAAAAATTTCAAGAAGTTAAAATAAATTATAAGGATTAAAAAAAGAACAATAATTCATGATTATTAATCTTAATCGGGATTTAACAGGTCTGCTAGAAACATTTGTTTACACTGGAAATTTTAAGGATTGAAAGTTAGTTTTTGAAACTTAAAAAAAAAATAACTAAAAACTCCAAAAATGGGCTTCCTTCCGATAAGTTTATTACAAGCAAAACGAATGAGCAGGGTATCGTCGCAAATTTTTTATAGATCAGGGTACTTATAGAATTTTGGAAATAGCTATTGACATAATTAATGGACGTCACTTTTCGAATTCTTTTTGTGTTAACAAATAGTGAATGATAATGAAAACCTTACTTTTTTCAGTTTGTAACATTTAGTTGGTGTATATTGTAATGTACGAAAAAGTTTTGTTAATGAAGATTCAGTTTTGCACAATTAAAGTTAATCGAAAAATTACAAAATAAAAATTCTCAAATTTATAAAAACTCCAAAAATGGGCTTCCTTCCGATAAGTTTATTACAAGCAAAACGAAGGAAGCAGCGGCTCGGTTCGCAATCATTATGTAGGTAGATCAGGGTCCTTATAGAATTTTGGAGAATAGCTATTGACATAATTAATGGACGTCACTTTTCGAATTCTTTTTGTGTTACAACAAATAGTGAACTGACTCTATAACCCCTTAAGCGTTTTGTCTCCTGGGTTTTTAACCGATTTAGTTGGTGCGCTATATGCGTCGTAATGTAACGAAAAATGTTTGTGGTTAATGAGAGGATCATCCATTTTGACGCACCATAGTGTACTCTGGCTTGTTGTAATCCGACAAAAAATTACCTAACCGACCAATCGACGAAAAATTCAGTTTAGATGCAATCTGTAAAGAATATTTGCTCATTTGAAATGTGGTGGGTGGTCGGTCATCATGTGTTTTCTCATTTGCTGATACTTTTCGTTCTTTTCGTAGATTCGCGCCTTCGAATAACAACAATCGTTCGTATAACAATAACCGCGATAGGAATCAAAATCAAAACTACAATAATCGCTACAACAAGCACAATAACAACAACCAAAACAACAGCGGTGGTAGCGGTGGCGGTGGCGGAGGCAGTGGCAGTGGCGGTGGCGGTGCTGGTTCCGTTGGACATCGAGAACATTCTGGTGGTAATCAGCATATGAATCGTGATCGCGATCGCGATCGTGACCGTAATAATTCTGATGCTAATGCCGTTGGGAATCAAATGAACGCCAACAAGGAACTCGCGCCACGCTTCAAACGGAATCTCATCTCGACAAATCAGGATGCAGTTGAGAATTTACAAATGCGTCCGGCAGCCAATTCATTGCTCTTTAAAGCAGCGTCACAGAATCAAAAAATGCCAGCAATGCTGCCAATATCGACACCGCCAACTGCATCGTCGGTATTATCATCCTCAATGGGTGGTGGTGGTGGTGGTGGTGGTCATGGTCATGGTCATGGTCATCATTATCATAATAATAGTGCTGTTTCGAATAGTAAGGAACATTTACTTCCGAATGCGCAATACCCATTGTTGGGTACACCGAATACATCGCATCTATTAAATACAATGAGGCCATCCTCAACACCATCGGCTGAGTATGAAATGAAGCATGCTCAGGGTAATCAATTAGATGTTGATGGTGTCGAGAAGGGACTGAAGGCAACATCATCATCGCCAAACTTTAGTGTATCGTTGGCTTCGAATGGTGAGTTGCATGGAATGGAGCGAAATATGGGTATATCGAAAAATATGAAGGAACACGAAAAGCATATGGTAACAAAGCACGGATCGATTGAGAAGGCACCGGGAAATATTAATGCAACTGCTGCAGCATCCTCCAAACCGAAGAAGGACAAGGCCTTCAATAAAGAAGAGGTACTAAAGAAGACCAGTGCCTATATTAAGGAACATTTCTTCTATGAAGAAGAACAAGAAGAAGAAGAAGAAGAAGTAGTAGTAGTAGAGGAAACGGCAGTAGCCAAAGAGGAGGAAATTAAACAATCATCAAATGGAACCGATGATGCAGAAAAAATCGACGAAATAGACAAACAAAAAGACAAAGGTTATGATGGAGGATATAGTCGAAAATTGCGTGCATTGATTGATGGTTTCATTGAATTAAAAGTACCCGAGAAATGTCTGAAGGATGTTTGCATTAATACCGTTATGGAAGTGCTCGATAGAGCCGATGAGCGTTATATAGAACGTGTCATAAAATTCTTAACGGCCCTGCGCAAAGAATTAAACATGAAACCGAATATCGTGCTAGAAGTCTTCAAACAAGTCGTTAACAAAATGAATGAACGGGAATCCTTGAATCCACGTATAGTAACACAAGTCTCCATGCTCTTGGCAAAGGCTATTGTTGTCGGTAACGAAACTGGAGGTTTAGCTCTGTTAAAGCTTAACGATATCGCTAATTACACGGATAATGGTCAACATTATCCATTGCTCCTTTTGGTGCTTCAGCAATTACATAAATCCATTGGAAAAGAGGCGCTTTACGAGAAATTCAACGACAGCAAGATCGAATTGCTCAACAGTCTGCCCGAGGTCGATCGCAATAAGACGCGACTGGCCGAAATACTGGATGAGCGTAATTTAGCATTCCTCTATCCGTTGCTCAAGGTACAAGCCGAAATGTTGAAGCAACTGACCGCTGATAGTAATCCAGCAACATTATATAAATGGATTAAGACAAATGTTGATAGCAAGTACTACAAGGATCCAGGTTTCGTGAGCGCGCTAATGACCGTTCTGTTGAAATTCATTACCAATGTGAGTACAAAAGAGAAACGGAGATAATTCATTTTATGGCCGATTCAGAATATTCCCACGGAATTTACATTTCTCGAGAGTAAATTTCTTATTTTTTTTTTTTTAAATATTTTGGGGAAGAAATTTGATGGAGAATGGGTATTTGACCCATACCCATAATTTTCCTTACCCTATCTATATAAAAAAAAAAGGAGAATTTTAGTCTCGAGAAATGTGAAGTCCCCGGGGAATATTCGCTATTCGGGCTAATTTTTTTTTTTTTTTTTTATTTTTTTTTTTATGAAAATTGTTTCTTTTGGAATTTTCAGGAAACCAGTCTCGCTGAAGGCACCGACATTAAGAAACATCCTGAAAAGCAAATTATCGAAAAGGAAGAGTTGCTCTTGAATAAATACTGTCAAATTTTGGAGACGTTCTTCGGCCAGGATATGAATTTGCAGCTCATTGCTATTTATGCTTTGCAAGTTTTTTGCTACAATCAAAACTTCCCAAAAGGTAAAAAAAAACCCCGCACATGCACACGCAGTATGAACGAATAAAAAGCCGAACATGCCAAATCAAAAAATATCAAGCATATTCTTGTTGCTTTCTGCGTTATTTTGTTCGTTCCTGTGTGCATTCAAAAAAGCATATTCCACATTTTTTATTTCTATGTGAATAATTGAATGAAATTAAAACTTTGATTTTTTATCTTCGATTTTCTTTTCTTCAGGTATGCTCTGTCGTTGGTTCAAATATCTCTACGAAGCTTCCGTTATTGAGGAAGAAGCTTTCATGACATGGAAGGAGCAAATATCTGACAAATATCCAGGCAAGGGGTCTGCTTTGTTCCAAGTGAACAGTTGGCTAACATGGCTGCAAGAAGCTGAATCCGAAGACGAAGACGAATAAAAGAAAATAAGAAGTATTTCGACTACATGAAAACGTAAATTTAAATTGCCATTTCCAAAACTAAAATTCAAAAAAAGAACAAACAAAAAAAAAACAAAAAAAAAAACAAAAAAATTAAACAAAATCGCAAAAAAAAAAATGTAGACACATTTCAGATTTCCAATTACTCTCTCAATACATCTTAGGCATATTGAAGAATAAAAAAAAAAAAACAGGAAATTCTTTTATATATATTTATAATATATATATATATATATACATATATATATATATATATATAAAGATATATAAACCAAACGCGGCGTCCAAATGCACAAGTTCCCCAAATCCAAAATATCCGAACAACAGGATCTCAACGTCATTTAATTGAAAGAATTTTTTTTTTGTTCTTGGAAAATCGGGAAACAAAAACAAAAAAATAATATAATAAAATAAAGGACACAAACTTTTTTCAGTGTTATTTATGTCTCTTTTCATTTATTATCTATCTATCTCTTTTTCAAACACAATTTTATTATATTATCTGTTTTTCTTTCTCTTTTTTTTTTTTTTTTTGAACTTTGATACACGCGGAATATAAAAAAAAACTTCTGTAAGAAATAAGGCGCTTAATAGAACGAACACTGTAGTAAACAAACAAGAGCTCAATTAAGTAAATTTGTATTCAAACAAAACAAAACAAAACAAAAAATAACAAAAGGTCCGTGCACATGCGCATTGAAATTAAACAATTAAGCAATTGGTGTAAACCGCTTTATTATTGTGCATATTGTATCGATCGAGTCGATTGAACACAACAAAAAAAAAAAAAAACAAACAAAATAACAAAGTCATACATTAGAAAAACTATACTAGCAAAAAATAAACACCAACTAAAATAATAAAAAAAAAAAAATAAAAAACTACGCCGCCAAAAAAAAAAGAAAAAGAAAAAAAACAAATATTTGTCTTTCACATTAGTTTTTATATCGCAGAAAAGAAAAAGTCGCATAAGGTGAGTAGTTCTTAATATTACAAAAATGAAGTCAGAATATACAGAATTGCCTATGAGGCGAAAAAGTGGAATGCACTCGAGCTGACTTGAGAGATCAAAGATAACGGATAACAAAGTTCAAAAAGGATTCTTGGCAAAATGAAAGATACACAGCATTATTCTAAATGTGAATATTCACGGGTATTTTTTTCCCTTGAACATTTCCTCCACGGCAAAAGGAGGGAGTACATATTCTAAGCATCAATAAAGAAAATAATGTGTTGACCCCTGCTTAAATATATTCGTAAATCTTGCTCCCTTCGTATTCCCTTCCCAGCGTTCCTAGAAAGGCAGAATTTTTTTGGAATCCTCGCGGAAAATTCCCCGGGAATATTCAGAAGTGGGCTGATCGAATTTAATTCGATCAAATTCAGATTTATTTCTGGGGCTTTCAACGGTTCTCGAAGATTACAGTTGGGATACACCTGGGACCTTACATTTTTTTTTTTTTTTTTTTTTTTATATACAGCCCAATTCTGAATATTCCCGGGGAACTTTTCTCGAGACATAAATTCCCATTATTTAAATAGATAGGGTAAGAAAAATGATGGATATGTGTCAAAAACCCATTCGCCATTGGATTTCTTCCCCCAAATATTTAAAAACGAAGAAGCTTACTCTGGAGAAAAGTAAATTCCCCGGGAATATTCAGAATCGGGCTGATAGATTTTTTAGATTTCGTAAAAATGAGCTGAAACGTTCGGAAATGCATTTCCAACATACATCAATTCAACTGGAAAATGAATTAAGTGCCAACATGGAAGAATCTCTGCTCCAACCGATAAGTCACGCAGAGAGTGATTTCGATGCTTCCAAAGAGGTGATATTAGCGTCGAAGACCAAAAAGCCTCCTGACCAACCCAAAAAAACAAAAAAAAAATTTGAAGATAAGGAATTGGATGCTTTTCTGGATTAAGATCCATGCCAAACGCAGACTCGGTTGACTCGGCAACCAATTTCCGTTCGCTTAAAACAATTGGAAATGGTTCAAAAGCAAGGAAATTGATTGCCATACGAGTTGAAGCAGCGTGATATCCGAACGGCGACTTTACACCTCGGGATCGCCTCTTGAAAGACATCAAAAGAAGTGATTTTTTTCTTCGGATCGTAACCCGAAGAAGAAAAAATATTATGCCAAACCTCGTTGGCCCGTTCCATTAGCGTCTACATCGAAGCCAAAGCAAAGTATCCATGTTTCAAAAGTTATGGTCTGCATATAAAAGTGTGACCAGACTGGTGTGGCGTACTGTGTTGAGCTGCTAAAACCAAGCGAAACCATTTATGGGGAACGTTATCGACAGCAACATATGCTTTTGAGCCGTGCATTGCGTGGAAAACGGCCAGAAACGACCGAAACGAAAGGTCGTAAGCAAGGTTATCCTGCAACATGACAATGCTCGTCTCCACGTGGCTGTAACAGTTAAAATTTACCTAGAAACGTTGAAATGGGAAGCGTTTTCGACGGATGCAAAATGATTTGGGGGGTCACCACCGGTTTGGCTCTTTTGAAGAAATCGAAAAATGGCTGAACGATTGCATCGACTCCAGTTAGGGCTCATTTTTTAAAGATAGCATTCGAAAATTACCTGAGAGTTAGGAAAGAGTAGTCGCTTCCAACGGACAATCTTTTAAATTGTGATTTTTTTTACTTTTCTTCAAATACACTTGATTGAACATTAGAACGATTGCGACGACTGCCATAATATTGTAATTATTCAGGGGTGTCACAGAATTCGATAACTGTCAGAATCGAAATTAAAACCGATCGAAATATCATACAGAATTTAATAATTTTTCTGTTTTTGGTGTTGAATTGGAACTGTTATTGGTTCTCAATTGCACAGAAGCCTATTTTATCCGGCTGTCTGTGAAATTCATATGAAAATTCAGTCGACTAAAATTCCAATTCCGACAGCTATCGGATTCTGTGACATCCCTGATTATTATTATTATTTTTTTTTTAACGGTCGAAGGTAATCAAATTTCATGTTTTGGGCATGTTAGAGAAAAATCTTATCATGATATTAGCCACGGAGATTCCTTCCAATAAAATTGTGATGCCATTTAAAGCAATTGTTGCCAAAAAGTGGGCGATTTAACCCAGCCAACCATATTCGGAGTGCTCCGAAAAGGAGTGTAAAAGGACTACTAACGGAACTCTTTGACGTACTGCTTTTCTAAAAGCCTCAAAAAACCCCCTTTTGGGAGAGACTAAACGAGTCATTTTATTTAGGTTAGGTTAGGTTAGAGTGGCTGCCCGCTTTAAGGGGACACACTTAGGCCGCATATGGGCCCGTTGTGGTACCACATGGGAAGATATGCTACCCTAATTACCCATTTGGTGAAGCCACTTGGACTCATTAATGAAGCGAGCTATGCCTTTTATTCGAACAGATGACAGCTCAGTGAGAGAGGAGAAGAAGAAAGAACCGAGCCAAGCCCGGGCAGTGGCACATGAGGTGGCTCACCGATCTGAAACTTCTACATAAGTTATTGTAAGGAACGCCAAGGCGTTCTGCGTGTCTGCCTATTAGGCAGTGTCCTGTGATTATGAAGACCATACGCCTTATGTCATTTTATTTAATTTTTTAAAAAAATTTTTCTGAAAGAGAATCCAAACAGCCTCTTTCCATTGAAGGCTCCGTGCTCTTTTCTCCAAAAAAAAAAAAAAAAAAAAAAAAACGCTCATTTGGAGCTCCGGTTGAAGCGTTTTAGGATCATTTTCTCTGTGGAAAAGGATTTTTTAGGAGCGCCTTGAAAGCATAACATTTTAGCATCCTTTTTTATTTTATTTAAAAGTGACCGAGTATAGCGTGAATTCCAGGAGCATGCACTGCCGCACATATTCAATATATGAAAATATAAAATGTATGTTGTAAGTTCGAACCATATGCGCTGTTGATTGGAATTGATTCTGTATGTTAACATGTGTTGAACATTTGTAGGAATCCACGAACATAAATAACAACGCTATTGGACTTGAGGCATAAAATTGCCTTTTCTCTATAAACTCTTTTTTTTCGTTTATAAAAAAAAAACGTTAATTAAATACAATAATTCTTTTAACATTAGCTGCTTTTAAATTAAAATAAGTTCGCTTAATCGGATATTGCGTATATCCATAATTAGAAACAATTGAACTATTTTTTTTTTTTTTTTTTTTCGAGTAAATCAATCGATCGTTCGATTTTTCTGCACACTTGCAGGCTTAGTTTTTCCATTCGTCAAATAAAAATGTACTCTAAACTTGGTTTATTCGAATGCAATTGAAATCCCTATGGGGGCCCAACGTGAGTGATCTACTATTTATAGACGTCGCCTCTTCTCTCTGGAGTGCTTGTGGTAAAAATGTGGTTCCCGGTATACGATGCGGTTTAATTATAAAACCATGCCCCGTGTGTGCGCGCGCCTAGTTCGAGCACCACACAAGACCCCACGTATGATTTCAATATGAAATTATGAAGCTGAAGAAATTCTTGGGAGACTTCATTCGAAAGCGCTGCTTCTCGGCTCACAGTGCATTGGAGTTGCATGTTGCGTGTCGCATTCGCAATTGTTCAGGTGCATGCATGCGAGCTTGTTCGACGCGATCATTCACAAAGGTAACGGTTTTATTAAGCGGGTTAACATTTTCCAACAAGTGCGATACATATATGCAATGTATGTAGGAAAATTAAAACTATAAAAAAAAAAAAAATAAAAAACAATTTTAAAAAAAACTTCTTTCAAAAAGCAAATACACAACAAAATACACACAATGAAAGAAACATAAAGTTGAAATAAAACAATAAACAAAAACATTAAAAAAATTAAATGAAAAAAAAAAAAAAATGTGGACTGGTCTAAAAATGGTTTTTCGTGACGACGCCAAATGTTGCAGAATTTCAAATAAACATTTCAAATGGGAAAATTGTTTGTTTGTTTAGTCTTATGTTCTTTTTTTCGTCTCGATTTTCGGCGTGGTGTCACACAAAAACAAAAACAAAAAAAAAAACAAAAATATCAGCTCCAGACGGTCTGCTGATTACGACGACAATGGGGAGCACGCGTAAAAAATTAAACAAAAGTTGAAAAGCAAAAAGGAAGAGAAAAAACTTTCGCGCTTTTTTGTTTTTATTGTTGTTGCTGTTGTTGTTTTTATTTATTTTCTTTTCTTCATATTAATGTCATTTCAATCAAAGTGGTAATCAGTTGGTGGGCGAAGAAAAACCGCAAGCGCCTTGCGTGCTCGATGTGTGTCGGACTTTGTACGTCTGGCCTCACTGGCCGGTTCCTCCGAATATATATACATATTGACATATATACATACATATATGTATAATATTCAGGCGAGGTTTTTTCCACGTCTCTTACATTGCGTTAAGTGCTTGCAATGGAATTAAAAGACTAATTCCAATTAATAATCTATAAGAAAAAAATAATAATAATAATAAACATTCCACTTGCGAGGTGTTGATGGTCTTCGGTGATAGCCGATTGATGATGCCCAGTTACGTTAAGCCGTTTCGCTGTTCCAACAATTGAAATGACACGGCACGCACGGAAGTTTCATAGCGCATATTTAACTAAATTATTTAAAAAATTTTTATTTATAACTTATTTGAATTTTTTTTTTTTTTTTTGGTTTGACACGATTGTCTGCCACCAGCAATGCATGATGCAACACCTCACGCTGACTTCTTCATCTTAATTTGCTGGCTTATCACTCCGAAATATGCGACAAAAAAAAAAAAAAAAAAAAAAAAAATAGAATTGCGAAAAGAAGTAACCTGAAAAGAATATAATAAAATTATTAAAAAAAAAAACAAAAATGCTTATGAGTAATTGCGTTGTCGGCTATTGTCGTCTCTGGGGTCGCGTGAGAGAAACATAAATCCATAAATCTTGTTGAACCGAATTTTCTTCTTATTAGCGCGTCTTTTTCGATGCCGTTTTCCACTTGCCACTGAAGAATAATCATCATTAAAAAATGATTTAAAAACTTAAATATTTTTTTTTGGTTTTTTTTTCTATACTGTTTTCTATACTATACTCTACTCGATTATATAAAAAATTTTTATACGTATAGGTACTTATTAAAATTTGAACGCTCTATTTTATGTACTCATTGTCGAATTATCTACGATTTTTTTTTCTTTAAATGATATTGTCCGAACTCTTCGAACTTATGATTCTAGAAAAAACTGGAACGAATAGTTCGAGAAAAAGCCTTAGCAGCCCCGAAAATAGAATTACATCATCAAAATTTTATTAAAAAAAAAAAAATGAATAAAAATTAGAAGAAGAAGTCTAGTTCTGTTGCTAAAAATAGTTTTGTCTCTTTTTTTTTTTTATATATTTTTAATAAAAAATTTGTATCCTTAAAAAGCTTTGGGAAACTTGACTTAACCTTCGCTCTCACTTTAATATTGCCCACAGTCTGGGATTAGCACCAAAGGAACTCGGTGCACAGGCCCAGGGCGATTAAACTAATTTGAAGCCATGATCAGTGGCGTGGCGTCCTTAATTTCGCACTCATTCTCAGTAATACATATAGGTATATCCTAAAGTCCTTTGATTTATGCTTTAACCCTTTCGCGCCTACTGGGACAATACGTCCGCATCAGTCAAAACTTGAATTTTTTCTATTAGGATATACATATGTATGTGTCCCATCTAAAACTTTTATTGGGATAATACATATATCCCAGGATAACCGAAGGACATTCGAAATTTTTGAGTATGTAGAACATGATTATTTTCCATTTCCATTTCTGAAATCAGTTTTGCCTGTGTTTCGAGAAAAACTCCCGCGCGAAAGGGTTAAGACTCGTTAAGGGTGTTGTTTCCCTTGCGAGGCTGTTTTGGACCATTTTTTAAAAAGATTCCTGACAGGAAACGAAAAGAGCTTTTTTAATTTTTTTAATTTTTTTTTTTTATGTGTTCAGAAGTAATGAAAATTAGTAAAAATAAAAAAGACAATAAACTTTTTTTATTTGAAGGCGGCTCAAAAAGTTCTCTGCCGTCAAAGTGAAGATTCCCAAAAAAAGAAAAAGTATAGTGCTGGCGGCCACAATTTCTCGAGGTTATAATCATTATGGATGTCATTATCGGGTGAAGCTCGAAAATAATTTTGCGATTTTTTTTTTTGACAAAATGGTGGCCATTGAAAAATGACCCATCGATTTCGGGTATGTTTTTTTGTAGTTTAGTATGAAAAAAAAAATAGTAAAAAATTTGTTAAAATTATAATTGAGCTTCATCCGATAGTGGTGACAATCCTGCATCGAATCCATTTTGTTTCATTAAAATCGGTCCAGTTGAACTGGAGAAATCGTGGCCACCAGTTAAAAAAAGTCGTTCCGAGATAAATCCGTTTAAAGTTTGAATTTGAATTGAATTTTTAGCATAAGTAAAAGTTGATGAGTAAATTTAAATAATTCTCAACGTGTTTAACGAATTTTTTCAAATGTTTTTAGGGCATTTTTCGACGAACTTCTAATAGCTTTTTTTTTTTTTTTTTTTTTTTTTTTTGAGAGCCCCCCAAAGCATAAATTTCTTATCCTAATTGTAAAATTAACAAAATCTTGATAATGTTTTGGAGTTTTAAGGAAGGTTGAGGAAGGACTGCATTTTTCACTGTAGTCCAGGGGGCAATTTAAAATTAACCCGGTCCTGATTACCCAAAAGGATATATTACTTCGAGTTATGGAAATTTTAGTTCGGAAGGTTTTAGTCGTCTTGAGGAACATGGAAAAATATTCCACATTTAATTGAAACTTGTAGAGAAGACGTCGGAGAGGGATAAAAATGAGAAACCTCTCGGACTCGGGCACCATGAAGGGGCCCATTTAATTCGAGAAAAAAATTGATTAGGCTGTTTGGCGGTATAAAAAAATATAGGTAAACTTCTTTGGCAAGTATAACTTATTCTTACCTCGGAGACTAGCGCAAAATATGATTTGAATACTCAGTATTTTATCACTTCCGTTCCGTTCTGGCTAATTCACTGAGGCTCTTATCTTTTATTTTCAAATCGATTGCGGCTTCCTCAATGATAGCAGGTTGATTCAAAGTTTCGTAGAAAACGATTATATTTCTACTTGAGATCACCGCCACCTTTAAACAGTATCGAATCATTTGGGGGAAAAATCAACGTCATCGTTAAAGTCTCCCCGAGCCGACCATGCGACAATGGTACGAGTGCTTATTTCGCTGGCTCATTTGTTGATCATTCGAATTGTTGGAAGGCAATCACCATTACCTCACGCCGTTACAGCCATTCGACGCATGTCCACACACAAGCAGCATCAATCATCGTCGTTGGGTATGACTTCTCTTTCTTAGAAATTTCATTCGGAATTATCGCCTTCCGTTAGTGCCGGAACAAGTCGGTTGGGCCCCCTTGTTAGGTCTTCGATAAGAATGTGGTGACAAAAAAAAAAAAAAAAAAATCGCAGTCACGCACAAGCCTGACGGGGGAGCCGCGAAATCATCCAACTAATCAACTATCCAAACAAACGGCCGGTGATTTCTTGCACTCTTTACGATGTTCGGTGTTTTTTTTTTCTGGCTCTAAAATCATTCTCTCCAGAGTCGTGGGTCTAGAGTCTATAATTCTCAACTGCTCTCTCTCTCCCTCTCCCTCTCCCTCTTTCTCCCTCTTTCTCCCTCTCTCTCTCTCTCGACAGAAAGACGAAACAATCACTCCTCGAGGCTATGACGGCGAGCCTGATAACGACGCTCCGTCTTGTTCGCTGTATAACACTGCCGCGTTATCTGAGCCCACTCGGGCCTACAGTTCTTTTAGCTCTAGCTCCGTAACAATAACACCCGAGTCCATACCGCTAACCAGTTCAGTCGTTTAGTAGGCTCTTTCAATTCAACTTCTTCAAGCGCTGAAAAAATAAAAGAAAGAAGCAAAAATATTTAACTAAAAAAAAAAGAAAAAAAACTATTTCAAAAGATAAATTTTCTCAAAGTGAGAACAATAATGATGGAAATCTTATACTCTGTTTTAAGGAACGGCAGCAGTCCAACCAATTACTATTACTCACCGAGAGTGTCGCCACCACCACCGACAATCGGATATTGTTCAAATACACAGTTCGTCGGCTACAGTGAAGTGCCTTGCAAACGGCTCAAGTATTCGCCCGATGAGTTCCGCTTCCCAACGCCGCCAATAACGCCACCCACGATCGTCATTCACTCCGGCAGCGTTCCTCTCGATGCAATGAAAGTCGGTCAAGGCCAGCAGATTATCAGCAGCCACGAAATTGAAATCGAGCACGAAATCGAGAATGCGAGCAGCGAAAGCTCGACACCGAGCAGTGAGCACGTCTGCCAGTGGTTCGATTGCAACAGGTGAGTCGGCCAAACTATCCCTATACCTATCCCTATGCCCCCCTCAGCCTCTTCTAACTTCATTGCGAGTCCTATTGATCATTGTTCTTATAATTTATGGTATTATTATTATTACCTACATATTATTTTATTATTTGAATGCCACAGATTCTTCGATAGTCTGTCATCCTTGGCTGGTCATGTCAATCAATTGCATGCCGTACCGCTCGACGATGGTCTGTACTATTGCCGCTGGAAGGGCTGCCAGCGGTCGGCGCGTGGTTTCAATGCACGATACAAAATGCTCGTGCATGTCCGTACCCATACAAAAGAGAAGCCACACAGTTGCCATCTATGTAAAAAGAGTTTCTCGAGGGCGGAGAATTTAAAAATTCATATACGCTCTCATTCGGGCGAGAAGCCCTACGTCTGCACCTATGATGGCTGCAATAAGGCCTATTCGAATTCTTCGGATCGTTTCAAGCACACGCGAACACATGCCGTAGAGAAACCGTATGTGTGTAAAGTTCCCGGCTGTCAGAAACGCTACACAGACCCGTCGTCCTTACGCAAACACGTTAAGACTTTCAAGCATGGCGAACAACTTGTTGATAGCGATCGTCTTAAAGCCGCAACCAACTACCGAGAAACTTACTCCGCGAGTCCGACGAATCCAACAAGCATGCACTCCTATCATGATCACCACAATCATCATCATCATCATCATCATGATCATCATCGTCCTTTATCCTCTTATGAGGTTTATAACTACTCACCGCCGACGGTTTCTCAATTATATATGCCGGCCGAGGTTGCTGATGTAGAGGCGAAACAATTGGACGACTATTATTATGAGGCCGAACATGCCAAGCGAGCATACTGGCCACATGGGAGCTGTCTTACCTTGGGCTATTCTGATACCTATGGCGTCAATGTACCCTTGAGCTCTTTAGCTATTCAAACTCCCCTCGATCTGCCACTTGATCTTCGAACAAATCGGAAATGAGATGAACCAGAGAGAGAGAGAGAGAGAGAGCCACCAAGACTCACACAGCGAAACATAGAGTGCGAGAGAGTGAGTAAGAGAGAGGGAGAGTTAAAGATCACGTTCTTGTAATTTATTGTAGACTCTAGTCCATTTTAGTTCTGTAAGAATTTTTATGTTCTTAAAATTTAATTGAAGTTTGAAACTGGAAAAAAGAAAAAAATATTTGATACTTAACCAAAAAGCGCTTTATAATTTTAATAGAATCGAGGCTGCTCGATCGGAACAGGGGCGGCGCTCCGAAATTCGATCGATCTCAAAAAGAAAGAAAAAGGCAAAGAAAAAAGCCCTCTCAAATCCAAATACATACTTATTAGGGAACGTGTCCAAACTACGTGAACCATTTTTTACTACTTTTTACCCCCCCCCCCCCCCCCCCCTCGGTGACAATCCGTAGAATAATTTAAGTGACCAATTTGTCCAAGTGTAGTACTTCCAGGACCCCCCCCCCTCCCCCCAAAAAAGGGGCACGTAGTTTGGACACGTTCCCTTATATTCAGCCCGATTGTAAACCATATATTACTATATATGTCACTCAGGAGCCGTTTCGGTTTTGGCTCGTTTCACCACGGTCTTGGGTACCCACCACGGTTTTGGGTACCCACCAAAATGAGCATTTTGCACTGAGGTACTCACCAAAAGTATTTCTCTCTCGCTCTTCTTTTGCCGGTCGAGAAACATCTCTTTCTAACTGGCGCGAAACGTCCCGCGCAATATCTCTGAGAGTGACATATATTGTTATATATGTTGTAAACGTTCCCGGATAATTTTACCCGGTAGCGCCTAGCGATGCCATATGGAATCACTGAAAGGGTTCGTTTTCTGTCATCCCCATACCTGAACCATTTCATATTTCATCTTATTTTTTATATTTATTTTTTTTTAATTCAGGCGCAACCGGATTAAATATTACTTTGGGTAAGCAAAATAGTAAGAACGTATCATATTTAGGGGAAAATAAAGAGTTTTCCGAGGAATATCTTCGCGAGAATTTTCGTTAGGATTTAAAGTAGAACTTACTTGCCGACAACCCTGCAGGAAATGTCAACATGAGTTCCTCCTCCGACCGTTCTTTCTGTTTGCCTTTTTCTTTCAAATATTTGAAAGTAATTTTTCAGGCATGTGCTATTGGTTCTTAATTGCACAGATCCATATTTTATTCACTTGTCTGTGAGATACATATGTATGTATGTATGTTTGTATGTATATGAAATTTCTGTTGACTAAAATTCCGATTCCGTCAGCTATCGGATTCTAGCACGTGCATGTTTATTTTAAGATTATTTTAAATAACCTCCCTATTATGAATAACAACCGGTTGTGGTTGTATTATTTTATAACTGAACATAACTTTTTTGCTTTTGCTATTATTAATGAAAGTTTTAAATTTGTATACCTACTCGTAAACAAGGCTATAATCAGAAATAAATTTTATTTTTGGCTTTTCATGGCAAATATTGGCCGAAAACTGAATTGAAAACAGCTGAAACCCGTCTAGTTGTGATTTATAATATGGGGGGTTAGTTTTGATTTAAGCCCAAAATCCAATATTGCGAGAGCCCGATGCGAGAGTGCGCGACGTCACGAAAATGTTTTGCGTGACGCATTTCAATCTCCAATGAGAGTTTTGCGTCACGCAGATGAAAGCATAATTTCGCTTCTAGTAATGCAATATTTGAACCAGTACCAATCTAGAGAGTACCGAGTACTCATAAAAATTATACGCTATCACTTGAGTTAAAATTTTAATTCAAAATTTTCAAAAATTTGCAAAAAATTTTCAAATTGAACCAAAGCTCGTGAAATATTCTAAAAGCTCTTTTTCACAGAACAGTGAACAGTTTTTGTTTTATTAGTTTAAACGAGAGTACCCAATAGCGAGTACTAAAAATATAGCTGCATCATTAACCTGTCAAATTGCCTCGCAACGATAAATATTCAATTTTTCAAAATTTTCTCGCTACGAGGTCTCGCAGTGCGATACATTGGAGCTTGAACCATACGATTGAATGTAGTGAAATTTGTGTGCGTCTTGTCTCGCGCTCTCGCATCGGGCTCTCGCAATGTTGGATTTTGAGCCTTATTTTTTTCTTTAGTTTATTTATCAAAAATAATTAAAAATGATCTTAATTTAATCACGATTGTTTTCGAATATTTTTTTAAATAATTTAAATACTTCAAAATGCTCTAAATTGAGTCGGGATTTAGATTTTATAATTTTTAAATTAGTTTTTATATTTTTTTCGAAATAAATTTAATTTAATCAGCATTATTTTTTGATTATGCTCTAAATTAAGTATAGATTAGTATTGTTTATTAAATCCCGAAAAATCTCGCGATTATTCTTCGATTATTGGGCAATTCCAATCACTAATTTTGACACAAATAAATCGAATAATCAATTTCGATCACTATTTGAGCCCAAAAACAGATAATTTCATTTATTCATTATTAATTAAATCAACGTTTGTTAAACGCGATTGCCTGATGACAGTTCAACAAGATTGAGAAAATGCCCTATACTCCACTGGGAGTCGACGATGACAAAAGGAGCAGAAGAAGAATAGAAAAGAGCTTTTTTGAGAGTACAAAATTATTTTATCCCTCATGAGTCGAAAATGAATCCATCTTGTTTTCTTACCCTCCCGTTGGCAACACCATTTGGCAATTTTATCCTTTGAGCTTTCATTTTCAGCCCTTAAGGGCGAGAAAAGCTTTTACGCTTTCCGCTAAGCTTTTAACGATTTCATATTTTGTGCTTTAGTGCTTTACACTTCTGTCACGAAAGATACACACAAAACGGAATAGGAAGAAAAACATTGTAGTGACAGAAAATAGAAAGACAAAATTTCACGAATTTTTGACGAAAAATCTTAAAGGGAATTTAATTATTTCATCGCAAAAAGGATAATGTGAAGGAAAGGAAAAACTATCACTCGCGCAGTTCCATTAGTTCCAAATGACCAAGTAGAAAAGTTAAGAAAAAAAAAAAAAAACGATTCCACAACAATTCTCAGCAATCAAAATGATAGTTAGGTTGTAGTCGTCCAGTAATTGAATCCACGAGAAATCCCATTCCGTCATCACCTTCGCCACCACCACCACCACCACCACCACCGCCTTCGCCGCCATGAAGGTTATGCGCCTAAGGCATGCAAAACTAGTCGCCGCCCTTGTTGCCATCGTCAATATACTGCTAATCTTTTATGTCTGGAAGTCGACATTCTGGAAGAGTTTGACGAGCTCCATGACAGCGAACGGTGTGGAACCAAATGAATTACCCCAAAGCAGTCCCATCAAGGATAAATCGCGAAATGCCAACAAGCATATACGCAAATCGATGACAATCGTCTTTCGGACGTTCTACTCTTTCGAAAACGATTTAAAGGAATCGATCGATAGCATTCTAGAAGTAATGCCCCATCTGCAGATACTCATCATACAGGATGGCCAACCGTATCCGCCGGTGGCCTTCGAACGAAATGTAACCGATGGCGAGGAGCAAACCGTACGCTTTGTAAATTTCGCTTTCGATATTGAGAAGACACGCCAGGAGCTCCATCCAATCGAATTCATTAAGACGAAATATGTTCTCTTCATGCCCGATAGCGTGCGATTGAGCAATAAGAATCTATTGCAGAAAATACTAAAGGAAATCAATGGACAGGGCGCATTGAGCGCGACCCCAAAGCATACGGCGCCAGGACACCAACCACCTGCTGATGATACCGTTAGACGAATCATTATTGTTCCTTTTGCCGGCAGCATTAAGTCATTCAGTAGCTGCGCTCAAATCTTACTTGATCTGCCCCATTGGACCATTCAGTATGTGGCAGCTAATAGTACCCAGAAATGTGATTTGGTAAGCATACATATGTATGATTAAAAACAGAAAGCCACATACATACTTTTGACCCTTCCCTTTCACGGTGAGGCCAGTCAAATTCCCAGTAATAAAAAAAAAATCGAATTAACCCAGCGGTATTTTATATACTTTATCGAAAATCCGGATAATCGATTTCAAAGCCAAATTAGATTTTCAATATACACACGGAGAGAAATAAGCTCCCGAAATATAATTGGAACCAATTACATACGTGATTGGAGCCTTGTCCCGATTGCATTATTAATTGGAGCCAATTACAATATAATTAGAAAATGAAAAATACTCAATTACTCAATTACTTATATAATTGCATTTAAATTTATCATATATGTAATTGCGTTCTGAATACATATGTAATTACATCTGATTACTTTTACAATTTAAAGCATTGATGCAATTATGTATATGATTGTATTTATTTTACAGTTTGTTCTTACATTTCTCAAATGGTTTATAATTTCGATCGTATATAACGTGTTTGAATTTTCAAAATCCTTAGGCACTCCAAGGGGCAGGTGGACCACGAATATGACGTGGTGAAATATATTCCGCCCAATCGTGGAGAATTTCCCTTTTTATATTGCTATATAGAAATTATTTTAAATTGCAGGGGATCACAAATTTTATTAGACGCAATTATGTATATAATTCGATACAATTACATACATCATTGCAGCCGATTATATATTTAATTGGACGGAATTATATATGTAATTGAAATTATTTTTTTTATCAATTGATACAATTACATATATTATATAATTGGAGGCAATGAAAAATATAATTGGACGCAATTATGAAAATATAATTGCATCATACCCAATTACATATGTAATCCCTGCAAAATATAATTGGCTATGTGATATTTTTTCTCTGCGTGCAGTAGTTTCGCTATATAAGAAAGTCGATTTTTCCAAATAATTCCATTCTTATATCTGGTTTTTTCTTATATAAGCATCCGTTTATAAGAAAATTATTTCTTATACAAAAAAAAAACCGTTTATAAGAAAATTGTTTCTTATATCGACTACCGATATTTGAAAATAGGGGTGTTAAATTTTTGATAAAAACCAAGTTTCTTATATAAACATTTTTTCCATACAAAAAGAGTTTTTTGGTTTTGGTAAACAGTTTCTTAAAAGCGGGTTTTTCTTCTATACGAGTTTCTTATATAGCGAAACTACTGTAATTTAAAAGGCACAAAAAGATAATTAGGTTCATTAAATTTTGAGATTTAACCCTTTCATTACTGCCGAGGACACATTGTGGGACACATTCGAGTGTTTTCAGTTAACTACAGATGAGTAATAACCTTTCCTTACATCTTGTCTTGTCTTCGGCCATTTTTCTTTTCTTTCTTCAGACTATCAGCCCGATTCTTAATATTCCCGGGGAATTTTTCCGCACGGATATGAAAAAATTTCCCTCCTTCCTTCCTAAGCACACTGGGAAGGGAATATAAAGGGAGCAAGAATCTAGGACGTTGTTATGGTCCGGTTTAGACTACGCAATTCTGATTGCGCCCATATTTGTGGGCGATGAGGTGCTCAATTCCACTCGCCGTCGCCTACTTGCCGACATATCGCACCCGGTCCACTAAAGTGGCACAACTCAAAATTTGCCATTTTTCAGAAAACGCGAAAAACAAAATTCGTCGCAGTGTCGATCAAAGCAGGAAAAAAGACATTACGGCTTTTTTCGGCCTTTTATAATGAGAAAAATGGAATGGAATTTTTCCTGCAGGTAGACGGGTGACTTGGGAACAAGATTCATAGCATAACTCGAATTTCAGAAATTCTGAGTTGTGTCAGTTTAGTTGGCAGGGTGCGATATGTACGTGGTAAACTCTTCAATCAGAATTGCCTAGTCTAAATCGAGCCTATGCAAAGGTCATCACATTCTTTTCTTTATTGATGCTTAGAACACTTTCTTTTTCCGAGAAGAAAAATTTCTAGGGAAAAAATTCCCGGGGAAAAATCATTTAGAATAGGGCTGAGGAATTTTTTTTTTTTTTTTTTTTTGAAGTTTTCTCTAAGATGCATTATTTGAGCCGGAACAAACGAAACATTTAAAATAAAGTTTGTATCCTTAAAAACATCGGTTATGAAAGGGTTAAAGTTTTCGTTGGAAATAATTTGCGATTGATTCGGTAATTAGAGTGGTGAAGAATGAGTCTGAATAATCGGATATCCACATAATCGTAATTCGACTCTATTTTGATCATTAAGGACTTAACCCTCTAATTGCTGGTTCCGTATCTAGACGGACTTTTTTCGAACAAATTACCAAAAAAAAAAAAAATAATTTCAGATTCTACCCGAAAATAGTCTTATCTGAAATTTTCATTGAAAAAAAAATGTGGCATTAAAGGGTTAATTAAAATTTCACTCCCTCTCTCTATCTCTATCTGTGTCTTCCGTTCTCTCCCGTTAACATTCACTCGTTATTTTGCTGGACAGTACCTGCAAAAGCATGCCATTTTGGTAGATATTGGAGTTCTGAGATCAATGCCGGATCCTTTCTCTTCACCATTTCCCGAAATGTTCTATATCCAGGCTAAAGTTGCTAAAATACAGGTGAGTTCTATTTATAGTTCGAAAATTCTTCTTTATACATTCTTCATCTTCTTCTTCTTCGTCTTTTTGCTTTTTGCTTTGCCGACAGACTTTCGTTTATTCGCAATCATTTCAAAATGGCCGCACACTCTTCGCGTCGTATCATACGAAGCAGCGGCGATTGGAAGTTCGCCGCCGCGAATTCAAAAGAATGTACAAAGAATTGCAAATAAAGCGCATCGTGCGCCGATCGCACCGAATCAATTTAAAGACTGAACCGAAGGGTGAAAACGGCCCCCAACATAATCTTGTTCTGGACACACAATTCTCATCCTCGAATTTCTCGTTACCACAAGTCACCGAAATTGATTTGATCGGCTGCGATCGTATGAGCAAATCCTGCATTGGCACCGTCTATGACAATCGTCCGTATTATATATACCTTGGGCGGCATACGCCACCGTGCTGTCTCGATAAGCTCAAGTCCACGTTCAATCATGTTCTCGAGGAATTCGAGAACGTTGGCATTCGATACTGGCTCGATAATCAGGCCCTGCGAACGGCAATCAAAACGAATCAACTCTCACCGAATGCATATGACATTGATCTGAGCTTCAATGTTAACGATCTGGAGCGATCGAATGCGCTGAAGAAGTCACAGAATAAACCCCATATCGATAATGAAGGATTCTATTGGATCAAAGCCACCGATGGACACTATTATCATGTTCAATTCTCGAAAATTAATCAAATTGGGGTTAATCTATTGCCATTCGAGATCAATGGGAATGAGGTTAGTCCGAGCGGATTCTTCGGTACGAAGGCTAAGACATTTTCCGCTGATTTTTTGCACCCGATGTCGACGGTCCTGCTTTTGGGAAGAAAGGTCATGTGCCCCAATAATGTGGCCGAGTTCCTGGAGCTCAAGAACATAACGTAGTGCGTTGCCTCTGCAAATTTAAACATCTACACATATATATACATATATATGTATTGAGGTACGATCTATTACGGATACACGATTTTTAGAGGTTCTTGGTCTTCTTTTTATGGATTTTATAAATTTTTATTATTTTTATTTTTGAGGAATTGTAACCGACTGTAGTTGATTTTTTAGAAGGCACTCTGATACAGCTCTATCTGTGTTCTCACGTGTGAGAGTGCGTGATCATTCACGGAGTCATATACACAGTCCGATTCTGGATGTTCCCGGTGAACGAATTCCCGTGGAATTTTCTTTTCTCGAGAGTAAACTTCTTCTTTCTTAAATACTTATTTGGGGGAAGAATTCTGACGGGGAATGGGTATTTGACCCATAACCACAATTCTCCTTACGCTATCTATTTAAAAAAGGAGAATTTTAGTCTCAAGAAAAGTAAATTCCCCGGGAATTCGTTCGCCGGGTATATTCAGAATCGGGCTGACAGAGTTGCCAAGGGGATTTTCGTTCGTACGGACGGTCGGCTGAGAAAGAAAATCAGGGTTGTATTTAAATTTTTTTCTGTGATTTTGTGATACTCAAATTTGTTTGATTCCTCGCGCAAGTGCTTACGCTTGAAATGATTTTTAGTCTTCATTTAGTATTTATTGTGTTATTTTTATGCTGATCTTCGTAAAATATTGTAAGTCATAAAGTCTAAATAAATAAATAAATAAATGGAAACTAATTCCCCGGTCAATTTTTGTACCGATTGACTCGCTCTGAACAATTCTTAGTGTATTGTCTATGCTTTTTTTTTTTTTTGGCTGACATTCACCTCCGTTTACATTCTCCTTCTCCATAAATGATGTCAGCTGATGGATTTAAAAAATAGTCTTTACATGGTTGACCTACCTATCCGTTCAACGATTCATGTAGCGGTAATTTTTCTATTATAATTTTCGGGTAGTTTTGTTGCAACAATACTTGTTCTGGATAGTGTCAACTTGTCGCCGGGTCTGTAATTATTATTTATGAGTCTGTCATAAGATGTATAAATTATTGTGGAATAAGGACAGGCTTCCTGCATTATTGTGCCCGTTTCTATTTTGATTAAATACCTGAGGCACGGCGTCCAAAATATTTCTTCCAACTTATAAGAACGTCCTAACTTTTCAAAATTTTTAAGTATCATGCATACATATGTATTAAAAGTAATTTTTTTTTTTTTTGAATAAAAGCATAGCTTATCATACAATTGACCTTTAATTTTTCCCCTTATCAATTATAGAATTGATGTTGATCGCTCCCCCCAAATTCCAAAACAAGAAAATATCCTGTCTGCATACAAAATACATATATGAAAAATATATGACAAGGAAGACGGAAATAAGAAACTTCAAAAAAAAGAAAATCCTTAGCTCTGTACAGTTGTGGTCGTATCCTGTACGACTTGTCCTTCGGGTAATTCGCGCACCAGAGAAAGTAGTTTGTCCAATTTTTGTACCTGCAAAGTAGTCTGATCCAAATAAAGTTGTTTCTTCGGTGGTTTCACCATCAGACGTAAATTCGGTGAAAGCTTCAATGAGGTTGTTGTACCCCTGCAAATACATTGATAATAAAATAATAACGCCACCAATTAATCCTGACCTGACCTGTAGATCTAAGTACATATATATATATATTTTTTTTTTCTATAGGGAAACACTCACTTATCATCCCCAACAACGATGAAGGGTAATTTCTCATTGAATGCCAATCTTGTAAGTTTATTTTTCCGTTTGGGTACGACCGCCTGAACACATATTGGCTTGTATTTGTTAACATTCAGATCGTAGACATAAACTTTGCCCTCGGTTGTGCACGCCGCAAAGACCGTACTGGAGTAGGGTGCCCATTTGACATCGCCAACAGAAGAGTTTAGATCGAATATGAACAATGGATCGGGACGCATGTCCTCCCAGATTTTAACACGCCAATCACCGCTGCACGATATGAAAATATTCGAATTATAACGATTGAAATCGATGCGATACACTGAGAGATTGTGTGCCTCATAGGTCATTAGATATTTGGAGCTAAATGCGATGCTGCATTTATAGATTGATCCCTCTTCGGTGCCGATTAGAAAGATTTCTGGATTCGTTGGATGGAATTTCATGCACGATCCACAGCTGCGCAAGCGAAGTTCGGTGCCGTCGGGTCCATCGACTATTCTATCCTCTAAATATAGCGTTATTATATTTGTCAATGCTAATTTATGCTGCATCAGCACCCAATTGAAGACTCGTCCATCTGCCGAAACCGAATAGAAATTGATCTCGCCATCGACCATGTCCGGACCCCATTTGATCTCCCATACCGATTCACCATGCTTCGAATTCACACCTACCGAAAGGTATAATGGCTCTCGAGGATTTTCTTTGAGATTGTAGACGCCAACGTTACCATCATGCATTCCGATGGCAATCAGAAATGGATACTTCGGATGAATGTCACAGCACATAACACCGCTGCCCGTCATGACTGGAAAATTTGTTAGCACAAAAGAGTTTAGGTTTATATGTATGGTGCTGAAGAAACACGCCATGAAGCGAATCGGATTAGGAAAACAGTATAAGAGAAATATTGCAAAATGAAGAGCATAACAATTAAAAACAAACAGTAGATAGAAAACAAAAATAAAAATGCCGACAAGTAAGAGAATCGCTTGAAAAACTAGATAAAATTATCAATAATAATTAAAATAAACAAAAAGAAAAGTGTATGTAAGAAATAAATAGTGGATCGTAGTTATATGAATGAAACAAAATAATTAAAATATATGTATGAAAAAATAAAGGGTATATAAAAAAAAAGATAAGAAAAGTGAATATAAATGAGGTAAAGAAAAATTAATAGTAGTTTCAATCGCTGTAACCCACTTATATAATCTGGATAAGATGGATTCTTGATCGTGAACAAACAAAGACAGCCCTCGCTCGGTTGTTTCGTAAAGTCATCTGAAATTTAAAACACAGAACACTTTAAGCCCCATCAGAGAGAGAACGAGAGATAGAGGGAGGGAAAGAAAGAAAGAGAGAGAGAGAGAAAAAAGACAGGAGGAGATGGTTCATGGCCCACTTACGTGATCCAAAGCACACAGCAAACAGATCGTAGTATTGTGGATTGAAATATAAATCGGTTACACTTAGTTTCTTCGAGCGTTCATATTGGAATTTCCAAAGTGGCAGCAAAGTGCCATCGCCACCTTCTCTGAACTCATCGGCCGGATCCTCATAGTAACGATAGTCATTTGCGATTTCATCAAAAATATTCTGATTGACCATACGCTCGAGTATCTGCCAACATTTCAAATACTTTCGATTTAGCTCCTCGGCTTCGATCGTTTTCTCATCTTTGGACTTTTTCTCTGTCTTACGCTGCTGTGTTTGCTGTCCATGCTTTTTATCATCCTTCTTCTCTGCGAGCTCCTTTTGCTGATTTTCATAGTCTTCTGTATAAGCATCGAAAATTACCCATTGCAAAACTGTTCCACCATACTGGGATCGTGGTGGCGGAATCGTTTGTGTGTCGACGCTCTAATGAGAGAATTTACATTTGATTGATATCGGGGGGGTCTTGACTTAACTTACTCGCTTGGGAAAGGTAAATGTAAGTGCGGCTCTCTCGCAAAAATTAAACTGATTAATTAGTTTACGTTTTTTCGAAGAAGCTGGCACAACGACCTTCGTGGCTTCCTCGGCTACTTCCTCATCGGCATCAGGTTGTTCTTCTTGTTCGACTTTTCGTTCTTCGTCGGCTTCTTCTTCGCCCATTTCTTCAGCTTCCTCGGTTTCGATCACTTCTTGTTTTTTTGTTGGCTCCTCAGCCCCTTCTTCACCTTCTTCATCAACGTCGAGTTCTGCACGCGACTCCTGCATTTCGATAAAGGACCCTTGCGGTAAGGGAAGCGGATAGCCTTTTTATGCAAAAGAGAAGATGTTTATAGATCCGGACTAGCAATTGGGCGGCTTATGGTTTAATTGTTTTGCCTTACCCAAATCTCCAGTTTCTTCAATTTGATCCTTCGCTTCGTCCGATTCAAGGTGCAAAGCATGACCTTCGAAATTTAATAACGTTACCGTATTCCCTGCTGGCGGTACCTGAACACAATAATTCAACCGGAGAATATATTTTACCTATTGTATGTGTTTCTTTATTGAAAGATTTTTTTTTGTACATACCCTAACAAAAGCTCCCTGCTTGAAACTGTAGACGACTAAGTTTTGAATGACATTGGTATTGGTCGGGGTTAGAACTTTGGTGATTTCTTCTCCAAGTTCCGCTTCGGTCAATTCGAGCTGATCTTCGGGTTTGACCAGCTGACGCGATTTCATCCAAACATCGAAATCGTCATCCCCCCCTTCGCCGGCTCCGGTTTTCATTTTCAACTGCGAGTTTATCTGAGAATCACAGGCATAAAAACATCGCAGATGGTATGAGAATAATATGATGCGATCAATAAAGACGCAGAGAGAAAGAGAGAGAGAGAGAGAGAGAGAGAGAGCGATTTAGATATTAAGATAGAGAAAGAGAAAGAGAGAATAAGACAGAGAGAGAGAAAGAGACAGAGAATTAGCTAAAGATAGAGTTAGAGTTAGAGAGAAAGAGAAAGAGAAAGAGAAAGAGAGCAATAATCAGGTGAGACGTAAGTGTGAATTTGAAATTTGAAAAGGTGCATCGGGCACATGCATCGGTGCTATGTGCTGGTCTCTTAACTATCCACATGCGCTCTAGCCAAGTTTTTAAGCATACTACTACCCGTTGTGCCTTTCAAAATTGCATTCCCGACAACCGAAGTCCCATGCAAAATGGCAAGCCTCTACGCACTTCACAAAAATTCACAATTCTAGAGGACAAAAAAATACACATAGGTATACAAATATAGGTACAAAATGACAAATTCAAATACTGGGATGCCACTATAATTCATGCGAGCCCGAGCCTCCGAGCTCGCCCATCCACGGTTACGGTTGCGGTTGGGCGCACGGGGATATCGGCTTGTGTGTTGTCTCTTGTCTGAGATTGTTTTTTTTTGTTTTTTTTCTAATTTTTTCTTACAAAAAAGAGATGGTATGGATTGGATTGATGACAGACAGCCAGCCGAGCGGGCGGTTAGATGTTACCTGTTCCTCGTCCAGTACATTTTCATCATCGTTTCCGATTTCGTTTATATTTTCGTTAACGTTTACGGCTGTAACGGCTCCCAGGGTTGCCATCTCAATATTATTCGGAGACGTAACGATCTCGTTGGACATTGAAAATACACTATGATGTTTCGATCAATATGGAGAGGCTATTTACAATGCTTAAAGAAATTACAAATTTTGTTTTTTCATGAGAGCTTTCTTTGAAGGCGCTCTCTCTTCTCTTCTCTCCTCAATTTCGATTTTTTTTTTTTGTTTTTTTTTTTTGACTATTTACAATACAAATCGATCGCAATGAGAAGAGATTCCGCGCTTCCTGTTGGTTAGTTTAATATTTTCTTTTCTCTATGATAATTTCAAAAACAACTACATACGCACAAACACACAGAGAGATCTATACTATATGCTAAATATTTGGCTACACTGTAAAAAAAAAAACAAGGAAAGCGATTTTCTATAAAGCGCTTTATACCACCGCCTTTTTCCACATCTTGCTGCAGTTTCGCCAAAAATCGTACTGAGAAAAAAATGCATAACCATCAAGTCCTAGTCCTCTTGGGCTCGGGCATTCGGCAACAATTCGACGCACGCACACCACACACAGACAGCACTGCACGGGCAGCTCCTCATACACCCACAAATAAACGTATGCAAACAATCTAAAACAACAAGAACAACAACGACCGCTACGACGCTTCATTTTACAGGGTGCTTCGTATTTCTGATATAGACAATAAAAATATGTGAAACCGTCGCAAGCGGCACAACGTCTCCAAAAAAATTTTTATTCATTCAAATAACGTAAAAAACAGATTTTTTAAACAATAAATTTCCCAAAAAAAAAAATAATAAATAAATAAAATAAAAAAATCTAAAACTCCCCTCCCATTTGAATGTTCAAATATGTATAGAATAATATACATATAACAATAATAAAAAAATATAATAATATATAATAAAAAAAAAACTCATTAAATTTCGAAATATTGCGCAAAAAAGTCCCATTTTCGTTATAAGATTATTCAGGCATGTGCTAGAATCCGAACGCTGACGGAACCGGAATTAAAATCGAACAAAATTTCATAGAGGATTTACAGATATTGTTGGTTTTGTTTTTGGGGTCGGAACTGCTTTTGGTTCTTAATCGCACAGAGCCCTATTTTAGCTGCGTATCTATGAGATTTATATGGCGCAAATTCATACGGAAAAATATCCTCTTATTAATTTTTTTTTTTTTTTTTTCTAAAATCTTAAACATGAAAGTGACTGCATTTGAAATATAAAAGAGAATTGATATTCATCATGGCTAATCGTTCAATCTAATCCTCTACAAACGTGTTTAATCACCCTGTAATAAGTCATTCAGTGTAGTCATGTACCTGTCGCTGTCGATTGCAAAATTTTTGCAGAATGCCGAAGGAAACAAAATTTACTTCGAGTCAGCAAAAAAAAAAAAAAAAAGACAAATTTGAAGGAAGAAACGGAGGCATTCGGCATTCGGCATTTTCGCGAAATACATGCACGGGCAGTGGGATTTGATTTCCGGCTTGGAACGGCCTGAACTATCAGTGCAAAGGAGGCTAAAGGCCCGTCACGAAATCTACCGAGCAAAATGTCAAAGTTGTTTACAAAATTTTGCCCAAACTTTTTCCCATTGCTCTGACACTATTGATAATTTCGCTGAGTTTGGCAATTCATAAACAAATATGGCGGCTTGCATGTAAAGAAGGTCGTAGATGAATTATTTAAACAGTGGAAATGATTTCAACTACTAGCGAGATTTTTTTAAAATTTTTTTTCAACATTTAAGGGACTACACTCAGATATGTACCAGATGAAGTGCTTAAATGAAACACATGCAAAAAACCAAAAACGAAAATTCCTTCGAAGTAAATTTTTTTTACTTTCGCTTAAAGCCTATACTGAGATATGCAGTAAGTAAGGCGCCCATAAGAAATACGTGCAAAAAAAATTGAAAAGTACTTCGAAGTAAATACTTTACTTTCGCTTATACTGAGATGTCAAGTAATCATGTGCGCAGGGTTGCATGCGACTTGCCTGCTTTACTTCGCCATAGAAATGAGCATGTCCATTTTTTATGCGAAGTAAATGCCAGGACAGCTAATTGCCGCAAATTTTTCAAAGTAAATCATGACACCAACTTCGAAGGTGTTAAATTGTTGGCATACTTTGAAGAATTAAAGGAGCGTCAATATAGTTGTCTCTCTCACACTTTACGACGTTGTAGCGAATTGGCTCCTAATGTGCAAGTATTTACTGAATATCTCAGTATAGGCTCTTATACTGGAGCTGGCAAGTAATCGAAGAGTAATAAAAGCGCAGGGTTGCATCCAAATTTTCGGATTTACTTCACAAAAAAAAAAAATGTCCGTTTTTAATGCAAAGTAAATGCCAGAACAACTGATTGCAGCTCTTTTTTAAAGCATGTCCGTATTTGCCTTCGGAAGTGCAAAATTTTTGCGATATTTCGAATAATTTAACAAGAGTGATAACAAGTGTCTCTCTCTCAGCTCATAAAGTATAAATAAGAGTAAAGATTTCAATGCGAAATAATGAGTATGCAAGAGATGATAAAGAGGAGAGGCGAAGAAGGTTGAAATTTTTAAAAAGTTCCTAGTTAAAGAAATACTATCATTTCAATTACCAATAAAACCTCAATGAAAATTCGAAAATTTTACATTTTCAGCCGGTAAAGTGGGGCGGGGGCTTTCTTTTGCCTCAAAAATTATTGGTAAGAATACTTATTTATGTTGAAAAAAAAAAAAAATAAATAAACATACAAAGTCAAAACCTAAAGAGAAAATGTAAAAGCAATAAATTATTGCGATGGAATATTCTTTGAGTTTGATCCACTGTAGGTGAGTACACTTGCACGCATGTGTCTCGTGGATTTCTCCCACACGATACTGATTACTTGAAATGCGTGAAATAGGACACTTGGAGCGTAGAAACTAATTTCTCCGATTTACTATAATTTTTCACGTTTTTATACAAAAAAAAAAAAAAAAAAAAAAAAAAAAAAAAAAAAAACATTTCAATAATTTCTTCAATAAAAAAAGATGAATTTAAAAAAAAAAAAAAAAAAAAAAAAACAGTCAACCCAAATTCGCAAAGGCATGACCACCTTCTTCCAATCAAATCCCAGCCCATCCCACCTCCTCTGCCTCCCTAAACGACTTGTCGACATTTTCTCTTCTCGTGCAATTTCTTATTGAGCGGATTAAAAGCAGTTATTTTTGGCGCAGCAAATGAGGGGGAAATGTAATATTATATGCCGTGACAAGGCCCCATAATAATGTAATCAAAATGCAAAAATATTGTCTTTCCAAGACTCAGTCAACAGTCACATACACACACACAGACACACAAACACATACACAATGCCGTAGTTCGTGTCGGTCGCTGGCTCATTAAAAAGTGATCCGCACTTTTAAATAGTAAGCATGTTTCGAGGACATGCTCTGATGGATGGCATGCATTAAAAATCTCGTAATGCGTTACACGAATGCACTCTCAAACCTTATGCACTTACCACCCACACTCCACACTCCATCCTCCCTCTCCCAGCCCCCTCAACCATGGCTACGTATTGAAATTGTGGGCATTGGCATGTCAATGATTGCAACAAAATATTATTTTCAGAACTCTTTTAGCAGTCAGGCAAGAAAGTTGATTACTGAGTCATCCCTTTGAGAAACTTTTTTATTGGAGCATTGCAAGGCATTGTGAAGGATGATATTCAAGGATATTCTAAATTCTAACGAGGATGAACTTGGAACGTTTTCAATTTTATTCGAAAATTTCCACGACGTCACAGACTCCAAGGAAGCCGCGCAAGAGAGAATTCCAAAAATTCAATTCCTTCCGTTTGACCCCCAAAGAAAATGTGTGGCTAGATTTTGTCCCAAAAACGATTGTTCGTATCGACAAAAAATTCGGAAAAGAACTTTTCCATTCCAGGAGGAAGTACGTAAGTATCCTTGGAAGTGAATTTTTAATCCAAAAAACCAAACTCATCCAAAAATTTTTCAACATATACATATATAAGTAGGATCTATATGATCGGCAGTGCTCGGACTTCTACCACTTTAGTGGTAGATCTATTTTCTACCACTTCTACTACATACGCTAGGTCCAAATCTACCACTTTGTTTTTTTACTTATTTATGCATAAGTTTTATTTATTCAATGATCATATAGAATAATTGAGAACATGAAAATGTGGTTCAATGTTATGTATTATTGAAAAATATGTTCGTAGCTTCCTATTTTCAAGAATGTTGTCAATAATGGCAGTATTGGCGTTTAACGACATCCAATAAATATTGACATATTTTTTTATAACAAGAGAAAATGCCTAAAAACAATTAAGTTTCCCAATTTTCTACATGATCAGATGTGATCTATTGTATTATCATTTTAAACAAATTTTAAATATACCACTTTTTATAACAATCTACCACTTTTTTATAAAATCTACCACTTTTTATAAAAATCTACCACTTTTATAAAAATCTACCACTTCTTTTATAAAAATCTACCACATTTAAAAAATTTCAAGTCCGACCACTGATGATCGGGTGACAATAAGTTTTACCAAATGTCAGCCCAACTAAATCGATGCAACGATGGCAATTCTTTCACCGGAACCAACGAACATCTGTTCGACTTTTATATACCCAGCTCCTCGACAATGCTTATTGAAGCACCATATTTTGCCTTTCCGCACGGAAGTGACGAAAATTCAATATTTGTGGACGTGAAAGTGGGCGGAGCACATTTAATTTTTTCCTACACCTTTCATTCTTCTTGGCCAACCTATGTTTCGAATTTGAAGCTTCTACGCTTACCCTAGGAGGTATAAAAATCCCCTAGGATTGTGCTTCAAATGTTGCAGCGTGTCTTGAGCAAAATTGACAATGATCTGAATGGAATTATATCGATGGATTTGTGTAAATTACATTTTTAGAATTGATTTCTTCGATAACCAACATAGAACTGCGAAAAATAGGGAAATAAGCTGAGAACCCCCATTCAACTGAATTATTTCAAAGACTCTAAAACACATTCCACATACGACACACTTGCCACAAATTTGTGTAGCTCGGCATCGCCGATAGACGATCTTTGCTAACCGTTCTCTGCCCGCACCATATGCCCCATGTATGGGGCATTCTTTGTGAAACATACAGGGTGCAGGGGATACAGGGTGCTGAAGTTTGCAAAATTTTGATCGAAGTTAGTGAAACTTAAATGCTCATAAAGTAAGCAAATTTCATTAGATTTTTTTTTGAACAAGGGTAATTTGGAAAGCCGTTACAGCGGTCTTTAATAGGGTGGCAAAAAAAAATTTTTTTTAACTGCATTATTTTTTTTTATGTCAAAAAATAAATCTGGCAGTATATCAATGAGGGGGACGCTTCTAATTTTTTTTTTTTAATTTTTGTAATCATGCTGGTTTTATTACCTTTAAAATGATGTATAAAAGTTTATGGGCCGACAAGGATTTATAGAGAAAGCTCAAAAAAATGCTAGCGAACCTCACGTTTTTCATATGAAACAAGTAAGGGTGTTATAGTCAGGCGAGCCTGACAATAGAATACCCGACACAGACAAACGTGTTCAAATAATTTTTAATATCAAGAGGTGTTTAAGGCGATGAGGCGCCCCATATACCGACTTTTGTTAAATTTCTTAATGAAAACTGCCCCTTTGCCACGCCCAATTTTCCAATTTTTTTGAATTCTAATCGGAGGCTTAGATATAAGCTCAAATCCTAAGTTTAATTGAAATATTTGGAAAAAGTCCGATTTTGAGGCAGTTTTGAGAATTTTGTGACAGACCCTAGTACTGGAAGTATCCTTAATAATGGACCGATCTAGGAATTTTTTTGGGAGGATGTTTATGGCTACAAAGGAAGCATAAGTGCCAAATTTCGTTCAAGTCCCATTTATTCGGAGCAAGAAAACCGCCCTTCTGCCACGCCCAATTTTCCAATTTTTTTCAATCACAGTATTTGCTATTTAACATGTTCAAATACCAAATTTCAACAAAATATCTTGAAAAAATCCGATTTTAAAGCAGTTTTTGCGATTTTCGTAACAGACCCTAGTACTGGAGGTACCCCTAAAAATGGTCCGATTGGGTCCATTCTCGAACTTGTTCTTATTCATGTCCCCGTGAGAACGCATACCAAATTTCGTCAAGATAGCTGAACTCCTTCGATAAGAAAACTGTATACAGACAGACAGACAGACGGACGGACAGACGGACAGACAGACGGACAGACAGACGCACAGACAGACGGACGGTCTAAATCGAATCTCCTGGTGACGCTGATCATTTCTATATATATTTTGTATGGTCTATCTCGACTGGTTCTGGTTGTTACACACAACCACACAAACGCAATGGTATACCCTCGGGTAAAAAAATCACCGCTCTTTTTTTTTGGTATACCTGACGTATGCGTAACGTTTCAATTCAAAAATAACCTTAACAAATCGTGCTCCGGAGGTCCGAATGATCTCTCCGAAATAAGGGGGAATATTTCTGGTCTCAATGTCAGGCTTTGACAGACAAAGTTTTTGTTTTTAAAAGTTTTCGGATTCAAATCCAATGGAATATAGGAATCTCTCCTAAATTCAGAGAAATTTTTGGTCTTACGCCTAGACAAAGAGGAGAGAAGTTCTTAAGGGAAACTTTTAGGAAACCGAATTTTTGTGTTTAAAAGATTTCGAAATCGAATTTTAAGAATTTTTCGGTCTTATTTCGGGACATTCAACGGATATCAGTGCCGTAGCAACCATAGGGGCAAGAGGGGGATTTTCCCCCCACGAATTTTTCTTTTTGCCCATGAATAAAATTGAAAAAATAATTTTTCCCCCCCACGCAAATTGGAAAAAAAAATTTTTCCCCCTCACGCAAAACAGAATTGCTACGGCACTGACGGATATATTGCCTAAAAGGTGGAAACTTTGGCTTCGAGTTGAATATTTCGTAATAAAAAAAAATTTAGAAATTATATCTACATGTGCCGCCCTTTACATTCAACTTTCAGACATGCCACGCCGGACTTCTTCTGTACCCTGAATGGACTCAAAAAAAAAAAAATAAATAACAGGTCAACAATGGTTTTGGTACCGCGATTTCGTTTCGAATTTTGGGTTAGGTATTTATTACTAACATCAGAAAATGTTTTTCAATTTTTTCTGAGCTGTAGTTTTGGTGCCACCATCAAGATTGTTTAACATCTTCAGTTGTCCTACTTTTACGCAAAAATATATATTTTTTCGCTTTAGTATCTTATTATAATTGACATCGTATCAAAGCCAATATCACTATCTATCATATGAAACTTTTTTCAAAGAAAATTAAGCTTTTCGTTTCGAAGTTATGGGCTTTGAAATTCAAAAAAATGGGAAATTTTTTATTTTTTCCTCGATCTTTGGAGTTCATATGGTTTCGAAGATGTTTCTTAATACTGGCTCATATGGTACAAATTGTGAAAAAATTTAACAATTTTTCCCATGTCTCCAATAGCTATCGAATCCAAAATTCTAAAGGATATCACAGCACCGAACAAAAATATTGGATTTTTCGAGCTGTCTAATGTAAGTGGTCACATAATACATGCCACACCGGCCAACATATAGCCATATTGTTTCGAAGCAGCTAGAATGGCGATGGTTCAAGCGAGAAAACGGATTACATTGGAAAGCAACTAACCAATTCCGGCTGCCGTTGGAGCTTGCTAAGCAATATTCAACTAACCAGATTCTGCCTGCATGGACTGAAATCGTTTTGGTCAATGCAAAAAATTCCACAGACAAATTTCAATAGGAAAAAAAAATCAATTTTATATTTACCTTTTTCTTGTTTGGTTTATCGCCACCAAGTTTAAATTTCTTTTCCGCCATTTTGCTTTTCCTTGATTCTCTCTTCCTTCTTGTTCAAAAAAAAAAAGCCAAACCCTTTTCAGCTTCGCACGAACAACAACCAAAAAACAACAACAATAACGTCACAGCAGCAGCAGCAGCAGCTTCAAATCGAACTTAATATCTCTCCAATATGACCAATTTCGACGTGAAAACTGGACGCAACAAAAAAAAAAAAAATTCCTTACACGACAAAATGACAAAAATGGCCGACAATTACAAACGCCGGAGTAATAAAAAAAAATTATTTTATATAAAAATGAGTTGAATACAAAAAATTATGCTCCGGTGGTGCTCTGCTGAAAATACGAATTTTGAAGAAAAAAATTTTTTTTTTGTTTAATAAAATCTCTTCTCACAAAATTTATTTGACAGCAAAAAACGTAAAGTCCAAATTGAAATTGTATATAAAAAAAAAAAAACAAAATTCTTATAAGTGGAAATCCCAATTTAAGCTATTTTAAACAAAAAACAAAAAAGCAGGAATTCCAAAGTGAAATCGAATATGAATTTCGCTTTTTTTTCACCGAGAAATTTTTGTTTTTCCTTTCCTTGCGTTGCCAACTACTGCTGCTATTTATCCGCTTTTAGCCCGTTACTATAGAAATTCGGAAGTTTTGTTGCCAAATGGGACGAAAGGGAAAAGGAAGAAATTTCGGGAATTGACAAAAGTCCAGCAGCTCCGCTCTCAATACTTTTCTCAGTCGTCCGTCTTCGATTTGAAATTGCGCCTTCGATTCGCTGGACCAGGTATTTGGACATGCTTGAGAATTTGATTGTAATCCAATGTTGTGACGTCATAGACAAATCGTCCAGTTGCTGGTTTAGCTGATACGCTTCCAGATTCCCAAGTATTGGAATTACGAGTATCAACAACATTCTGCACCGATGGCTCCGCCGTTAAAGATTTCATTGAATCAATGGACTTTATAATGCAATCCTGTTGCTTTTTCAGTTTTTCCTCAACTTTGAGCAGAACTGGATTTCTATGTACAAGGAAAAAGGAGGACCTAATGAATTTTTTATGACATTTGCAACACGAATGTTAACCTTTATCATCATCAATCACACAATGTCATTTCACTACGATTACTGAATTTCGTGTATAAAATAACTGATCATTTGGTCATTCTCTAAGAAAATTCCAACAGGGTTGTTGAAAAAGCTTTTTTCAAGCAAAGGCGAAAGGCGAAAGGGACTAATATAAAGCGACTTTTTTGTGGGGAAAAATATCCCGTTTTGATTATTACTCTCTGGCAGCGTTGCCACACGTCCTGCTTTTTGGACTCAAACTAGACTGTCCTACTGGGACATAGAATTCCCTTTTTAGTTTTATCAATATTGTCAACTAAAAAAAAAAATTTTTTTTTTTGAATATCATGCGCTAGCAAAGTAGGTATGCCATTTTGGGAAGGGTTTTTAAAGTCTACGAAAAAAAAATAATCGTAATATACTCTATATTATAGTGTGATAAAGATCTCGAAAACGACCAATAAAGCCATAAAAACATAGATATGAATGTATGTATTTGGAAAAGGTTTTTTTTTTGCGATCATCTGGCAATGCTGCTCGCTTTCATTGTCATACTGTCTCCATACATAGTACCTGAACCCACATAATTGCGGTGTTATCATCATACGTCAGTGTCAAAGATATGGAGAACGAATTTCCTACAGGGTCATTTTTTTAAAACATCCACATATATACAGTATTGTGCACAACAGAAGCAATTTTGTAATTATGAAACGGTAGGTACTTTTTTGCCGGCATGCCTGGAATTTCGTTTGCAAAGTAGCAGAGCTTATTAAAATGGTAATGAAGATTTTGGAAAAACAACAACAACAATAACAACAAATACATACATCTAAGAATATGTATGTTGAAATTGAAAATTGATTTTGGTTGCTATTGTTTTGCACAACGCTGTATGTAAAGAAGTATACAAAAGCTGAGACTTACTTCACCCGACTAATGAACTTGGCGATTTGCTCAGGAGTTTTCGATTCGTCGCCAATGAAAGGATTCTCGGCCATATAACGATTTCTTCGTAAATAAATTTCAATTTCCGTTTCGACTTTCAGGGACAATTGACAGGCACGGCAATCGAGACCCATAAGAGTGTAATTATGTTTCATAGTCCTTGTCAATAATTCTCCTCCACGGGTGCTCATTGGCATACCGGTAATATCCAAATATCGAAGAATTTTATGCTTTTGAAGGAGTTCATCGCATATGCAGCACCAAATGGCCATTTCGGAAATTTTAATTCCCGCCAAATTGAACGATTCAATTTGCCGTTTATTCGCTATTTTACTGAGAAGCCCATGAAGACCCTCATTACCGATATCATTGCGTGCTAGACCCAAATATTCCAGCTTGCCCGCGTAACGTTGCAGGGCTTTTCCCAATCGGCTCATCGTGCTCACTCCCAAATGATTTCCCTCCAGTTCAAGCGATCGAATTGTTGTTGTGCCTTGGAAAAGCTCACGCAATGCCATATCACAGTCATCATTGAGAAAATCATTGCCGAAGTCTATCTCCTCCACATTCAGTTGATTCAAAACGAATACCAACGTGGCCAACTTCAAATGATCCATTCTACTATTTCGAAGTCGAAATGTACGTAAATTTCCTAAATTTCGAATGCCTCTGTAAAAAAAAAAGGAAGGAATTTCGGTTTGATTTCGGAATCATTTTTCTGAGCCTTTTATTTCGGAAGAATTTTGAACTGATTTCGGAATAATTTTTCCGAGCCTTTTATTTCGGAAGAATTTCGGAATGATTTCCGAATCATTTTTCTGAGCCCTTTATTTTGGAAGAATTTCGGACTGATTTCGGAATCATTTTTCGGAACCCTTTATTTCGGAAGAATTTTGAACTGATTTCGGAATAATTTTTCTGAGCCCTTTATTTTGGAAGAATTTCGGACTGATTTCGGAATCATTTTTCGGAACCCTTTATTTTTGAAGAATTTCGGAAGAATTTTGGAATGATTTCGGAATCATTTTTCGGAACCCCTTATTTCGGAAGAATTTTGAACTGATTTCGGAATAATTTTTCTGAGCCCTTTATTTTGGAAGAATTTCGGACTGATTTCGGAATCATTTTTCTGAGCCCTTTATTTTTGAAGAATTTCGGAAGAATTGTGGAATGATTTTGGAATCATTTTTCTGACCCTTTTATTTTGTAAGAATTTCGGACTGACTCATTTCGGAATCATTTTTCTGAGCCCTTTATTTTGGAAGAATTTCGGACTGATTTCGGAATCATTTTTCGGAACCCTTTATTTTTGAAGAATTTCGGAAGAATTGTGGAATGATTTTGGAATCATTTTTCTGACCCTTTTATTTTGTAAGAATTTCGGACTGACTCATTTCGGAATCATTTTTCCGAGCCCTTTATTTTGGAATAATTTCGGACTGATTTCGGAATCATTTTTCTGAGCCTATTCGGTAAGAATTTCGGAATGTTTTCGGAATCTTTTTTCCGAGCCGTTTATTTTGTAAGAATTCCGGACCCATTTCGGAATCATTTTTCTGAGCCGTTTATTTTGTAAGAATTTCGGAATGATTTCCGAATCATTTTTCTAAGCCCTTTATTTCGGAAGAATTTTGAACTGATTTCGGAATAATTTTTCCGAGCCTTTTATTTTGGAAGAATTTTGGAATGATTTCCGAATCATTTTTCTAAGCCCTTTATTTCGGAAGAATTTTGAACTGATTTCGGAATAATTTTTCGGAACCCTTTATTTCGGAAGAATTTTGAACTGATTTCGGAATAATTTTTCTGAGCCCTTTATTTTGGAAGAATTTCGGACTGATTTCGGAATCATTTTTCGGAACCCTTTATTTTTGAAGAATTTCGGAAGAATTGTGGAATGATTTTGGAATCCTTTTTCTGAGCCGTTTATTTTGTAAGAATTTCGGAATGATTTCGGAACCTTGTATTATTTTATAAGAACTTTGGACTGATTTCGGGCGAATTTTTCTGAGCTTTGTGTTTTATAAAAACTGCGAATCATATTTCTGAGCGTCATGTCATGCGACCAGGGGCGGACTGGGCCTATAGACAACCGGGTAAATGCCTCAGTGAGCTGTATCTGGGATCAATACTCATGGAGTAAGGATTTTTTATTTTCATTTTTTTATGTATGAAGTTTATTTCAGATAAACTTTAAAACCCCATTTTACCAGTTTTTTTTTAGCTGTTAGGTTTTGTTTCTTAGGTAACGGGGCCCGTTTTTTTTCAAACGCCCGGTGGGCCCTTTTACCCCCAGTAGTCCGCCCCTGCATGCGACTGCATTTTTCTGTAAGAATTTCGAACTAATTTCGGTATCATAAATCTAAGCACTCCGAATATGTTTGTTAGATATACATATTTCCCCCCCCCCCTTAAATTTAGTACTCACTCGGCCAGATTTCTCACATCGTTGTGAGAGAACAAAAAATGCCTCGGCTCATATTTTCCCAATGGTGGTTTGAACTCTATGTGAAATGAAACGAGATTATGAAAACTCTGAATAAAGCTCAAATCGATGTGATCGCAACGATCGGGTGTGAAAATCTTCTTGCGCTTCAATTTTAAATAACTCTGCATGTTTCGGTAGTCCAGTTTTTTATGCTCTTGATTCTCCGGGTCCACAACTGGCAGGCCGTATACATTTTCAACTTTGATCTTTTTCGGTACACTCGTACGCTGTTGCTCGTTGCGCGCCAAGCGTTTACCCTCCCGTAATCGCCTTCGTTCGATTTGGGCTTGTCGACGTTTTCGGCGTTCCTCTCTTCGCCGATTCGTCTGTTCGATCAATTTTTTCATCAATCGAATATTTTCCTGATGTTCATAATCGCTCTCGTCATATCCTCTTTCGTAAGCAAATGACCATGACGAACGCCTTCTGTCATTAATTCGTACGGATTCTCTGCGGGGGCTTTTTGGTTCTTCTTCCACTTGCGCTACTTCGTCTTCTTGCATTTCGCGATCATCATTTTCGGTAGTCGACGATACGTCCTGTAAAAAGAGTCAAAATATATTTTTCCTTCACTCACAAAAAACGCACCGTAGTCGAAGATTTGTCCGTGTCCGAATCACGTTGGAAATAATGTTCCACAGTTGCATCCTGCAATGGCTGCAAGCTTCTTATCCGCAAATGCGTTATGTGATCTTTGATTTTCGAAATCAAATCGCTCATTTCCGATTCGACACGAAATTCCGCAGGACACTTTTCAACAATTTCGACGAACTTCAGTGCTATTCCCTCGGCCTTCCAGTTAAAATCGTCCGCTTTCAATTTCACTCCTGGCTGCTTCGATTTCGCGATTACGACGCGTTTCCAAAATACCGGATCGTCGATCTCATAAATTCCTTCCAACGGTTGATCGATATCGATCGAATCGAGCTGTAATCGACGCATGTACGCATTATTCGCACTATATTTAAGCGCCTCTGCGCCCCTGCATCGAGCGAGCGCACGCGCACAAAGATTCTCCAGAGTATCCAGATTCGGATTCGTTTCAATTTTCTCGGCGAATATCGTACGTCCTGCCTCGCTTTTTATCGACAGCGCTTGTTCCGATGGATTATAGACCGAATAAGCGACCCTGATGCGTCTATCATTAGGCAAATTAAGCTTTTGCAAATTTCCCGGAGACGAACGATTTACATCGCTGTCGAGCGACTCTTTATCATCCATGAGAGCGTGCGTTTTGCTTTTTTATCAATATATATCGAAATCTTTGAAAAAGTGCAACAAAAAAAAAATCAGAGAAATAAAAAAATAAAAATATTTTTAGAAATTAAAAAATCAAAAGAAAATTACAAAAATAAAAAGTACAAATATTTTTAAAATTATTAAAAAAAAAAAAGAATAAATAAATAAGTAAAAAATAAAATTTATCTTGAATGACACATGATACCATGCATTCTGGATACCTATTTATTTTAGTCTCCATTTTATTAATTACAGTGCATTTGAACAAATAAACAACTTTGGAACTGTGACTGCCTTATTTTCGCATATTTGGATCTTTAAACTTGTCTCGATCTCGATCATCTCTTGAGGAATTATATTCGGTATCCGGATAGCCCAATCCGCTATCGGCTGTTGTACGCATGTGCGACCACTCGGCCTGGGTATGTAAAATAGTCCGAGAGTACTGCGTGTGTGCGAGAGCGATAAATAAAGTGGCAGAGAGAGAGAGAGAGAGAGATACAGAGAAAAAACGAGACCATCCCGTCTCAGATCAGTCAGCAGATTTCGCGGCATCTCAAATAATCTTCCATTGCTTCTATAATTTCTTCAGTTGATTCCTCATCAATAGAACACTCAACCAAATAGTTTGGCAAGTGTTCCCAGACGGCCATTTTCTGTAATTGATTCGGCAAATATCGTGCATCGTTTTGAAATATTCAGCGTATGAAATTTCATTTCCGGATAGTGAGTGTTATAACTCAAAATTACGTCCTTCTCGTGGATTAGACGGGCGAGTGCATGAAGAAGTGCATCTTGAATCGCACACTATTGCATCTCCAACTCGAAATCGTTTGAGATTTTCCTTCAAGCACTTCTGTTGTTTTATAATTAAAATAAAATAAATATTTTTAAAATAATAATGTCTATAAAAATAATTGAAATTATGGAATATATTAAAAAAAAAAACAGATTGCTTTTTTTTGAAAAAAATTTTTTTTTCTAATTTTGAGTTTTTTTTTAATTTTTTTTTTTATAAAAATTGTCGCTCAGGAGCATTACTATCGTAAAACAAGCCGTCCGTTGTGTCCTTATGGGTTGAATGTGCACGTGTCTAAAAAGTCCAAAAATAGCCACAAAGGACACTCTCAAATAAATTTGTAAATATGTTTGTAAGCATGTTTGAGCACTGGCCATACACGCTTAAATAAAACGATAAATATCTGCTCAGATATCAGTTGGTTTTGTAATTTGAAGCAGCAAACGCGAAAAGCTGGCGATATTTCAACAAATTTTGATTTTAAAAGTCATCTCTTTTCGTTTTCCACAGATCCGGAAGTCTTTCGTATTTGCACATTTCCATACACGATCAAATATGCTATGCTAGCAAACATATTTGCATATTTATTTGAGCGATTATGGCGTCGGTGAGACAATCGGCTTTAAGGTTCGCATCTAGACTTTTCGATTAGGAGCCATAACAATCGATAGTCGTAGAAATGCAGCCGTTTACACGCTATTTACACGTTAAAAAATTTCGATAATGAAACAAATTTTCGTTGGCAACGGGGGATGGGGGAAGAGAGAAAAACGCTCCCAGACCACATCCCCGCGCGTCCCTAGTCCACAAAAATTGTGTTTCATTATCGAAATGTCTTAACGTGTAAATAGCGTATAATGTAAAAGGGCACATTGCATTCGAGATTCAAATTCGCCATTTTGCGGCAAAAAATCGATTTTTAGTCGAATATCGAAATTACCCATTCCTAATGCCGACAAAAACGCTTAGACCATAGAATCCGAATAATTGAAAAAAATCTAAATAAAAATGAGTGGAGGAAATATGTTATATGGCGGCGATGAGATCGGAGCGCTAGTCTTCGATCCAGGACATCATTCTCTCCGTGTAGGCTACGCGCAGGAAGATACACCAAAGGCAGAAATACCAAGCGTTATCGTGAGTATATTTGTTCTTGTTGTTGCAAACGAATTATGAGAACAGAAATTACTGCAGAGCTAAGGATATGATGATTAGTTTTAGGAGATTTAGCAACTAAATCGTTAAATGGAACCTTTTTAGAAATTAACAATCTTTTCTAATCTCCCAATCTTTAGGGCGTATGTGCATCTGATTCACCACAACCAGACACAAGCATGGATGTTGAAACCAAAGTCGATAATAACAACATAACCCAAAGTGGTAAGCTAAATGATTGACATTAAGAAGATTCCGATGAAAATTGCTTTTGTATTTTGTTTTAGTGAACGACACGCGAAAATATTTAGTAGATACCACATATGTTAACGTTCCTCGATCTCATATGGAGATACAGACGTATATGAAAGACGGCATGATTGATAATTGGGATCTTTTCGAGAAGGTTATTGATTATACATATGCGAAAATCATTCAATCGGAACCCGAATACCATCCGGTTCTATTCTCCGAAGCATCTTGGAATGTGAGGAAATAATCGTGAGAAACTAACCGAGCTGATGTTTGAGAAGTACAATGTGCCAGCGTTCTTTTTGGTGAAAAATGCAGTGCTCGCTGCATTTGCGAGTGGACGTGCAACGGCTCTAGTTGTGGATAGCGGTGCCACTCATACCTCAGCCGTGCCGGTGCATGAGGGTTATGTTCTATCGCAAGCTGTTGTAAAATCACCGCTCGGCGGTGACTATTTGTCGCTTCAGTGTCGGCAGCATTTAGAGAAACAGGGAATTGACTTGGCGCCAGTTTATAAAATCGCTGCAAAAGATGTTGTTAAGGAACGCGATGCACCACGATGTACATTACGAAAATTACCCGAAAACCTGTCGCAATCGTGGCAGAACTATATGCTCAAATCATTGCTGCAAGACTTCCAGATGAATGTTCTGCAAGTACTTGAGAATCCGTACGATGAGCGTGTCGCTTCGCAAATACCAATGGTGCACTATGAATTCCCGAATGGCTACCATCAGGAATTCGGTCCAGAGCGTTTTAAGCTTGCCGAGAGTTTATTCGATCATGCGATGCTTGGAGCTGGCCAATTGGCATCGACTAGCGTTGGCATGTGTGATGCCGATGTACGTCTATCGCTGTTCGGTTCGGTTGTTGTGACAGGTGAGACTTTCTTCCAACTTGAAAAATCAATCCAAATCGCGAATAAATGAAATAATGTCCTTGTGTCCTCTTTAGGTGGCAACACTCTGCTTCAGGGATTCCCGGAGCGTCTTAATCGCGATCTGCAATTGCGTGCTCCATCGAATACTCGGCTCAAGATGATATCAGCAAATGGTACTGTAGAACGTCGATTTGGCGCTTGGATCGGTGGCTCCATACTGGCGAGTATCGGAACATTCCAGCAAATGTGGATTTCATCACAAGAGTACGAAGAATCGGGGAAAAGTCAAGTGGAACGAAAGTGCCCATAAAGCAGTGGAGGAAAACCAACCTACCTAGCTATGTCTCTAATGGAGACGACATTTTATTTCTACTGAACATCAAATTATGTAAAACTATCTTTTAGAAAATATAAGTCTAAAGCGACACACATTTAATGACAGAGATATTAAATTCTTAACAAACGGACTTAAATTGATTTCAATAAATTTATCACATTTTCATAAAATTTGTAAAAAAAAGCATATATATATATTTAAAAAACAAGACCCAAGTACGAATTGCACAGGACATTGTAAGCAATAATTTAAATAATTTCGAACAATAAAAACTCTTTAAACAATTTACAAAAATGTTAAGAGTTGTTGAGATTACAAACTCGGAAATGAAGAGTTCAACGTGAATCCAGTGAACTCTAGTGGCACGAAAAGCACAAACAAAACTTAGGGGCATTTAACAAGGATTTAGTTGGTACAATTCATGAACCATTAGAACCATTATTAGTGGGACTCATGCAGCTTCGCAAATTGTGGTAAATGAGAAATTTGTCACACAACTGTCAAAATTTATATGAAAATTTACGATGGGAAAAGTTGCGAAGCTGCAGAAGTACCACTATTGTGTTTTTGGCAAAGATAAATTTCCAATTGGCCTCTCAGATGACCTTGTTTCCCGACTGAATGAAGACCTTCAATCATTTTTTGACTGAACATTAAAAATAGCCTCTCTTTTACTGGGTAAATTTGGTTTTTTCAAATTTTTCGTTTATTTTGTAATAAAAACGAAAACCCAATTTACCCAGAAAATACCATATTTAGCGGCTACTTTCGTCGGGAATAAAATTTTAATACTTCAATAACTATATTTATATTATAGTGTAGTATATGTTTGTTTTAATCGGATACTTAAATATAGATAAGCTCAAATTGTAGGTTTCATTGAAATATCACGAGCGATTCTGATTTTAGAGCAATTTTTGCGATTTTTGTGGCACACCCTAGTACTGGAGGTACCCTTAAAAAAAAGGCTGGATGCTAACTGAAAATACATTTAAAAACTTCTCATTTACCCTTTGATTTGTTCTGGCATTTTTAGAGAATACAAGAAAAACCAACTCAAGAGTTGTTAAATTCTTAGAAATAATAAATTTCTGCGAGCTTAAATTTTTTTTTTTTTTTTTGTTAGATCCCATAAGTAGATTTCTTCGAGCTTCCAACTTACTCAAACGGTTAATTCTCTTCAAACTTCGATTGAAATTGATTGAAGAGCACAGATAGAGATCGCTCTCTCTCTCTCTCTCTCTCTCTTTCTCTCTCTCTCTCTCTCTCTCTCTCTCTCTCTCTCTCTCTCTCTCTCTCTCTCTCTCTCTCTCTCTCTCCACAATGAAAAAGGCAACGCTCGCTCGAAACAGCAAAAGCAAAATAATGACATAGCCGACGCACCGAATCGACAAAGAAAGAAACACACAAAAAAAGAAAAAAAAAACCAACAAAAATGATAATGCAAGAAACCAGAAACACAAAAACCATCTGATAGCTGCATCGGCGCATTTTCTTTCTTTTATCCTACAATGCGAAGCCTGCAATGCGAAGCTGAGCGCCTGATCATTTCGCTTCGGCAATAGTTTTAGCCGCTGCATTGGACGAATTCGGAAATGCGGCAACTCGATTTCAACCAATCTTTCTGGAACAGTTGCCCAACTTTTATGGAGGAATGCAATATGCATCAGAGTTTGACCCAAATTTTAATTGGATTTCATGCGAACCCGGATTTTAAAGACTCTTGCAATGCTGGGCTCTCAGGAATTGATGATGCACGTTGCCATCGAATGCAACTCCAATTCACCAAACACACGCACACACGCCGACGATGCATTTTCTGCTTTCATTCATATCTGGGTTTTTATGTCGCGCCTCACACACACACATTCGCACACGCTCACACAGTTTGCTGGCAAATAAACATTATGAACAACAATGAATGAATGAATGAATGAATGAACGAATGAGTGAATGCGAAAATGGTTCCAATAAGTGAAAACAAAAAAACAAAATAATAATAATAATAATAGCAGTGATCAGAGAAATGAGAGAAGTAAATGCGCCAGAGATTTTCGATTCGAACAGAGAACGAGGGCCGTTCAGAAAGTACGAAAAACGTTTCTTTTAGGGCGCTTCGAGAAAATTTTCGAACTGGGGCCGTCCATATATTACGTCAGCATGATTTTGACCATTTTAGACCCCCTCCTCCCCCTTATCATCAATCTTCATCGTCCAGAACCCCCTCCCCCCCCCTTGTTTGACATCATCATTGAGCTCTTTATTATTTCACAAGTAAATAGAAATTAATTTCTTCAAAATATAGTTTAATAGTGTTTTCTTATAAGATAGAGATGATGACGTGATCATTGCGGATTGACCCCCCTCCCCCTCATCATCAAGCGTCATCATTCGCGTGACCCCCTCCATCCCCCCTGTATGATGACGTAATATATGGACGACCCCACTAAGTAGTTTTGATTTTTGATTCGCTTCGATTGAAACAAGTTGCTTCATAAACGTTTTTCAAAGAAATATATTTAACTCGTTTTAATAGTTTTCATTTCTGCCATAACATCCCACATGCCAGATTATCGAGATATAAGTCATTTTCAGACGGCACGTGATTCTGCCCTCATTCGCCTCATTCACAGCCGAATCACGTTATTCGCTATACAAAAGTTGACAATTGTAATTCGGTCCGAATTACGAAAGAGTCTTATTGCTATCGAATCATGTCGAAAACAGAAGTAGAAAAACGGGATACTCGAGATTCAGACATACCTAAACCATGCGCCGGAACATTCAGTTCGTAGGCAAGAGACGCAAGAGGCAGAGAAAAGTTAGGAAAGTAGGAAAATGAAACATTTTTTTTGTGGGCTAGAGACGCATGGCAATGTGATATGGAACGTTTTCATCTCTTCCCCGTGCGTCACTTGTGAACAAAAAAAAATCTTTTTCTATCGAAATGCCTTACAGTGTTAAGGGTCCGACCATTCCATGCGTAAACATAAAAAGGGGGAGGGATTCGAAGAATCTTAAGGCTCAGATACTCTTGATTGAACGTAACTTAACTTTACTTATTTAATCAGCTGACTTGATATATTTAGTGCATATTATTCTTATGGGAGCATTTACTGAAAACTCAATTTGATTCTGGAAAACAGATTTCTATAAGTTAAGTTAAGTTACGTTCAATCAAGAGTAACTGAGTAACGTCCATTAATAGTACGCGATTTTGCATTTTTACCCTGCTCGAAGCTACTTAGTATAAATAAGCTACTTTATAACACGTAAGATTTTCGTCCCCTCCACCTACATTTGCACTAATTACGCAACTAATTTATATGTTATCTAATTATAATGACAAGCAATTATATTGTCCATTTTTTTAACTAAATCTGTTAAATAATATTTAAATGAACATATTATCATATTACGAACATACATAATATTGACTTTCGATATATCGATGTATCGAAGCGATTTTCTCATTCCTAAAGGCTCAAACACACCAAACAAGCATTTGCAAAAATCCATAAAATTTATCGAAAAATCCTCCGACACACACGGTACAAGCCATGTACGCGCAAACATGGATTTTCAGTCTATTGTTAGTCGTTTTTAATTTTCTTTATCCGCACATCCGATCTCGGCGAAATCTCAATAAAACTGAGCCCTTTTTACCTACACACTATACAAACCGCTTGTACAAGCATCACGGAAAATCAAAACTTTTCGATGTACGCGCAAGCACCAAAACAGGTATACACACTGCACAGCATGCTTGCACAAACATGGATTTGTGCAAATGCTTGTATTGTGTATTTGAACCGAAAAACGGATAGTTAGCTTATGGTCAGACGAAGAAACAAATATTAGTGGTTTTCAAGCGGCTGTGTATATTTTGTTATCTCGGAAATTTTCTACAATGGTGTGTTTCTTTAATATGAGCAATTGTTTCCACAGCTGTGGAAACCCTCTATCTCTCTGTATATCTCTCCCACTCTCTCTCTCTCTCTCTCTCTCGCAAGAACGCATTACTCTTGGATTATTGTACCTTGACCCTTAAGGGCTCAACGCTGTTGAAAGGAAGGAACGAGCTCATTCTTTTGAAGAAAGGAAATCAGAGTTGAAATTTCGATGACAGGTCGACAGAAATATAGAAAATGTACGACTTAAATGCAACCCTGCGAGGCCGATTACTTGTAATTAGCGTATGCGTTCAAGTAGTGAAAGTAAGCCAAAGTATTTCTTTGTTTTTTCTGCATGTATTTGGTATAGGAAATTTACTTGCTGCTTTAGAGCGTAGAGCCCTTTACTATGTAAGTCCCGTCTAAGCAAACGCATTCCCAATTGCCATATACAAATTTTAATTTGAAAATTCTAGCTCTTTTCGCCTACTTAATCGATTATTTCGAAAGAAAAAAATTTTGAGGCTAAAAATCAGGAAACAGAGACATAGAATGTTTCAGATTGTTGAAGAACAAAAGCTATGCGCTCCGACCAAAAATGAAACATTAAAAGGGAATTGAAATTCTTTCAAAACATATTACATACAGATTTGTGTGACCGTGCTCAATTGAAAGCCCAATGTAAACGTGCCATCGCGTGTTGTATAGCATAGAAGTATGACGGATAATCGATAAGTGTGTTATCGATACTCAAAGCCCATCCCTACTACAAAAGAAATAAAATCTATTATATATAATCTATTATAATCAGGAAAAAAACTTAACAAAATTCCAAGAAAGTCGTTAATTATTGTGTTCACGTCGATATATTTTGGTTTTCTGTTTTTTAGGGTGTGCGCCGTAGCGCTTTGAAAAACGCCAAAATTCAATATCATTTCGATGTAAAAAACGAACAACGAAAAGAGCGATTTTTGGAGAAGAAAAATCAAATTCCTTATCCGCTTCTTTTGTGCCATATCGGATCATAAGTATTTTGAAGAGACATTCCAGGCACAAAAATAACGCTGGATAAGGAAAACATTTTGCCCACCAACACCACCAACGAAAAGCAGGATCCGCCGCCGAAGCGGCAGAAAATATTGCAAAATTTGTCGCGTCATCGGTATAGTCCGTACAAGCCAATTAGATCTTATCGTCATACGGCAATGGCGGTGAAACAAAATAACGCGGACGCGAATGCCAATTCGTCGCCGCTCGGAACGACGTCATCAGCGTCATCGTCGTCATCGAACTTATCAAGCGGTTCGTCGAGTGATATAATCGCTCCAACGGCAGTCGTCGGATCCACGAACGGAACAAATGGGGGAACTGGCGGTGGCGGAGGTGGAGTAAAAACAAAAATTAATGCCATCGACGAGGTCGATGGAAGCCTAAATAGTAATGTTGATACGGCAAGCTTGTGTCAATTGCCGATCAATAGTAAAATCAATAGCATCGCCAATCATCATCAGGATAATGATAATAATTATGATTTCTCTGATGGACCACCAAAGAGTCCAAAGAATTTGCAACAAATTATGTTTCTCATCGAATTCATACAATACCAACAGCAAGAAATGTTATTAAACTATGAGGTTCCACTACCAATCTATAAGCATATATTGATGCAATTAGCGCGGATTCCGATTCCACGCACACCGTCCGAGGACCGTCAGCGTTTTCGGGACGCTATTGTTCGGATTGGGGAATTTTTTGGCAAACAGAATGATAAGAAAATGTACTTGTATCATTTGAGCGACATTTGGCAATTATTAATGGAGAGCATTGAGACGCCATCATGTACATTGGCTATAATATTTAATCTCTTCGATTCCGATATGATAATCGATGCTGTGCAAATGTTATTTCAGGAAAAAATTTCCGACGCAAGCATACGTCGTGTGGTTAAATCATTATGTAGCTGGCTATCGATTTGTACATTTTGTCAAAATATTCATCTTTGGATTGTCGCTATTTTAAGTGTATTGAAGGAGCAGCAGAAAATATCACTGCTGGAGGATATCGCCTACGAAAATGTCGAAGTCACATTTACGAATTTGATTTTGCCAATTCTTCGACCAAAAGTTATGCCAATTTGTTTAATTTTCCTATCGACGATCTCTCGAACTCCAAGAGTTTTCCACAAGATCGTTCCACGCATTCCGAAGGTGTTTAAATTCCTTAAAAACCAATCGGAATCGCTTGAAGATGCTAAGGATGCCATTGAGCAAATGGGAAAAGTCATATGTGCTCTAATGAAGCATTATATTGTTAACGATGATTTCTATCAGCCAGTGGTGAGTAACAAACAATACAGACAGATGTTTTAAATTCAAATCGAATTAAAAATGTTCGAACATTTGAAATTTTCAAATTTTTTCATATTATCATCGCAGGAGGCCATGCTGCGTGAATGCAATTTAAACAATGAGGATTCCAGGAATAATGACTTTGGAAATTTGTCTCAATTGCAAAATAATGCTAAAGCTGGACTCGTTAATCTTGGTAATACATGCTTTTTGAATAGTGTGCTACAAGCGCTCGCCAATACTCAAGAGTAAGGGAATTCTTCTAAAAACATATTATGTATCATTCGATGATGTTTCATTAATACAACTATTTCGTCCATTCAGATTCAGTCGCGATATTCTGCTCTGTAAGAGTACCTCACCGTTAATTATGCGCATGCAGGAGCAAATAGCATTAATGCTTTACTCATGTCGAAGTGAATTAACACCATCACGTATCCTAAGTGTTGCTATTCCAGCAAGTTTTGTTGCTGGCCTACAGCAGGATAGTTCCGAGTTCCTTAGTTATTTGCTTGAGACATTGCATGTGCAAGAGACAAATTACCGTACGAACGATATCTCTAATAAAACGATTCCTCTAAATCTGCAAAATACTGCGGCTCTTCATCAAAATAATATTGATGATAATAAAGCTAACAATGAGCCGGATAAATCGCATGAGGCGATGGCTTCAAACGCTCAAGATAATCTTTCGACAATTGAAAAGACTTTTACGGGAAAACAGGCGACAACATATAGATGTTTGACATGCGGCTTCAAGAGTCTTAATGTCGATATATTTCGTGATCTACAACTTTCATTTCCAGAGCTCAAGAATGATTGCGCATCCAACTATTCCGTGCAGGATCTACTTGATTTTTATTGCTCACCCGAGAAGCTCGACGGTGATAATCAATATTTTTGTGAACGTTGCCAATGTCTTACCGATGGTGAACGCTCGGTCCGAGTCATAAGCGCACCAAAAAATTTAATCATCACGCTGAAGCACTTTAAATACGATCACAAATGTCATAAACGTGCCAAATTGATGCACAAAGTTTTCCACGACGAGAAGGTGAGCTAAATGCTTCAATAACAATAATAATGATTCTAATAATCTATTACGAACGCAACTAAAATATATAATTATAAAATTTTGCTTGCTCTATGCTATTTATTAAATATATATATATATATATATATACATATTCATTTGCAGGTGTATGTGAAAGTTTGCGCAGCAGAAAGTCTCGAGGAGATTGCATCCGCGCATTACGATTTATATGCGAGTGTTGTACACTCGGGTTACAGCATGGACTCGGGGCATTATTATACATATGCGGCTGATGCACTTAATCGTTGGTATAAATTCAATGATAATATTGTAACGCCATCAAAGGCTGAGGAATTGCACAATTTAAGTCAACCGAATACACCGTATATACTATTCTATCAGTTATCAGCACGTTCCAATGAATGTTGGGGTACATTGATGGAAACAACTGAAAGTGCAACATGTACGCCAAATGTTCAAGTGGTTAAAGTCGAGATGCCATTGCCGTTGAAATTGGATGAGCTTCCACATTCTTTGCGAGAGTATGTCAATCGTGACAACAATGCGTACAACGAGGAACAGAAGCAGCTACGCATGAAGAATAATACAAATGGCTGTAATCGTGTGTATACAGTACGTAATATTTGGCGCCATGATTCATCCGATGATGAAGATGACAATTCACCGTCGTCTGGTAATGGCGCAGGGAGTGGCGTTGGTGGACGAGGGATCGGTTGTGGGAGCAATGCGTTGAGTTTCAATCTTCATCGTTTCATGTATTAAAACAGCGAAAAACGAATAAAGAAAGAAAGAAAGAGAGAAAAAAACAGTGAAAAGTAAAAGCGCGCAAGCGGAAGAAGAAGAAGAGGAAATCTGTGGCACAAAGATATTTTGCTAACGACGAAGAAGAGAAGAAGAAGAAGAAGAAGAAGCAGGAACATGGTGACGAGCAAAAAACTAAAAACAAATTGTTCTCTAAAAGACAAAAGGCAAGTGCAATTGATCGAGATCCACCATCAACACGAACGCCACCAACTCCACGTCTTTAAACAAAAAAATACATATGTATATCTGCGAAACATGAATAGTTAGCTATTTATTAAAATTATTATAATTATTGTTACGACTTTAACTTTCATTTCTAATTTCATTGATATTCTGATAATTATTGTTACGACTTTAATTTTTACTTTAATTTTAATTGCTACTTTGAGGGAATTATTTTTATTTTATTTTATTTTTAGTTTTTATAAATTCTTGTGTGAAATACCGAACTACTTGAGTTACTTACGCTTTGCAAAAAAGAAAAAAAAAAACAAAAAAAAACAAAAGCAAAAAGAAAAACAAAAAATTTGAAAGGGAATGGTAATGAAATGAAAGCGCTAAGACTCAAAATTGGTGTATTCTTACTGTAGAGCAACGCAACACCACAAAATTTTGTAACTTTAGTTAATGCAATTATTTCGGCTTATTAATAGGTACTCTTCTTGAATTTAATATACATACTTAATGTATGTCTGCCTGTTTGCCTGTCTCTATGCGTGGGTGTGTGCGCGCGCGTGTTTGATTAATTTAAGGAGTTATAAGATTTGTCTCAACGTTATTGTTGTAATCGTGCTGATTTTTCTTCCATCTCCATACCTTTTTTCTCTCTGTTACTTCCTATCCCCCTTTTTCTTTCTGTCCCACCATATCCACCTTTTTATCGTGTCCACCCCTTTGTCTCTGACCCCTCCCTCTTTCACCCTATCTCCTTCTCTCTCCCTTACTGTTTTTCTCTTTCGATGAAAGTCCTTCAGTACTCAAAAAATATTTTCTCGAATCAAAAGCAAAAGAAAAGCTTTTTTGAACACAATTTTACTTCCGCCCTCGACTGAACATGAAAATTGGATTTCCATTTTTCCCGAGACGGCCAGGACAATTTAATTGAATAGCCGCTCAAAATCGATTATTGCTGTTTTCCTTATATGAATTTTGAAACAAATCAAAACCTGTATTCCTTATAAGATATAATTCTTAAAGTATATATTACGATGTATGTTGTACATACATACACACATCCATGTAATTTATTCTAAATAAAATCTTTAAAAAACAACGAAAACTGAAATTTTCTTAGGAAAAATCGGCAAAAAATACTTAACATTTTTTTGATAACTTTAAATGAAAGACTGTTCTTTAAGCTATACAAGAAATGTTATTTGAATATTGCAAGGGATAGAACACTTGTACATTTGCGTGTTCAAATATATAACGGGACCGTAACTTTTAGGCTAATGCTGAAAATCGCTTAAGCTGAATAAAATTCTGTTTGTTAAGCAGCAATCTCAGCTTAGTGGGAGATCATAAGGAAAGGACGTATGAGTGCATTTTAAAATGTACCCGAAAACTTGCTCACCAAGAGCAGCGATATCCATGGTCACATTTTATTGGGCTTTCGGTCCGGTTCCTGAAGTATTCCGGCTTACAGCATTCCGTACGTTAACAAATACACAACATTATCAGAATATCTCTTTCAATTGAATTCTCAATGTAATATAATGTTTTTATTGTTGTTTGTGTTCTTCTTTGTTCATGTCTCAATATCTACCTGGCAACCAGCTCAACTTTGATTCAATTTCCAATTTAAGTAGAGTTGGATTTCGAATTTAAAAAAAAAAACGATCGCGCTATAACCTAGAATTAGCCCGGGGCTGCTTATAACATGGGTTTGACGTCTATAACTAAGCTTTATACAGCGCCGGGCTCCCTTATAATAAAGCTTTAACATTGGGAGCCGAGAAAATTTTTTCGCGGCGAATTCAGAGTTGCTTTCAATTTCGCCGAAATTGGCCGTGGAGTTGAGGCCAAAAACAGCTGCTGAATTTGGAGGCACGGTTGCCACTTATGGTACAATTGTACCAAAACTGGTACTTTTTTATTTGTTTCGTACCCAGCCGGAAATTTCACTACTTCTGCAGTACTTCCGATGTGGTGAAAATTCATACTGCGACTACTCGCCGCTATCTTCCTCCACAAGTTTTTCTGCTCAAAATATATTCCTCTGCCAGTAGCTCTGCCACTAGCAGGCTGGTATGAGAATTTCGCTGCCGCTGCCGGTTTGTGGGTTGCCTTCCTCTCCCCACAACTATGTTTGTCGAGTAGAGGGGTAAATTTCACCTCTCCGCAGCCAAATCAGAGCTGCATTTGGAGGGCGGTATGGGCGAGCTAATGAGTGGACTAGAAAGCGAAGGTCGTTTCGAGATCCGTGGGTTCGAACCCCGCCACCTCCGCTCCCACGAACTTTTTTTTTTTAAATCAGAATAATTTTTAATAATAAAAAAAATTATTTTTATTATTTCAATTGTTATTATTATTATTTATAACAATTGAAATAAATTATGTCGGCTGCGAGACTCGAACCCAGCGTTCAGCAAAACTTTCGCGATTGCAAAGCGAAGCCTTTAACCACACAGCCAACCAAGTCACTTGAAGGTTGGTGTCTTATATTTAGTTTTCACTATACTCTGAGCTTCTATTAAAGCATATTCCCCGAAAATATACCGCATATAAATTGCTATTAATGCATTCTCCCGAAAGTATACCGCATTTATTTTAATTGGCTTACACTGACAATATAAAGAAATATTTTGCAGTATATTCCGTTTTGCCCATTGAACAGAACAGTTTATGGTTTATGGATTTAAACGCAGTAATGTGTAGGTTATATTTTAAAAATTAACATTGTTTTAATGAAAGAATACTTGTTTCTATAAAGCGTCTAGTGGCTCTGGGATACCGTAAAACCAGTGCTAGGCTTGGAACATTACACTCCGTTTCGCCTGTGCCGGGAATCGAACCTCGAACCCTGGGATCAATAGCATAGCACGCATCCCCTACGCTATCCCAGAGCCACTTCCATAATGTAACACGGGACAGTCTTTCACATTTAAAGGGGACAAAAATTTAACAAAACGGAATTTTATTTTTCACACTTAAATTATTTTTTTTTTTTTTTTAATTATAGATCCTAATATGTACAATAATCAGGCATTCCCAAAAGGCAGTCCGAAAAGGCAAAAGAGCAAAACTGAGAGAAGCTCGTGTGTGTATATCATACAATACTACATCCCAGTAGTCAGTAGGTCGCCCCCGATATTTGTGACATGCCAAAGTGCCAGTCCTTGAAGACTAGCCATTTCACCTACCACATGAACCTGAATGAGTAGATAGGCCTCAGCTCACATTTCCGGGAGGTTCGAGGTTCAATCCCTGCGGGCGGCGAGAATTTTTCCTAAATTTTTTACTTTTTTTATAAATTAGAGTTTTTTTTTTTTTGTTCATAGTTCAGTTATTTTGGAAGACAAACATTTTCCCCTACATTTTTAAGGTTTTATTATTTTTTTTTTTTTTAATGGTTCATTTTCAAGTAAACAATTTTTGGAGTGAAAAAATTCGTTAAATACGTTTCCCAAAATCTGAGCAACGCTAAACTCAACTGAGCATTTTGACCAAGAAATTAAATTCGTTCGTTTAGCGTAATAGTTAAGGCGTTCGCCCAGCGATCTGGTGGTCAGCGGTTCGAGGCGAGAAAATTTTAAAAGAAGTAAGATAAAAAAGATTTAAAATAAAAAATAGATAAACAAAAAAAATATAATAATTAATAATATAAACAAATTTAAAAAAATTCAAAACAAAAAATGAAATTTTATTTTTTTCTCAGTCGCTGGTGCTAGGCCATTTTCCTGCCCCTTTTCGCTAGCGAAATGACTGGTTAAAGGTGGCGCATAAAAGGACGACCTGTCCCCGGCATTGAGATCGTAATGTTAAATTCGCCAGCGTCTTGGATAGGAAAGGGACCGATCCCCGACACCCAGTGACTAGTGAAATCGCTAGTGTGTGGTGGCTCCGCTGACTACTGGGTGACTTTCACCACGCTTTGTGTACATATGAACTCACACATCGACATTACAATCTGACTTTCAACACAGCAGATCTCAATGCTTATTACCCTCTAGGAAGCGTGAGGTATATTGCCCGGATGCAACTAGTACTTTCACCAAAACTAAAGAACTAGTGCAAAGGGGGGTAGAGCTTCGTATAAAGCTCCGACTAGTATTGCATGAAAAAATGGTTTTTCGTGTCAGTAATAAGAGTTGCCATTATATAGTTGTTGCAAAGAGCGTTGGTGCTCCGAAATCAAAAATAAAATCTATCTTTATATATTACAAATATTTTTGTAAATAAAACAAACACGAAAAATAATTCGGTGTCTTTTAAATATTGCGTATTGGAGGCTCAAAAAATTTTAGAACAAAAATAACCAAAAAACCACAAAATATGGTCAATAATCTTTCAAAGGAACTAGTGTTTTACTATACCCAATTTACCCAATTGGTTCCCAAATCACTAAAAAAGCGTTAGTTCAAGTGTACAATTAGTGAATTTTAGCCCACACGCAATGTTAATTTTGTACAGAGTAATACATAAGGGGCTGTCCATTAATTACGTAAGCATAAAAGGGGGGGAGGGGGTTCGAAAAATCTTACGCCTGCTTATAAAGGGTGTCTGATTTATACTAAAGTATGCTTACGAGGGGGGGGGGGGGGTAAAAAATGGTCAAAATCGCCCTTACGTAATTAATGGACAGCCCCTAACCAGGGCTATAAAGAAGAACCAGTGCTGGTGGAATTAGAACTAGTAAAACGCTAGAGCTTAACTACTCATACTTCCTGCAGGGCTGTTGAACTGTTCACCACAGCAGTCGTTGACAAAACTCTATCTTTTTCAGTCGCACTCATGCAAAATGTTTCCCATTCACATTCTTATCATACCTACAAGCAAATTCAAAAAAATTTGAGAGTGTCGCTTGTAGTATTGTATGGTGTATATAAAGCGAGAGCCCGTAAAATAAAAATCAGTCTGCGTTTAGCATCCCTGCAGGACTTTTGTCAACCGATTAGTAAATAAGTTAATGAAAAGCGAACTTTTTCGCAACTGCCTAGAAATCGGTTAAAAAGTCATCTAGACATCAAACAAGCGCAATATAGGAAATTTCTAAAATTTAACTTTATGCCAACTACATCACAACTGACTAGAAATCGATTGAAAAGTCATGCAGACATCACACCAAACTGGATACGAAAATAATATATTTCTGATGCTATAATTCAAGGGTATGAATTGCACTCAAAGTTAGTTTAAAAGGCTAACCGAGATTCAAATCAATAGTCAACGAATCCGTAAAAATTGCTCTAATGAGACCCCCAACGGCAGTTCGAAACGTAAGTCAGCGAAAATAGTCGCCTATGGATTTCTTTCTGATGCATCGCTTGAAGAACATTTTCACATTCATAAATATATTATTCTTCTGCTGCTGAAAACAGAAAAGATGAAACCGAAAAAGGGAATTCTAATGAAAGTAATTTTTGATTGAAAATTTTTTAACCAATTTAAATCAGTGTTTTCGTTTTCTGACTTTAAGTCAACTTAAAAGTAGCCAGCTATTATTTAGTTACAAAGTCATGCAGGAACGGACAATTGACTATTGCCTAGGACATCGCCACGTTAAAATAGTGAGTTGAAGCCAAGGAAAGAAGTCGATTATTCAACCAGTTGGGCGTTTTAAAAAGCTAATTTTAAATTACTTTAAAATCGGTTCGATTCCCTGCAGGGATACAATACTACAAGCGACACTCTCAAATTTTTTTGAATTTGCTTGTAGGTTTGATAAGAATACATAAGAGCGAATACGACAGAGAGAATAGTCGAAATGAGTGCGAAACGACTGAAAACGACTGATAGCTGTGGGGAGTTGAAATTTGTTCTTGACTGTGTGTTAGTGCCACTGGCATTGTACGTACACGCGTTTTGGTGAAAGTCCAAACCTTTTTTACGGCTGTATTGCTCTTGTTGAATGTCCAATCTGTGTGGTGAAAGTCCATGTTCCATACAATTTTTTCCCTCCATAGCCAAGTGTCACTTGTAGTATTGTATGGCGTACGCGTTCATGACAGTTAATAAAATCCGCCGAAACGCATGAATATTCTTCGGGCCGATCGGGCCTATACAAAACAAATAAAATAAAATAAAAACAAATAAAATAAAATAAATTTTTTTTTTGTCAAAATTCTTCTTCGTATCTTCTTAAAACGTCGATATGAATTCGCATTTGCTCAAACCAACCGACATGAAAAGAAATTTTTAAAAGCTTGATAAGATTTTTATTATTGTAATTTCGAATTTCTTGATTTATCAATTATCGGAACGAGATCATAAAAAATATATTGTAAATGCGGTAATTTTTTCCACATTGGAAGCAATTTTTATACGCACAAAGGTACCGCACCGCATTCGATTTCTTTTAAAACAAAATTATCAATAACTCAATACGTACAGCTGACGTTGAGAAACAAAAACAAAAACAAATTCATAAAAACTTGAAAAAAAATTCAACTAGAAGCAGCAACAACAACACCAAAACAAACAAGAAATGAAAATAGCAACACAAACATTGGAAACAACAACACCAAAGCACTTGCTCCACTGAGTAAAAATTCCTAGAATCGTCGAAAAAGTAAGATTGAACGACAGAGAAGCAGAACGAGAACCGAACGAAAAGTGTGTGAAAGAGCGAGAGCGAGCGAAAGCGAAGAGCGCAATTGCTTGGCTGAGGGAGTGAGCGCGGCGTTAGGAGTGTCTCTGGCAGTTTTGGAGGTCTATGGAAACATTTAAAAAGCTGTTCGTACAACAACAAAGCACGCAGTAGTCAAATATTCATTTAACTTTGAACAGCAACAACAACAACAACAACAACAACAATAATAATAACATAAATAACAGCAGCAACAACAATAACTACATTTAATAATACTAATACTGCCAACACTGAAAGAAACACAAAACAAATCGAACGTCATCGGTGAGAAGAAGCAACGCCACCAACAGCAACAGCAACAACAACAAAAACCACAAGTATACCATTCAAAAATGCGGATCTTTCCAGTGCGTCTATCAAACATAGCCAAGATCCTGGACCATTATTCCTCATTCAATCCATCGCCGCTTTCTATAAAGCAGTTCTTGGATTTCGGTAAGTCTTTTTATTGTTTTTGTTGTTCCCTTTTATTTTTCGTATTTTACAATTTTAATTTTAATTTATTTAGTTATTTAACGATTCCATCTTGTTGACGTCATTTTAGGTTATTTATCTTGTTTTTGTTTTTGTTTGGTTTTTATTTCGTTGTTGTTGTTGTTCCTGAGTCTGATGTTAATTGTGGTATTGTACTTATGAATGTACATATGTAGTCAGTACTTCGTTTCGAAAGAGCGCTCGTGTTTTGATAGAATATCAGCTTAAGCTCGAGATAGTGATGGATGGGCCGAGAGCTTGTCTAATTGAAAGTGAAAATCGCTTTTGAAATTCTAATTACAATCGAGGGGGTCATAGAAGTGCTTCATAGAAATGCCTATGTATTTGCCTTCCTTTATTGATAAAACTCTTTTTTTGAGCTAGACAATTAACCGGGAAATTGAAAGCTTTATTTATTTGGTATTTTTTATTTTTACTCAATTAAGGGGGACCTTCGGTAATGACAATTCTCTCACATGCCTCGTAATTAAGAATTCTAATGTGTGGTATGACATTGAACAGAAAAGTATGAGGTAAATTTCCGCTCATAAAAAAAACAAAGGCAAAAAAAAAAAATGAAAAAAAAAAACAAAATTAATCATTAACTAAATGTCTTTTATAACAATAGGAAAAAAGTCTTCGTGCCTTTTTGAATGTTTTGTCAAAAGCTCGCATCAGCAATTTTTACCGCTGACTCATTGTTTGTTTTTTTTTCTTCGTTAATTCGTTTTGAATTGGAGAGTTCGGAGAAAGAAGAGTGTTGAGAAATTGTTTTCTCTTCTTTTTGTAAGTCTTTAAGGTTCTTTATCGAATTCATGCTTCTATTTAATCCTCCAATTTCTGGCTTCTAAACGGACTTTTTTCGAACAAATTACCGAAAAAAGGCAAAAATTTTCAATTGAAGCTTTCATTAAAAAAAAAAAAAACCAAAAATTGTGGTATTACAGGGTTAATATTTATTTTTAAGGATACGACTTCAGATGTCATATCAATGTTTGAGGGAAAGAGAAGGAAATAACTTTACTGTAAGAAAGCGTACAAGGGCCAAAATTCTTTTTAATGCCTTAACTTCTGTCCCTGTCAATGAAATTCAGTTTTTCTGAAGGAGCAAACCAAATTAATAAAAATTTAGTTTTAACAAAAAAATTATGAATAACGAAATAAAATACTCTAGTCGAATTGAAAAAAATCAATTATTACCAAAACTCATTTTTTTTCCTTCGCAAATTACGGTAACATTGTTGTGTTATCTTGTCTTGTCTTGCCAAAAAAGACAACAATGTTACTGTAATTTGCGAGTAAACAAGATGGAAGTTTGGTAATATTCGATTTTTTCCAATTGAACTAGAGTATTTTATTTCGTTATTAATAAATTTTTTGGTAAAATTTATTTGTTATTAACTTGATTTGCTCTTTTACGAACACTGAATTTCGTTGACAGCGACAGAAATTTAGGCATTAAAAAGAATTTTGGCCCACAAACCATAAAAAGGTACAAATTTTAAAGAACTTTTTATGGGAATTTCTTGAATAATTTTGGTGAGACTCTATAGCTGGGGTGTACCAGTCCAGTCCAATTGTCAACTTTCGTCAACGCGAGGGGTGGTTTGTGTAAGTACATTTTTTTACCCAACCAAAACCACACACGAAAATTGTGGGTCATGTCATGAAAAATATATGTTAGCGAAAAGCTAATTAGATGAGTCAAGTGGGAATTAACATGAACTATACGATGTATACAAAGGTTGGTTCACTCCATTGCACTCAGTGCGTATCCAGTCGAACTGACTGGGGGCGCCTTTAACGCGTATTAATTTCAACTTCAATGCGGGTAGTGACAATGTCGGCAAAATATTGATCGAATTTTCAGGCTATCCACCTCAACCTCAGCGAGATTCCAACAAGGAGGCCGAACGGGCAGAACCGTTCGTAGGTTAATACCAACAATACACTACCAGTTTATTATAAGATCCGATCAACCTGCTGATAAAGGTTTGGCTAGTGGTAGCGGGTGCGCTATATCCGCAACCACCCGAGAACGTGCTAGAGCTGGAAAAACAATCGATAGCACTTTCGATGGTTTCAAACAAATCGATAGTTTGGATTCATTAAGATTTACTTTAGCTTTGGAAAGAAGGTGCTGGTGGCGACAAAGAGGGCTTTTTTTTTTGAAATTACAGGTTCCTAAAAATGCCCACTTTTGATTATCGATTGTTGAAATTATCGATTATTAAAAATATCTATTCTTAAATCTATCAATTGTTAAAATTATCGATTATTCAAACTCGATTGTTGAAATTATCGATTATTTACACGATTCATTATCGAAACGATCGATTATTGAATCTATCGATTATGAAACAATCGATCTATGAAGCTACCGCTTATTTAGACAATCGATTATTGAATCCATCGATTATCGACTATTGAACCTATCGATTATCGAACTATTGATTCTCGATCTACCCATCTATCGATTATTAGCTCTATCAAACCCATAAATAAGACGAACCTACACACCTTTGCTATCACGTCGTGAAAAATTTTCAGAAATTCTGCGACTCTTATGTGTCCCATTTTACAAACCAAATGAGAATTATAAGCGTAATGCTAAAATTTTATTCTATGCATTGATGCCTGAACGAGAGGTTTTTTCCGTTTTGAGGGATTTTTTTTTCGATTTTACCTTTAACCAAAAATCACTTCAAATGTTTACAACGGATTTTGACTGATCACTTTCTTAAAGAAAACAGAAAATTCTTAAGTTCGCATGAGCAGAACGAAGGTATTTTGGAAAAAGGACTATCTATCGTATTCATGAATTCGGGACTTAAAAGAGCTCATGTAATACGAAAATATTCTAGCGGAAAATTTCTGGGAAATTTTCATTTAGAATAGGGCTGTATAGCTTTTAATAATTTCTGCTTAATTGAACGAAAAAATTCTTTTGTATTTTCGAGTGTTGAATTAAATGAATTTAATTGTTTTTTAAGACCAAATAGAATTTCGATTTCAATAGGCTATCTATCGGTTCTATTTTTATGATGAGCGTTATCTGAATATGTATGAATTTCTCTAATCAATGAACAATACATTTAATTAATTATTCTGCATGACTATGCGTGAATAAATTAGCAGATAACGTATTTTTTCTTTTTAATAGATCATTTTCTCACTAACAAAATTATAGATATGTAAAGCCTGAATTCCAATAGCGCAGGAGCTGCAGAAAATTTCCTGCTGCAGGAGGTGCAGGAAAAATTCAAATTCCAATAATGCGTGTGCATGGGCATGTCATTGCTGCGGTTTTGAGTGTGAACTTGACTCAGTACATTTTTAGCTACTCTTGTACTCGTCTTATTTTCTATGAACGGAATGTAATATTCCCTTTTACTTAGCAAATAAGTTATAGAAATCATAAATATACAGACCGATGCTTAAAAGAAAACATAATTTAATGCATATTAATTGATTAACGAAGAAAAGGATACGTCCGTAGTACCAAGTACCATAAAAAAGTACTCAATAGTTTCTACAACACTGTTATATCATGTTGCTCACGCGCAGGAAATATTCAATTTTTCGAACTTTTGCGTGTGCGTGCGCCGTGCAGGAAGTTGATTGGTGGACGTCGTTCCATATGTTTTCAGGTGTTGAACATTTGCAGGAATTCACGTTACGCACCTCCTGCGCTATTGGAAATTCAGCTTAAGCCTTATTGTGTCGACAGTAAAAATAAATCGTCCTGTCGATTGTTGTCGAAAGAAAAAATGGAAATTTTCGTCAAACTGGGCGAAAAAAATATCAGTCATAAATATTTTTCTAATCTTCTACTTCGAAGCTGCGTATGTTCAAAAAAAAAAAAAAAAAAACAAAACAAAAAAATGGCACAAATTGTTTCCTTATAATTATGTTAAGTATAATTATCATAAATTTTTTTATTATTTTTTTTTAAAATTAACTGCTCAACAGTTCCATTTTGAAAAAGTTGCCAAAATGAAAGGGGATTCTTCTAAATTTTAATAAGTGCCCACGATTTTGATAGATTTTGGGCATATGGCTTCAAATCGGTTCATAGTTAAGGAGAAATGAGATATAAAATTGAACAATTGAATCGACTGTAGCTTGAATACTCGTGTACTTAAATAATCGAAATAAAAACAATAATTTTATTCAGCTTATGAAACGAGACTCAAACCCTTGAATAGGTATTTTCCCTGCCAAGAGTCCACAGAATCATTCGCCGTATTTTGCAATTGACCGGGCGTAATTTGAGCGTCTTCGTCATTTGATGTTTATTGAATGTAATGTAATTTAAATTCGTAATGTTCGTTGTAATGTTTACATTCGTTGCGCTTCTCCTCGCTTGCGCTTCAAGGCATCCATCGGCCTCGTAAACATTGTAATTTCATCGTCGTCGTCCGCGTCCGCGTCATCGAATACGGAAGCGCCGGAAACGTGCTAACGCGATACCCTGTTATCTATCTACTACGTTCAT
>CM035806.1:11558723-11563723 GCA_020466095.1 Chlorops oryzae | reverse complement strand
CTCAATTTTTCAATTGGTGAGGTCATTTCCCTTTTGAAATGAAAACACTTGACTTAATCAAATCATTTTGTAGCAACTGTCAAACCAATCGATTCTCCAATAAGCTCTTATCTTTAAGCAGCTATCAAAAAGAAAAAAAAAAAAAAGAGGGGGAGGGGAAATAACACTTTGCCTCCATAAACTCGTATCAGTGCTTGAGAACAGCACGTTTTGCCTGACCCTTGCCTTCTAGAAAACGAAATTCATTATCGAAAATTTCTTTTGAGAAACTCGGTAGAAATTTGGACCTTGCCGATGGTTCGAAAACAATTCGAGATAAAAACTTTGCGCGAAAATTCAAGGCCAAAATCCGAACTAAACGCAAATAATGCTCAATGAAGAATGGGTGGACAACGGGTGAAAGAGAGTTCGGGGCGAAGGTGATTATCTGAATCGGTCTCTTTAGTTTTTATAGTGTTCTCCAGTAATGTCTGGTTTCCAATCGAGCAACAATTCTTGCATATATTCTACACATCGAAATACATGGAGCCAGTTTCAATCAACTGCGCTTTCGATCGTATTTGCTCCCATATGTTTGCGTGTGTCGAATATTTGCACACGAATTCATTGAAACGCCCACTTTTGATAAGCATGAACTTGTTTTTCTCCCTTTCCATAAAAACAAATCAGTTTATCAAAACAAAGTTCAGTAATGCTCTTTATGGTTACGGTTCTTCCAAAAACGACAACAAAAAAAATTGTTTTTGAAATAATTTGATTAAAAAAAAAAAACACCGAAAACAAATAAGTACTTAGTAGCCGTGATAGGGACATGGAAACTTAATATTCGCTTTTAGATTATTTTCGACGATAAGTCATGGTATCTCAGCCAACAAATCTTCATAAATTTACAGTTCAGAAACTCGAATTTTACAAATTAAAAAAAAATTAATAAAACAAATAAAAATAAGGTAATAAATTGATGACGCACATTGGAAATTTTGGGTCAGAGAGCCCGCGCAAACACGCCCTCCTAATCTTCTGCTCGCGAGAACAGGCGAAAGAACGAACGATCAAATCAAAAAAAAAAAAAAAAAAAAAAAAACGAACGAATGATAATGCCATCGGTCGGTCGCTCGTGTTGACTCCTCGGCCAGTAAAATTAGTTTATCGCGAATATTATGCAGTTTCCTTTTTATTTTGATTTATTTTAAATTTTTTCTTTCTTTCCAATATCTTCTTTTTTTTTTTTAATAAAATCCTTTTCGGCATCTAGACCAAACCATTGAAATATCGTTTAATTTTTTTGGCACCTATTTCAAATTAACGGATCGATTTCTTCAACTTTTCTTATTGTGTTTTCTTTTTACCACTCATCTAAAAAATCTTATCATTGACTTATTTGAATTATGTAGGTACTTATTTATTGTTGTTCTTAGTTTTATTTTGGATATTATTTATTTTTATTTTTCAACGATATACACTCTTCTAGTGCTGGCAAACTATCGATGGCACTATCGATGATTTTGAGAAAATGTGCACTATCGATAGTATCGAAAAAATATTTTCAAGGAACACATTAAAGAAGCAAGGAAAACATCCAGAAAAGGTGAAAGTCAAACGAGATCGAACGTCTCAAAACACGTACTAGAGGAGAAACATAGTATCGACATCATCAATAACATAGAAATTATCAAAAACGTGAAGGAACACTGGAAACTTGAAGCAGGTGAAAGCGTCGAAATAAACAAACACCAACCACCTGCCTTAATAAATGGAGATAGAGGAAATATATCTTCGTGGCTGTTCAAATACCTAACCAAACACTAAGCAGAAAATCCTGATTGAAACAAACAAGGCCATAAAACCGAAAACTGAAAAGTTAAAAACAACTCCATAAAAAAAATCGGACCTTTCACCCAAGAGAATTCTACCTGCTACCTGTGATAATCCGGAACAGACGAGGGACTAACAAAGCCCAGAAAATAAAAAAATATGCCTGCTACCTGCCAACACCCAACCACCAAAATAGCAAACCACCACCAAAACCCACCCCTAATTAGGCTACCGATTAAGTATAAATAGGATTAAAAGTCATAGATGTATTTAGAATTAGGAATCATCCTGATGAAGGCGGAAGCGAATTCGCCGAAATACGTATATATAATATATATACAAAATAAAGCGATTGAAATAAAAGTGAAAATTCCGAATCATTCTATTACTTTCAAGTGTTTCAATTTTAATCTCACTTCAGTTCCATATCCACTTTTTGAACAAGTCCGCCATTAAATCATTCATCCATTATAATTTAATGCCGCCTTTGATATACCCGTCTATGGAATTCGCCGCGGAAAATTGCGTTTTCATTTCGCTTGATTCGGCGATTGTTAAATTTTTCTATTATATTTTGAATTTAATTTACTTAGTTCATTTTAAAAGTGGCTGCCGCAAAAAATTTCTGTTCTTGCTGATTCGTCAGAAACTAAATTTACCCATAGGGCATGTATGTATGTATGTATCTCAGTGCAAGGACATGCTAGATATGTAATTAATTCACAAAACTTCTAACATTAACTTAAAAAAAAAAATCTCTCTGGAGTGAAACCCTTAGGTATGGAATTCATTGTATGAGGAAAAACCTTACCATGCATAGAAATAATGCACCATAACTTAAGTTAGTGAATAAGTAGATATACTCCTTATGGGTTTCGGTGGTCCTGAAAATCAATGGCCTTCGTAAAAGAAGGAAATCTTCAGTTCAGATAAAAACGGCTTTTGTTTTCGGATGCCGGGGTCAAACCCCAAAATAAGATCCTGATTAACAAAGCCCTTAAATAAGACCCTGCTCACTTTTAATTGAATTAAAGGGCTAAATGGTTGCAAAGTAAAACTCCTAGAAAGAAATTATCACAGGCCTTATTTTTGTTCAGTTGGCTCTATTCTAATTTCTCGGTTTCTATCTTAAAGGATATGCCCTCATAATGTTTGAGGAACTCCTCAGAAACTTTAAAACTTTGAAATTTTAATTTATTTGACCCTATTATAAGGTGTTTTTTTTTTTTTAGTGTACCTCCACACTGTGCAAGATAATTTTTTTTGGACGATCATCTAAAAATATTTAAATTACTCTCCAGATGTGACCGTGTTAATTACTGTGGTTGAATGGCCGCACAAAAGAATCGCTCAGACATTTCGAGAGACTGTGGGAAGGAGAGGAGAGAAAGAGAAAGTTTTTATCGTGTTTAGAATGAGTAATTGTGCAAATGAGTTTCAGCTGGATTGGACTAGATTTTATTGGAGTCGACGCATTTTAAAGAAAGCGGTTGGGCTGTTTTTTTTTTTTTTTTTTTAAAGAACAATTTATCATGTTGAGACTCTGACGGGATAACCCAACCGGGTGTTCTGGTGCCTGGGCACGAAGTGTATGAAGAAGTAGATATGCCAAAATAAAAAAATTGCTGTTTTCAAATTGTTTCACGAACCAGGTACTATGCCACACACCTGGTATATAGCTTGTGTATGGAACAAAGCGAGTAAAGCCAGTATTTTTCACTATTTCAATGTACCAATGCTATGCACAGTGAACCCAGTTTTCACACCACGGCACATCCTAGGACAGGTCCGGTATATTAGCAGCGTGCCGTGCACAGCATTCTGTGTGCTATGCACGTGTTCGAGCACCTCCTGTACACAGTTCCGGCTGGGAAACAATTCCTCGTAGGTGTAAGCAACTCATTTATAAGGATGATCTTGTTTTAAGACACCAGATCTCAGGCTGTTGAAAAGAAGTCTGCCATGAGCCATTGTAAAAGCCTTTTCCGATCTTCAATTGTAAGTCTAGATCTATTTTTTTTTGTGATTTTTTTTTGTTTTTTGTTGATTAAATAATGGAAGCATACCAGTATCTAGTTACCTTTAATTTTAAACAGTCCTGAATGTATAGACAAATTTCATGTCCGGTTCATTTTCAATCCTGGGCCCCATAGAGTATTCTCAAATATCAAGTAAAAGCTTCAGAGAGGGTAAAAATCGCGGACCGCTTGGCAAAAGTCCGGACCCTTTGCTGCTTATTTAAAGTAAACAGTAGGACAACAAAAATTCCTCGAACGACTGACAAAATGAAAAAAGTCCTCAGCCTGTTATAGGAAATTTTTAAAAAACTTTAATCGCGGATATCTCCTAAACTAGAAGGGCTAGAGCGAAAATAATTGGGCAGACAGTTCTGTCATAAAAAGCCGGAGAGATAGAGCAAAGACTTGAGACGCGAACATGAAAACAGTAATAAAAACCTTACGTAATTAATGGACAGCCCCTAATTGGAAAAACGTAAGTGCATATACATACATAGATAGATTCTCTCAGTACTAATATCTAGCAGAAATGTGAGCAAACGTACGGATAGAGTGCTTGACTTCCATACATTTCTTGGTAAATGATAGAAGGAGTTGCCCTAGAGCAATGAATTTTGGCATAGACGTTTCTTTTCAAATATTGGTGTAGTAAAAAGAAATCCATTATTTTTGCATTAAATTGAGGGCTTTATTTAAGATAGTTATAATGACCCGATTTAGGTCATATATGCGCCGTTTTGTTCGATAACTTGTTGCCATTTTAAAGGTAATTTCATTATGCCTCTCTCATAAAAGCCCTCGTTCCTATTAGCAAAAAATTGAGACAGTCGAATTTCAGAAGCCTCTCTTGAAGCGAATGTTTCACCAGCAAAATTGTTCGCCATGGACAGGAACAGATGGTAATCACTTGGTGCCAGGTCCGGACTATAAGGTGGATGCAGAAGAACCTCCCAACCAAACTCCCGGAGCTTCTGGCGAGTCACTATCGATGTGTGTGGCCTGGCGTTGTCCTGATGGAACACAATTCCTCTCCTATTGGCCAAAGCTGGCCGCTTATGGGCGATTGCTTCCTTCAGACGGTCCAATTGTTGACAGTAGAGTTCCGAGTTAAGAGTTTTGCCGTATGGGAGCAGCTCATAGTAGATAATTCCCTGCCAATCCCACCAA
>CM035806.1:11431223-11553723 GCA_020466095.1 Chlorops oryzae | reverse complement strand
GAAGTTAACTATCCGGCTATTCGGCCTAGCAGCCAGCCGGATATCGGGTATCCGGACGGATACACTATCCGTTGCAATACAATACGGTACCCCAGAAACCCAGATCTCGTCTTTATGCATACGACCCTTTAAGCTTAAGTCTAGGTTTCTCGTTTTCTTCGCTGAACCGTGCTGCCATAGTTTCGTTAATTGTTATAAATTTAAATGTAGCTCGATAATGTTTATTGAAGAATTTGGTATATGCTTTTTTAAGCTTCAATTTGAAACTTACATTCCGCATTGTGAGCGTGTGTGTGTTAGCGCGTAGTCTAAGTGAGTGAAGAAAACTTTTTGAAATAGTTTTTTTTTTTTTCCTAATTAAGCTAGGTAACACTTTCATTTTTAGTTGGTATGCTTTTGCTCTTTTTTTTTTAAATTAATTATTATTACTTATATTTTTTTTTTTTTGAAAATATTAATTTTACTTATTTTTGTAATGAAATGGAAATTCAAGCGCTTTCCCCTCTTATCCTTTGTTTATAAAAAGAATTTTGTATAACATTTATTTCGAAATAAAACCAGTTTGTTTAATACATTGTTCTTGTTGTTTCACTTTAAGATATCTCAAATACTACCCGCAAAGTTAAGACTTATTATGGTTTTTTTTTTTTTTTTTTGCTGTATTTTCCCCCATTGTGATCAATAACCATTTTGATTTATCCTTTTCGTGATTGTTAAATCGTAAAATAAATTTCTTTATTTATAATAAAATAAAAGGCAAGGAAATTAAATAATTTATTTTGTGTATTTTTCTTTTGTCCTGCGTTCAAATGTCATAATTAGGGATCGGAAAAAATGTCCTTAAAAAAGAAAAACAAAACAAACAAACAAAAAAAAAAACGATAAAGGCTGTTAAAGTCTCCAAGGATATTTCTCTCAAGGTCCTTTCCATTTAAAATATTTTCTTCGTATTGGTTTCTTCGTTTTCATTGCAATTAAAAAATGATCCCAAGGAAATGTAGATAAAAATGGCGGAAAATATTATTATTTTGAATTAGATCAAAGAGTTTTTTTTTTTTTAGTATTTTTCATTTTCATTAATTTCAATTTTTTTCTTAACGGTATTATTTCATCGGTTTTGAACGCATATTTTGTCGTTTTGAGGGCAATTTTTTACCCCCCGAGCCCTAGTCAGCAAGGGCGTAGCGAGATAAAGAGTGCTTTGGTAGCGCTTATATTTGCCACAGTGGTATATTGAGCAATTATAAGATATTAGCCGAAGAAATATTTGGGGGGCAAGAAGAAGTTTAGAGAGTTTTGGACCAAAAACCAAAAAAATCAGAAAAAATCATGAGGTCCGATTTCGATGAAAATTTATATATAGAATAAGTGAAAAATTCTAAGAATTTTGACGCTAAAATTTTAAAAAAATACTGGTTACAACTAGTCTAGTTTGGGTCTAGTTCCAAACTGGTCCAAAAAGGACTAGTTGTAATAAGTTGTTTGAAAAAGCTTTAGTACCAAAATTCGTAAAATTTTTTTTACTTAATCTATATATAAATTTTCATCGAAATCGGACGTCATTAATTTTTCTGATTTTTTGGGTTTTTGGTCCAAAACTCTCTAAACTTCTTCTTGCTGTCCCCCCAAATTTTTTTTCGGTTAATATCTTATAATTGCTCAATATACCACTGTGGCAAATATAAGCGCTACCAAACCACTCTTTCTCTGGCTACGCCCTTGCTAGTCAGAAGATTCGAAGAGGTGAAACGAGAATGTAAGGACAACTGTAACCTTTACTGATTTTTTTCTTTCGTTCCTCTCGCTTTAACTTATTGTGTCGTTAATTCTTTTAATCCGTTTATGTTTAAAAAGAAGTGAATTAAAAAATGTTTTTTCTCTTCAATTGCATTTTTTCAGAATTTTGCGAATCGTTGGAGTTATATTTATCAAATAATTCGATCAAAAAGGCTTTAGTTAATTCATTAAAATTGTGAGCTTAAGTTCGAAGTTAAGTTAGTTTATTTTATAATTTGTGTGTGTTTTTTTTTTTTTTTTTTTTGTGTAAATAGTTGTTATAAGTAATTCTGTTCGATGCGTTAAGTTCCGTTTTAATTTGCAATCAGTCTCGGCATAGCAAAGCAAAACAAAATAGAAGCAATCAGCTGATCCGATCTATTCGATAAATATCTGGGACGTGAACCGGTTTTGAGCGGAACCGCTTTTATCTGCTGATGAACCGAACCATTAACCGAACCGAAGTTTTTTTTTTTACAAATGTTTGAACCGAACCGAAAACCGAACTCCTTTATGAAAAGGTTCAGCGTTTCATTTTTGCCTGCCACCATGCACAATGGTCGCTTCCATAGGCCAATTAATAAAAAAAAAATCGAAGTCGATATTCTTATGAAATTAGTATCGATAGCATCTCTAATATGAGTAAGGTAACCACCACTAACTTTTTATTGTGCCAATTTTAACCCTAAATTTTAAAAAATTGCGTTAGAAGTGGGAGTACGTGTTAACAATTTTTTTTAGTTTAAGAAATGCCCGAACCGAAACCCCGGTTCAAAGAAGTATCCCCGGTTTGACGAACCAATCCAAAAGTTCAAAGACGGTTCGAACCGCCGAACCGAACCGAAACAGACAAATTTTCCACCCGGTTCACGTCCCTGATAAATATCCCATGGATTGCATGGCATAGCAGAACGATCTGTAGAAGAATGATTTTGCTATGCTTTGAAACGCCGGCACTCATTGCCGTTGAACCCCTTCACTGCCGATGGGATAATAAATTACAATGTAATTTTTAACATAAGAGATCAGAGGGCATATTTTGGCAGTGAGAAGATCATCAAAGAACTAATCAGATCACGACCCAAACCTTTCACTTTAGTCGGGATAATACATATCACGCCTCCGCAACAAAGAAGTCACAACTCAAAATTTGTGATTTTTCAAAAAACTCGAAAAACAAAAGGCGTCGCAGTACCTTGAGAAACAAAAAAAAAAAAAAAAATTTTACCGCATAAGTATGTAAGTTAATAGGCTCCAATTAAACACGTCATCCCTGACAGAGCGGCCATACTAACAAAAGAGGATTTTTGGATTTTCGCTTGCTCTGCTTCTCAGCATGCCGCATTATCCTGTAGACCGTCCCCCGCCCCCATATAAACAGAAAAAAACCCCCCCATCCTGATTCTTCTCATGGGCCGATGATTATATATATTAAGACTGTTTTTAAGACAAAACTCTCTTAAGTTTACCATAGTTTTTTTTTCTTCATATTTTTATTTTACCTTCGCTGTATGCCGAATAAATAAATCAATAAAGCTTTTTACAAAGCCTAAATTTACAATTCGAAAATTTTCCTTTATTGATTTCTAGAACTCAGACATGAATACACGCCAAATGAACGTTTCGAATCCCAAACGTTATAATGATGCTCTTTAAAAAAAAATGATCGATCTGAAGAGCGCCCGTGAAATTCGCAGACGTCCATTTTATAAGCGGGGATGCTACCAGCGAAAGATTAACCGAAGGATATATGGAAGAGACACACACACACACACACACACGTAGAGAGAGAGAAATAGAGAGAGAGAGGGAGAGAAAGATAGAGAGAGAGGCAGATAAAGAGAGAGAGAGAGAGAGAGAGAGAAAGATAGAGAGAGAGGCAGATAAAGAGAGAGAGAGAGAGAGGGAGAAGAAGAGAGAGAGGAATAGAAAGAGAGAGATGAAGAGAGAGAGAGGGAGAGAAAGAGAGAGAGAGGGAGAGAAAGAGAGAGAGGGAGAGAAGGAGAGAGAGGGAGAGAAGGAGAGAGAGGGAGAGAAGAGAGAGAGAGAGAGAGAGAGGAGAGAAGGAGAGAAGGAGAGAGAGGGAGAGAAGGAGAGAGAGGGAGAGAAAGAGAGAGAGAGGGAGAGAAGGAGAAAGAGGGAGAGAAAGAGAGAGAGAGGGAGAGAAAGAGAGAGAGAGAGAAAGAGAGAGAGAGAGAGGGAGAGAAAAAGAGAGAGAGACTCGAAACATTTCAACGTGTGTAATAATAAAACATTAAAAATTAAAAAAAAAAAACATTCCACTTATATTAAAAGTTCTTTTGAAGAGAGCGAAAAGAGCACAAGAAAAACTACTCAAGGAAAGGAGAGCAATAACTTTGCAACGAGACAAGAGCATTCCAAAACTATTATAAAAAAAAAAATAATAATAAAAAAATTAACAAAAAAAAGTATTTTCAAAAGAGCTTTTATGAAATACAATTTAAGAGAAAAGCACAACTTTGCAGCAACCGAAAACATTTCCAAGAGACACATTTCGGCGCTGAATGCAACAACAGCAACAACAAGGAGTAAAGCGCAAACAACTTTGCAACAATTAACCAAATAACCAAGTCCTTGATGAAAAGGCTACGTTATTATAGAGACTAATTTTAAGACAAAGAGAAACAGTATGAAATCAATACTACTGATAAAGTGACATACAGAGAAAGAGAGTGAGAGATAAAGAGAGAATAAAACATTTCAGAGAGATAAAAATATATGTTTATATGACATACAATGGATTTGCAAATTTTTTTCAACATTTCCTCGTTCGCAAGTTATTGTGTTCTATACCGAAAAATTAAAAAAAAAAAATTAAGATAATACCGAGTTTTAGGCTAACATTTTGAGATCTTCCGATCTGTGCTTCTATCTTTTATAGTTTTTCAAATATGGCACATCGACTTTGTGCTATAAAATACTTTAGGGAGAATTGTGTTCTATATGAAAAAAAAAAAAAAAATCGTGCACATAGAACAAAAACGGAGGAAAAATACTAAATCAGAAAAAAATATTTTATTTTGTTCTATACAGGGTGAAAGTGTTTTTTTTAAAATATTTTTTATAGGGATGGTAGGGGAGGCCAAGATGAACAAAAAATCGAATGGGAAGGGAGGGGTCGCAAATGCACCACTAAGCAGTGCTCGGATTTGAAAATTTTTAAAGGTGGTAGATTTTTAGAGAATAAGTGGTAGATTTTTTTAAAAGTGGTAGAATTGAAATTGTTTTATATAGTAATACCATTGGGGTATTCACAAAGGCGTGTTAAAGACGTTGGAAAGTCGGAAAAATCCGACTTCTTAACAATTTTTTAAACTTTTTTTGTATCTTGCACAAGTCTTTAAGCCGTTAAAATTTTCCGATTTTCCGACGCCTTTGTGCATACATCTAATATATCACATCTGATCATGTAAAAAATTTGGAAACTTACGTTTTTAGGTATTTTCTTTTATAATAAAAATATGTTTCAATATTTATTGGATGCCGTCAAGCGTCAATACTGCCATTCTTGACAACAGGAAGCTGCCAACATATTTTCCAATAACACATAATATTGAAGCACATTTTTTGTGTTCTCAGTTATTCTAATGATCATAAAATAAATGAAACAAATGCATAAATAAGTAAAAAAAAGTGGTAGATTTGGACCTAGCGTGGTAGAATGTGAAAATAGTGGTAGATCTACCACAAAATGATTGAAGTCCGAGCACTGCCCCTAAGGTGTTTTTAAATCCCATTTTTTCGATGGCTAAACCCCAAATAAGGTATAGCATCTGTGGTATGGTTTTAAAGGAAATCGACTGCAGATTCGGGAAAAAAATTAGAAAAGCATGTGCTAATAGGACCTTTTCATACCAAAATGGCTCCAAAAGTAAAAAAAATTAAAAAAATTTTCAGAAGTTTTGGCTTTGACCGTTTATTTTCCCCTCTATGGCTCAAATTTTAACCATCAATTTAATTTTTCCTAAAAGCCCATGAAATTGGCTTTCAAACTTCATTATAGTTTTTTTTTTTCTACGACAAACCATTATCGTGGTAGAATTTTTTATCTCGACTTCCTGCTTAAAAACTTTAAGGTCTTATAACTCCTCAGGGGTGCATTTGCGACCTTCACCTCCCATACGATTTTTTGTTCATCTTGGCCTCCCCTACCATCCCTTTTAAAAAAAAAGTCACTTCCGCACGGGACACCCTGTATGCAAGACTAGATAAAGTGCGTAGTAATTTGGAAGTCTTTACGGTTTGTTTCTACACTTGAAACACTCTGCGTCGATTTCTCTCGGGATAGAAGATATGTTCAGAAATGGTCAACGTCGCAGAAAAATCACAAACCCTAGATCTTTCATTTGTAAAAAGCTGTGGACAAATTTTTCGATTTGGTTTTTTGTAATTAACGATTAAACTTTAAACGCGATTTACCAAAAAAATATTTTTGTCATATAGAACACAATAACTAGCGAACGACGATTGGTCAGAGAAAGAGAGAGAAAGAGAGAGAGGGAGAGATAAAATGGTATTGAATCATTTTCAAAACTACAGATTTTAATAAAAATCACATAAAAGTACAGTGGAACCCCGGTAATCCGGCCCTCTATATAATCTGACATGACTTTGATTCAGGAGGTGCCATTGAAAACGAATCAATATTGTAAAATATAGAACTTTATCATTGGATCTGTAATTGTCGGACCACAAGGTACACTTTTGTAAAAAATTCCGGACTAGGGGGGGGAGGTATTTGTTTGTTTGATGTTTTTCGGAGAACCGAGGTTCCACTCTCGCTTGACATCATATGGTTTTTACATTAAGAGCATATGAAAAGAGACGAAAAAAAAGAGAAATCATTAAAAAAAAAAAAAACTAGAATTTAAAGAGATCTACAAGAATGCATTAAAATCACTCTCACTACCTTTGTTCGATTAAGGATTAAACAAAAACTCCCAGAGTATTATGTAAGTTTCAAACTCTCTTTGACTTTTCCAGCGACTGGTTTTTAGGCATCAAAGGCATAAGTATGTATGCATCGGTCATTGACTTGTGCGAGAATTTGACGACCCAGCGGCCAACAGGGCGTACCGCCTAAAAATTATACGAGATCGTAGGCAACGTGTATACTAATAGCTTACAAATTATACAAGATTGCAGGCAGCGTACCGGATGAATACCACACAACCCCGATTACTTTGTGTTGTGGTGGTAGGCGTTCACTCTACAAAACAGCTAAGCTCGAACAAAAGTGTATCTTGAATCAAATTATTGTATGTAGGATTGTATATGAGGTCGTGTGCTGATGTTCATCGTTTCTGTAAGCAGCATTTTGGCCCCTGAAAAGTTGAGAGAGTGCCAGTCGAAAAGAGAGTTTTGAAACATTCTTGAAGCATTCTTTGCTACATATTTTAAAATTTTAAAGAGAAAAAAAAAAAACCTTTGACGCTCTCTTTACATTACACTCGTAAACAGCAAATTATCATATTCCTAATGCAGGTATTCTAATGTAACTATACAAAAGAAAATTTTATGAATAAGGAAATGACATATATGTATGTGTTTTTAGAGAAATATATGTATCTATAAATGTACTTACATCCAAATAAAGTGTATATTCATTCAAAAAGAAAAAACACACCCACAATTTTCTGGGTGAAAACTATGCTTAAAGGAAAGATCATGAGTACGGATTAATTTTTTTCTTTCAAATCTTCGGTTCATTTGACAGAGTCAACGATAAAAGTTACAGGACGAAAACTGCGATATGTCTCACAGTGGCATGCCATACTTTCCGCCCACCCAAGATTATTCAGCCGCTTGAAATACTCCAAAGACTTTTTGCATTGATGTATATTATAAACAATTACAAAAAATGAAACAATAAATACAAATACAAGGGATCGTAATACAATTCCATAATAATTATCATCATCATCATCGTGATGCTCATTTACAAAAAAAAAAAAAATTTGATAATAATAGTAGCAGTAATAGTTATGAATTTCGCTAAAATTATTACAAATATAATAATTTCAATTAAAGATATGTAGGTAAAGGAAAGAAAAAGATTTTTTTTGAAAAGTTAAATAAAAGAATACAAATCAAGAATAACTTTTAAAAGAAGAGAACTATCGGTTCTAAAGAGTAACTTTAGTTGGACAGCGATAAAATTAAAAGAAATGATTTTAATATGCAGCGACGAAAAGAGAATAAGGAGAATATCTAGAATAAACAGATTTCTCTTTACTCCGCCAGAAGAGAGCAGACAGAGTAAAATCTACTCAAAATAGAGTGAAGAGAAAAAATAACGACGAGAAAAAATATATTTAGCACTCTTAAATATCAAATTAAAGCGTTCTACGCGTGGCGCAATTTTCATTTCCTCAATGGATCCAAGCTTTCCAATGAAAAATCATCCACAGATACGCTGCTCAATTTACCCTGTAAGAATAGAGATGAGAGAGAGAGAGAGAGAGAGAGAGAGAGAGAGAGAGAGAGAGAGAGAGAGAGAGAGAGAGCGAGAAAGAGAAGGAGAGAGATTAGTTTCATTAATCACTTTAATTTACCGAAAAGGAGTACTCCAAGGGCGTAGCGAGAGAAAGAGTGCTTTGGTAGCGCTTATATTTGCCACAGTGGTATATTGAGCAATTATAAGACATTAACCGAAAAAAAATTTGGGGGGGGGGGGTCAAAAACAAGTTTAGAGAGTTTTGCACCAAAAACCCCAAAAATCCGAAAAATTCATGACGTCCGATTTCGATAAAAATTTATATACAGAATAAGTGAAAAATTCTAAGAATTTTGACGCTAACATTTTTAAAAAAATACTGATTACAACTAGTCTAGTTTAGGTCTAGTTCCAAACTGGTCAAAAAAGGACTAGTTGTAATAAGTTTTTTGAAAAAGTTTTAGTACCAAAATTCTTCGAATTTTTCATCGAAATCGGACTTCATGAATTTTTCGGATTTTTTGGGTTTTTAGTCCAAAACTCTCTAAACTTCTTGCTAAAAAATTTTTTTTCGGTTAATGTCTTATAATTACTCAATATACCACTGTGGCAAATATAAGCGCTACCAAAGCACTCTTTCTCTCGCTACGCCCTTGGAGTACTCTGAGATTACTCGAAATATATGACTTGTCCAAATGTAGAGTATTTTATGTAAGTATGTATGTATGAGAAATTTGTAGACCGTGAGTAGAAACAAGTGGTCTAGAGTAAGTGTAGTTAAAAAGCTAGACCAACTGGTACATATGGGACAATTGACCTCTTATTGATCACAGTGGTCTACTCGGGGAGTAGTTAAATGTGGGAGGGGTTATTTTTAAATAACAGTTCAATGTTAAATAAAAAAGACAGTTTAAAGCATTGATTGCGAAATCAATAGTGAGTAGTTCTGGGATTTTTGTAACTAGTCGGGGAGTAGTTTGAATTACTTTCTACTTATATTGATTGATTTAGAAGTTAATTAAGAGCCCGGCTGGAAATTTTAACTAGATGCTGTAAGGACCCTGGGTAGTGTTTGGGTTAGAATGGGCCTAGCTAATAATTTCTATCTAGGACCTATCTAGATCTCCCAATCCATCTCTATGGTAATTTTTTTCGTTTTAGGACTAGGCGAATTCGAAAAAAAAAATATTCACATACGTGAGAAAGTCGTTTCAATATTCAGAAGTAAAATTGAAGCTACATTATATTACTTAATATGAAACCATATGTCAATCACTTTGTTTTACATAAAAATTCAATTTTCACGTCCCCAAAACACAGGGTATTGGTTAAAATTTTCAGCTAGCAATAACATCAACGCGTTACGCGTACGTCGAAAGTGTCACAACTCAAATTGTAATGTTTTCGCAATTTAAGCAATGAGGTCAATTTAGGATAGGCGGACTTTTTTAGGATAGGCGGACTTTTTTAGGATAGGCGGACTTTTTTAGGATTGACGGACTTTTTTTTGGGGTTGATGTTTTTTTTTTTGTTTTTTGATTGATGGCAGGGCAGAACATCGGGTATAGTTTTCAACTAGCTAATAATCGCACCTCGCTAGAACCTCATTGGTTACGATATCTCCCTCTGCGCAAAGCTGACGTTTAACACGCAAAGTAGACACTTTATGTTTCCAAAAATTTAAACTAAGTGAGAAATATAAAAAAAAATTTTCTCAAATATTCTCTCGGAAAAAAATGCACATAAACACTGGCTATAACTAGTAAAATCTAGTAAGGTACTGTCTAGATATTTCCTAAGAAAAATATAGAGGTGACTCTACCCAGCTCCAAAGTAAGGCCAAGACAAGCCTGATCGAGTCAGCAAGCCTGTCTAGACCCAGCAAAGATTTATCTATATTGTGGCAAATCTAGCTAGCAAGCTAATCACCAGACTTTTCTAGGGAATTTTCCAGCCGGAAATATTATAAATTACAAAAAAAAAAAAAACAGGCTTCGAAAGAGATCGCCGCGAGAGAGGGAAAGAGAGAAAACCGCTCCCATACCACATCCCCGAACGACTTGTTCGAGAAGGGCGAAATTTCGAGTTGTGTCGCTTTTGTAATTAGCGTGCTATATGATTGCACAATAAACTGTAATGATTTAGATTTAATAAGTCTGGTTTTGAGTGTCATTGTTTTTTTTTTTTTTTTTTTTTTTTTTAGTTCTTGTGACATTCTGTATGAAATCCCGAAAACATATGTAGATATGTACCTACGTAAGAGTCATTCCGAACGCCGTTTCCTTTTGAATTACGTTATTTACCTTAAAAATAATTGCACCGCTCGTATCGAACGGGTCCGATCCAAAAAGATCAGTATTGCCATTGGTTTGGCTTCCACTTAAATTGTTGCTATTGCTTGACGTTGAAATCGTGCGCCGTGGAGCCGCAGCTTTAGGTGGTGGTGCCACTAAAGGTAAGAAGCAAGAAAATACATACATATGTATGTACAACATATATGTGTAAATTGACATGTTTGCATGTCGAAATTGCAAAGGCTCACTCACATAATGGTGGCGTTAAATTCATTTCGTTGGTGAAGCTGTGATGACTGACCAAAGTGCTGTTGTTGTTACTGTTGCTATTGTTGTTTTTGTTCTGCAGCTTATTGTCGTTGTTGTTGAAGAAGAGTTGCTGGGCCAAAGGAATTTTAGTTGGCTCAAAGCCGAATATATCGTTGCCATCTGTCTTATTGCCATCCATTATCGACTCATCCGCACGAGGATCGAAATCGCTATCTGAATCAGAGTTCAGTAGGAGCTCGTCCATTTTCTGACTACTCGACTTATGCATGATTTGGCTTGGAAGATTGTTGCGCGGCGGTACAATTGGCGCGAAAGCTGATGGCACAGTGTTGCCAGACTTATTCGAATTCATTGAATCCGTATCGATCAATAATTTATCGTTGTTTGCTGTGGAACAGAGAAAGACAACGAGAGAAGAGAGAGAGAGAGAGAGAGAGAGAGAGAGAGAGAGAGAGAGAGAGAGAGAGAGAGAGAGAGAGAGAGAAGAGAAGAGAGAGAGAGAGAGAGAAGAGAGAAGAGAAGAGAGAAAGAGAAAGAGATAAGAGAGAAAAAGAAATGAATACTCAGCACACTCAGAGAAATGTTTGGGGGCAAGAGAGAGAAAGAGATCGCTTACCATACTGTCCATTGGTTAAAGCTGTGCCTTCACTGTTTCTAGTGTTGCCGCTGATACTGCTCGGTACGTCCGTTATATCATGTATACCCAATTTGAGGAGCATCGCGTCAAGTTCGGATCTGGGTAATTTCATGGAGATTTCGCGCAGACGATTCCGATAGAGCGTTATGGTCTTCTCCATTTCGATTATTTGCTGCTGTGCTTTGCCCAAATCGTTTTTCTCCGTGCTGCTCATGTATTTCCTGCGGTTATCAAAAGCAGAATCGAAAGTTTAAGACAATTGTAATTTGAATTACAACTTAAGAGAGTAAGCAGAGAAAAAGAGCGAGACAGAGAGAGAGAGAGAGAGAGAGAGAGAGAGAGAGAGAGAGAGAGAGAGAGATGCGACTTACTTATAAGCCAAATCGAATGCTTGACCAATTGTCAACGTTATATCTGACGCAAGCTTATTGGAGATAAAGACAAAACATTCGTGTGTATCCTCACTATTGGAGGAACTGGATCCTCCAGTGCTATTATTGCCACTCCCACTGCCATAGCTGGCGGTGCCGTTAACGCTCTTCACATTCTTGGCGATAAAGCTGAAGAACTTTTTCACTCCCTTCTCGTCGGCACAATACGATATATTGTGCAATGGGAACTGATGAAGGATCTTCTGGGTGCGTGGCTCTTGAATGGCAACACCGTCCACGCTGATCGTGATCTCAACCTTCTTGAATTTCTCTTGAGTTCCCGTTTCAGCTTTCTTCATCTGCTGGGCGAACTGTAATTTTCTTATGGCATCCTTGACCACTTCGATACCTTTGGCTTGTTCCACTGGTAGATTTCCGAAGAACTGTTATCGAATTAATTCGCATTAGATGTATGTTTGTATGTATGTATGTATGTACATATGTATGAGCAATTGTATGTAAAAGAGACCTCACCTTGACTAGATACACCACATGACCATTGGTCAGCGCATCCGGGGTGTGTAGCCAATTTCGTTTGTTGTTTTTGGCATCAGCTGTGGAGCCATTGCTATTTAAATTGTTACTATCTTTGCTGTTGCTATTGCTGTTATTGTTGCTGCTGCTGCTGTTGTTGTTATTGTTGTTGTTGTTGTTTTGCTTATTCCAAAACATCAATTGCGACATCTTCGCTAACGGCGTGACGCGAGTGACGTGAGTAACGTGAGGCGACTTTATCGATAGACCTTAAGAGAAGTTAAGAGCCCAAACTTCAAATATCGTTCGTTGCTTGCTGTCGTTCGAGTGAGCTCTAACGATTTACTGAGATTGTGGAAAAAACCGAGAAAAAAAAGGAGAAAAAGTTCAAATAAAATAAATAGCAAAGAATTGGAGAACAACCATACATCAACGCAAAAACACATACGCTATGTATGTATATACATACGTATGTATATATGTATGTATGTATAATTAAAAATAAAGTTTCAAATTAGAATTTTTTCTTAGAAAAATGGCCAGAAATAATCAGCAAGTTTTGCTGAAATAAAAAATTTAAAAAAAAAATACCTATAATGTTAAAAAGTTTTTATGCCAGCAACTTAGTTCGCAACCTTGTTATGGTTTTTATTCTTAACCCATTTGCAGGCATTGTGTCCAACCAAGTACCTACAGCGCAACGATCACATTCAGAATACAATCCGAAAACATTTTTTCGGAGTGTTCAGGTTAGGTTACACATGCATATGGACATACATATGAGGCTCAGAAATGTTAGTCCGAAATGACTCCGAAATGTGTGGGCTATACATATGTACATATGAGGCTCAGAAATTTTAGTCCGAAATGACTCCGAAATGTGTGGGCTATACATATGTACATATGAGGCTCAGAAATTTTAGTCCGAAATGACTCCGAAATGTGTGGGCTATACATAAATACATATGAGGCTCAGAAATTTTAGTCCGAAATGACCCGAAATGTGTGGGCTATACATACATATGAGGCTCAGAAATGTTAGTCCGAAATGACTCCGAAATATGTGGGCTATACATACATATGAGGCTCAGAAATTTTAGTCCGAAATGACTCCGAAATGTGTGAGCTATACATACATATGAGGCTCAGAAACTTTAGTCCGAAATGACTCCGAAATGTGTACATAGACTATCAGCTATGCTCTATCATTTAAATTTATATTGAAATCACACTGTTTTGGAATTTATTTTATTCGGATACGATTTCTAGAGCATACCTGTACTTGAGGGTCAGAAACTTGAATCTGAAATGAGTTCGAAATACATACATACATATGTACTTATGTGTGTCGAAAATTTGAAGCTCAGAAATATGAGTCCACAATGACTCCGAAATATGTACATATGTACATAATATGAGGATCAGAAATAAGAGCACGAAATTTTTATAAAAACGAAGCTCAGCAAAATGAGCAAAAAAAAAAAAAAAAACAAATATTTTTATGACTAATTTGACATATGAAATTTGTCTTCTATAAATCGACCTTCGAAAGAATCGAAACACATTCGTTGCGGAATCTTAACGAAGCGCATTATGAGGCCATCGATTCCAAATCAGGACTGGTTGGGACTGAAAACGTTTTGCTACGCATACAAAATAGAATTTTCGGATGATTTTAAATGAAAACTGTCAAATATACATATGCACCTTTATATGGAGCAATCAATATTTTTCCATTGATCATTCAGTTAAGGATCAACGCAAGTGAAATTCGAAACGTCGAAAATTAAGTTTCAGCCCCTAATAAAACTTCAATCAAGCTTCAAGTGAACACGAAAGATCGATCTTAGGGAAAATGACAAATGCTTTGGAAATTCCAAAAAAAAAAAGAAGATAAAAATCTTTTCAATATCTGTAAGGAACTTAATCATCGGCCTTCTTAAAACTGATCAATTTGCAAAGCACTGAAGAAAGAATAAAAAAGTTAGTGCCTCGAGTGATCCAACGTAATTCACGTATCTCACATGTTTAACCCCTCCACCCAAAAAGTGAATAGATAGGTGCTTATAAATACAGTGTACCCTCTCCTTGCGGATAGTCCTCTTAAGCGGACACCCCTCTTAAACTGATACTTTTTTGGGAATCTCTCTAGTATTAATGCTTCTCAAATAGTTTCCTCTTAAGCGGACATATTTTTCGGTCCCGTAGGTGTCCGCTTAAGAGAGAGTACACTGTTATGCGAAATAAATTTCGAAACCTTTCGAATTAGTCCATTTGATCGTCTAATTGTTACACGAGGAGGACGGCTCAAAATTGAACGAGCAAAGATGGTGGCCATTTTTTTAAATATATTTTTTATTTTGTTTAGAGCGAGTCACGTCATATTTGGCAAATCATGGAATTTTTTGTTCTCCTGTTTTTTCTCGTCTCGACTGTTTACTTTGTGCCGAGTTCAATTTTTTTTATGGGCTCAGTCACACACAATCTTTCCAATAAGAAGCGAAAAAATAAAAACAAATTCTAATTAATTCAATGAAATTCCGAGACAAGCTCGTTCAGGTGCGCCTGGGAATTACAACAAAAACAACAACAACAAAAACAGAAATAAAAATAAAAATAAAAAAGCTTTTCTCTTCAAGTACAGTCGTCGTTGGAGCTTGGAAGCTGTGCTTTGCTGTGCTGCAAACAATTTCAGGTCGCGTCGGTCCACGTAGCGTCGCGTCGCGTCGCGTCTGTTCTGTGCGGCTCGTAATGATTGGAATTAGAATTAAAATCGAGAATTACAGAAAAAGAAACAATCGCCGAGTCAATCACGTTTTAGCCATTTGTCTTATCAGCATCCATTTGTGGGAGCGAATTACTGTGAGACGGACGGCCTCTTTTGAACAAACGACGAGAACGAGAATCCACACGAACTTATCGTAATTACAGTGACGCCCAAGAGTAATTATGCAAAATAAAGAAAACAGAAATAAGAAATAAGTACTTAATAGAAATAATAAAAAAATATATAAAAAAAAAACAATCATCGACCTTGTTCAAAATAACTTTCCTCCCTTCTTCTTGTTTCGTCAGTGTTAATGTCAGTGAAATGAAACGAAAAATAATACATAGGTCGGTTGAAAATTTCTAGAAATTTAATAGGTCTGAGGGTTTTTTTCTTTTAAAGATTTTTCCTTAATTTTTTTTTAAACAAATTCTAAAAGTAGTTCTGAGTTTTCTAATGGTGTCAGAACACAGAAAATGTATTTCGAAGCCAATTTATATTTTTTATTGTATAACATATCCCATTTAGATGAATTTTATTCGAGGAAATTCATTAAATTCGGCACAAAAAATTTCAAAAAAAAGTTTAAAACGGTTTTTCATAAAAAGGAACTCAATATTTTGTTCGTTCGAGTTTTAGAGCCACAGTTTTAGAAGAGTAAACGGCGAAAAGAGTGTTCAAGCTCCTGAATGTACGAGTTATTGTGGGGGTTCGAGTTGTGGAGATTTGACTGTATAATGCTTAAGGACTACAAAGAACTTTTCTACTTTCTAGACAGACCACAAAAAATCTGTTTTTTTAATTTATTTATTTGACAACTAAATATTTTAATTGTATTAAAACAGTCGAACCAATTCCTCTATAAGGAATTTCTCCCTATAGCGAATTTCTCTCAATGCTTTTAGGCTATATTTTTAGTGCCTTTTTCACTCCGTATGACAAATTCTCTCTGCAGCGAATTGTGCCTTTATCACTCCTTATAAAGAATACTCTCAGAAACGATTTTTTTCCGATCCCTTAGAATTCGGTATTGAGGATTTCGACTGTAATATTTAATGGTTGTTCGAGCCTAAGGTCCTTATAAATATTTAAAGTACAGTCGAGTCTGGAGTCGAGTAGGAACCCCGGATAGAGTGAACTGAACATGCTGTGAGAAGTATGCGATAAATCGCAAATGGAGACTTTTTTGTGCCTTACATTTAAGTTCGTGTCGTTTACATACATATTTGAACCAAATAAAGCAAATTAAGCTTACGGAAACTGATTCTCGATAGTGTGAACAACTTAGGCAATATGAACAGATCTTGAAAAAATTAGTTCACTCTATCCAGAGTCGAATGTATTTAAATCGATTCGAATTTTTTTGCGCAGTACTTTCTTGCATTCTCCGCATATCCGTTGAGATTCGTCTCTTTCTCTCATCAGGTCATTACCTGAAAACATTTCAATTTGCATACACACATATGCATACATTGAAACACTTGATCATAATTTATAGATCATTGTCCTTCATGCTGAGTTATTTGACTTATTACTATTTTAACGACAAGCGACACAATTCGGCGATAAACCGAGGAAGACGAGAGCACAATTCTCACTGGTGGTTGCTCGCTGCTCGCTGCTCACTCAACACTAGACGATCAAATGCTTTTCTTCACCTCTCCCGCCCGCTTTCCAACAACATTTCAATGAGAGACTTAGAAAAAATTGAAAGAAAAAATTAAAAAAATAATAATAAAACTTCAGCTAAGCGTTAAGCACACCGAAGATTACACGACGATGCAACAAGTTGTATGACACATATTTCTGCACGAACAACAACAACAACAACTGTGTACGCATTCACGCACGCACACAGGAACGTGTTCAAAGAAAGCGCGTATGCATGCGATGAGTGTGAGAGTATAAGAGAGCATGAGAAAGGCTTGAAGTCAGTTAATTTGGCGTGAAGTAAGAGTTATCGAACGAATAGCAAATTTGGACGCGATTGCAACACAAAAGCGAAAGCAAAAACCAAAAAAATATATACAAACATATGTGTAAACCTACATACATCTTGAGCAAAATTAATAGAAAATTATTATAAAAAAAAAAAAAAATTAATTAAAAAAGGAAAAGTAAAATAGAAAAAAAAAAGAATTGGCATAAAAGTGAAAGAAGCCAAAAAAAAAAGCACAGCAACGACCAGCAAACCCAAAAATGATCAAATAGAAAATAAAAGTTACACCCTGTATTTGGAAATCAAACAAATTAATGGAAATGTATTTATAAATACCCTGCAGTGAGAGTAGTGGCTGATTCAACCGGTCACTAGTTAGTCCGTCACTAGTACTAGTGACCAACTGTACCCGTGCCATTACATTCTCCTATTGACACTTTGTATGGGCATATGTTCGAGCGGACACCAGTTGACGATTGAACTGGCGATGCAGTTGAGGAAGCACATTCGCTAAGGTACATAAGTGGAAAGCGACGCGTACTCGGCTGGGATGGCTCAGTGTGTAGAGTCTGGGCTCTCGACCCGAGGAACCTCATTGTTCGAATCTCGCTTTGGGTACCTTATAGGCTTAAAAAGTTATTTTTGCGCGAAAAAAAAATTTAAAAATTATCCCCCATATTCATAAACACATTTGTAATTTAAAATTTTAGATAAAATTCAAAAATTCCATAATAAAATCGAAATTTATCTGAATTTAAAATTTAAAATGTGTTTATGAATAATTAAAAATGTAATTCATAGGAATTTTTGCACGCAGCTTTGAAATCATTCACGAGAATTCAAAACGGAGTCTCTTCTTTCTCTCTTTACACCCATAAGAATCCATGAGAATAATTCTCTGAATTTTACTACTTTTCCACTTCTTCTTCTCGACTGTTCTGGGATTCGAACAAGAGCCTTCAGATTGATGATCGCTGACACGCCGCTAACCATTACGCTACTGAGTCTTCTGATTTTCGCGCAGCAAATTCATAACATGAATGCTTAAACTGCAGACCTCCTCGTTGACCATGTCTATAGAATGACACTGGTGACAAAGTTGTCAATTTTCCCCGCATTGACTGCAGGGTACAAACAAGCACACACCCATACACACACACACATGCATACACCATGAAGTTCATATACATATGGAGGGATATTAATGCAAGTACGTCAATTGAAAACTCCGCGCTGACGTCGTTGAATATTTAAAAAGAGGCAGCTAACTAGACTAGCTTCGCACAAAGTCTTCCTTTATTGGTTTTCGTTGTTGTTGTTGTTGTTGCTACTACTGGTGCTCGCTCGCTGCGGAAGTTGTTGGCATCGTTGTCATTTTGTTGCTCCATGACGCTTGTTTGTGTTGTATTATTTTTTCCCCGTTTTTATCAAATCTAAGCCACGAACTGAGAAAATTTGATTTTATTGGATTGGATTGAATTGGATTGGATTGGATTGGATGAATAGATGAACTGATTTGGGTAATTGAGCCATTTAATCGAATTGGAACGCAGCTGGACTAAGCCGGTAGAGCGGTGCCGACAGAAAGCAAAAGAAGAAGATGAGGCAGAAGTGGGAGGGGGGGCGGGTCAGATGGCAGAAGCCGAGATTGCAAATTAGTGAGGCATTTGTGACTCCTAGGTACCCATGCTCACATTCTTCGTTTTGAGCCGCAGATTGAGTGGTTCGGTTCATAAGTTTACGACCCATTTGAATTGATCGTAAATAAAAGTTTATTCGCTTTTTTCTTCTTCTTCTTCTATCAAATTATAATTTTTGTAGTTTTTTCATAATTTCCTTTCTTTTTTTTTTTTAAATTTATTTATTATTATTATGTATATATATATATTTTTTTTTTTTTTTGTGAAATATGAATTTCGAAACTCTTTGTGGCATTTTACTTTCTACACGTAATCGTCGTCAATTTTCGAAACTCACAAACGCAGTATTAGCTGCACGAACATTCAATCATTCAGTCGGTCAGTTTGTCATTCATTCAATCAGTCATAATAAACAGGTGGTTTGCAACAACAACAACAACAGCCAGTAAAAAGACAACAAAGCACAAAACAACGATTGGTATTATGGGAAAACTGCAATCGTAGCAGAAGTTCGTTGTGGCAAAAGTACTTGACAAAAGTATTGGGACATCAGAAATTTATATTCTCATGATTGTACAGTGTACTCTCTTCTTGCGGACAAATCTCTGACACGGACACTTTTTGGGAATGCTCTAGTGTTCCCGATTCTCAAATAGTTTCCGCTTAAGCGGACACATTTTTCGCTCCCGTACGAGTCCGCTTAAGAGAGAGAGAGAGAGCGAGTAAACTGTATTAAAAGAATCGGTAATCTCCAAACCTTCTTTAATCTTTTTTTCAATAACAAAAAGCACACAAAAAATTATTAAAAAAAAAAAAGTATGTTAAAAAACAAAACAAGTGGGGATCTTATAGTCAGGTGAACCTGACAACACAATACCTAGCTAGGTAGGTAGGTTGAAGTGGCTGCCACTTAGGCCGTTAATCGGCCCATTGTGATACCACGGAGGTTTTCTTGTGTTTGTGTGAGTGTATGTCTTTTTATGTAGTGTGCCCCTAACATGCGATTTTTGAAAAACCAGTGTTAGGCTTGGAACATTACACTCCGTTTCGCCTGTGCCGGGAATCGAACCTCGGACCCTGGGATCAAGAGCATAGCACGCATCCCCTACGCTATCCCAGAGCCACAACACAATACCTAACACAGATAAAAAGTTAGCTTTACATATATCTTTCAATCGGAGGCTTATATAAAATCCCAAAAATCTACTAAATACACTGTGGTAGTCAAAAAAAAAAAAACAAGACCGAATTTAACGGTCTCCCCCTATTTCGGGCACGATGAATCGAACTGCATCATTAGTTTTTTGAGTTATCGGTACGCCTTCATGCAAAAATTTTTTTCAATGTTTTTTTGACCACTTTTTGGCCCATATCTATGTTTGAGTTGAATTTTGGTATTCTAAGCTAACACCAAAATGTACTCTGAGATTTGCCAGGCAATTTTTCCGAAAAAACTGTTATGATAAAATGGCGCATTAGGGAGCTATACCCATATAAAACTCAAAAATCATCTACTATTTTTTTATTTTTTTTTTTTACTCTTTATATGAAAAATCCCTGAAGTATGCTTCGAAATATTGAAAAAACTAACAAAAAATTCGGTCTTGTCTTTTTAAATTTTTGAAAAAAAAACTATCTTCTATTTTTTTTTTTTTTTACTCTTTATATGAAAAATCCCTGAAATATGCTTCGAAATATTGAAAAAACTAACAAAAAATTCGGTCTTGTCTTTTTAAATTTTTGAAAAAAAAAACTATCTACTATTTTTTTTTTTTTACTCTTTATATGAAAAATCCCTGAAATATGCTTCGAAATATTGAAAAAACTTACAAAAAATTCGGTCTTGTCTTTTTAAATTTTTGAAAAAAAAAAACTATCATTGATGTTATCATTGAAAATTCCCGAAATAGTTCTGATTAGGAGCAATTTCTGTGACAGACCCTAGTACTGGAGGTATCCTTAAAAATCGTCTGATCCAGTCCATTCTTGAACTAGTTCTTACTCATGTGCCCGTGAACACGCATTTCGTCAAGATAGCTTAACTTCTTCGATAAGAAAAGTGTGTACGGACGGACAGACAGACAGTGGGACGGACATGCCTTAATCGAAACTCTTGGTAACGTTGATAACACAATGCTACAAAAAAAAAATTTCTTCATGCCATTTTTTTTTCTATTGGTTATTTTATGTTAGCTTAGGGCTCCCTCATTCCAAAAAGGTCAATGGTTTGATGGATTTAAGAAGGGGTTTCCTAGATATGGCCCAAAATGTGAAAAAAGTCCATTTTCTCTACTTTGCCCCATATTTAGGGCCATAATTCAATTACCGTATAAACTATGAACCAAAGCAGATATACCTTATATACCGGAAAGGTGGAGACCGTACGCATATTTTAAGTGCCAAAACGCCAGCCTACGACTCTAATTGTGGCTTCTATGAGGTCAGAAGGGCAATTTTTCGCTGATATTTTTCGCTCTACTTTCACTCACTTATCGAGCCATATCTTAGCAACCAGTGCAAATTATCCCAATATTAGGCAAACCGGTTTTTGCGATAATCGTAACGAACATTTAAAGCCCCAGAACTCAATAATCGGATGACAAATGTGAAACTTATAAGCAAAAAACTGCATTTTAATTTTTTCAAAACGTGGGTATTTGGTACTGTGCGAGCATACGATTGTACGTTACGTATACGACAGGTAGGTATGTAGGTCCTTAGTGCGTATACGTAATGTATGAATGTATGAAACGAAATTGAATTATTAATTTGAATTGGTAGAACGTCATTCGTGCCACAATTTAAAAAACGTTTAATACTTTAATAATTTTTTTTTCTTTCCATGCAAAAAAGAAAAAATTCCCAAGTTACTCGAAATACCTACATATGTACATAGCTACCTATATTTTAAGACCGATTCTGCATATTCCCGGGGAACGAATTACTTTTCTCGAGATTAAAAATCTCCTTTTTTTATATAGCTAGGGTAAGGAAAATTATGGCTATGGGTCAAATACCCACTCCTCAACAAATTTCGTCGCCCAAATATTAAAAAAAAAAAGAACAAGTTTACTCTCGAGAAATGTAAATTCTCTGGGAATTCGTTCCCCGGGAATATTCAGAATCGGGGTGCTTATGAAGTTTTACGCAAGGCACTTAGGGGAGTTCAAAATAAAAATGAAAATAAAAAAGCATACATTTAAGTACCTATAAATAAAACATATTTGAAAGATCATAAATTTTTGGAATTTTACAATAGCGAAGATTGCCCATAAAATGTCCATTCCATTTCAACTTCTCATTAAATGAATTCGGCCTTCATAATTTTGTCATTTACTGTGAGAAAAAATAAAAAATTTTTTTTTTTTAATTGCCAACAGTAACAACAAAGTTTATTGCAGGAATTTATGGCAAAATTTTCGTCTTTCGTTATTGTTTTTGTGTTTCTGTTTCTGTTTTTGTGTTTCTGTTTCTGTGGCTGTGAATACGATCGCTTCGAAAATGTCAAGTATGCAAAAACGCCATCATGTGTGAGAACGAGGGCGGGAGAGTGAGATTAAAGAAGCAAATATTGCAATGCTGCATGCATTTGGGGACAAAATCAAAAAGAATGACGGAGATTCTTGATACCTATCTTCTCATTGTTTTAAATTGACTTTTTTGCGCAAATTTTTGTGCAATTTCTTATTATTATTTTTTTTTTTTTTGCTTATTTTTGGCCTGACTTCGTACCAATACAAAGCAGAAAGCAGTTATCGCACACACTTACATCCAGCTTCATCCAAAAAAAAAAAAAAGGAGAAGAAGAAGAAGAAGAAAAACAACAACAAAAGTTTTTCTTTACTCTGCGTGTTGTTGGCTCTGTGGATGCCTTTGTTTTGTTTTTGTTACCTTAAAAATTGCCTGATGTTTTGTTGTTGTTGTTGAATTCCATTACTCACATCGCTATAGATATGTGTTTTTGTTGTTGTTGCTGTTGGTTTAGACAATTTTGGGTTTTCTCTTTTTGTTTTTCTCAAATTTTTTGCCGTTTTAATCCAGGTTTTTGGGATTTTAATTGAACTTTTCCTCCGAACTAAAGCGAAATTCGAAAACAAAGAAAAATCAAAATGAAGAAGAAGAAAAACTCCGTTAGTGGGTAATAAAGTTGCCAGATGAAAAACCGCAGTCGCAAACACGTTTCACGATCGAAGAAAATCGAATAAAAATCTTCGTAGTTATTTTTTTATTTTTTATTATTTTTTGTTTTTATTATTTTTTTTTTTTTCAAACGCGTTTTTAGCAACGAGCTGAGACAAAGTCACAAATAAAAAGGCAAAAAAAAAAAAAAAATTTAAATAGAAAAAAAATAATGCAAATTACGGACGCGCTTGGCTTCATCTTTGCTAAAAACAAAAAAAAAAAAAACAATCTTCATAAACAAGTTGTTTTTTTCTTCTCTTTTTCTTTTATTTATAAATTAAAATAAGTAAAATATAAATTTTACGACCCGATAGAAGAAATACTTAATAAGAAAATAATATAAGAGAGGCGAGTAAAGTAAAACAAACAAACAAAATATAAAAGCAACCTCTGTAAATTCCTTTGAAATTCAAGCCAGTCTGGCCGGAATCAATTACTACGCAGAATACGACGACTAACGATCACGACGACGATATAAAAGGCGAAGTGCGCCTTGGAATTGTACGTATTTTCTCGATTTTTTTGTACTTTTCTACGAACCTTCTCTTCCAGCGTTCAACTGATAAATTTTGAATAAAGTTTTTCCTTTTTCCGAAAAATTTCCTTGCGACAGCGAAATTCGAAAAAAACAAAAAACAACAACAAATTATAATAAACTATATCTTTAAGGAAAATTTTTTCACAACCACAGCTCGTTCACCAATCGACCGACGAACTCGCTTTTGTCGTTGTTGCCCGTTTGACAGCTCGATTACGACTCAGCGCGCTCAGCGAATTTAAACTCAGCTTAGATAGGGTTTTTTTTCTTCTTCTACCTGCTTTTGCGTTTAAACTAGCCGCGAGAGCGGTGATCGTCATTTTCGCCAGAGCGAGAGAGCGGCGAGATAGAGATAGGGAGGGAGAGGGAGAGGAAGAGAGCGATGCGAACAGGGTGAGATCGTGAAAAAAGTGGAAAAAAGATTTTATTCATTTACTTCGGCAGAGTGCTGCAACGAAGTCCGCCCGTCCACCCCCATGCGAATGATCATGGCTTGGAAACTTCTCTGCTCAAAGTTCTTGCCATAAGAGAAATGAGTGTTTTACTTGATCGCAAAGCTTCGAAGAGCAAAGTTTTCGTTAACAGCTTGTCGTACTTTGTCACCTGCGCGGGTTTCCACTGTGCAGTGAAATTCTCGTTATTTATGGGCAGCTTCGTTACCAGAAAGTTCTCATGGCCGGGCAATTTTTGACGACAAAATCTTTTCATTTACTCTTTAAGACCTCCCAAAAAAAAAAAAAAAAAAAACCACGGACAAAAAAAGACCCTGACATTTCGATGTCTTGCTGTGGGAAATTTTCAAACGTTTAAATGAAATAACATTTTTGCGTCCTGAAATAAAAAAAATGAACATTTTCAAATGATTCAATAAAATATGTATATGTACTGTATGTATGAGTAAAGAATAAAAGTCGAACAATAGGCCATGACTAAACGTAGCGTACCCGATCTCGTCAAATTCTTCCTTGTGCGGAATTCTAATTGCTACCTGTCATTTCAAACAAGGTGCAACGTTCATATGCTCTCTTGCTTCCTTGTCAGCCTTCCTCTCTTCCTCTCTCTCTCTCTCTCTCTCTCTCTCTCTCTCTCTCTCTCTCTCTCTCTCTCTCTGTCTGTCTTTCTCACTCACACACAGAAACAAACAACAACACTCATTTATGCACTCAACAGCTGTATGCCTCTCACATGTCTTTCTATTGACCATGTTCCGACATACAACACGTTCAAACATATCGAAATATTGTACTATGTATGCACAGTGGAATACTTTCGCATAAGAAACGCCAGTTAAATGTAGCGCCCACAGTGGGGTAAGATACGTAATTTCTTAGCTCGCGATCGTCCAAGCTTTGTGTGCAATAAAACTGGTTTTCCTTTAAGTTGGGCTCGTGTCGGTCGGTCTCAACGTTAGTCTTGGAAATGTCCACACTAATACATACATATGTATATGTGTGTATATCGCCATGTGTGTATCAATGAAGTTGTTTGTTCGTGCTCTTGTAAGAAAAGAGAGAGAGAGAGAGAGAGAGAAAAAACAAACATCCTCAAGTAAAGGCTTCGAAGCTTCTATTTTAAAGTTTTAAAATTTTTTCTTGACATTTTTTTTTGGCTTATGTACTTTTATTTTTGTTTTCATTTTATTGTGGTTTCCATGTTAGCTCTTTTGTAGCGGGTCTCTTCTTATTTTTACAATTGGCCACCCTACAACTTTGCTGCTAACTTGGTCAAGTTGTCGGTTTATACTTGTTGCGGTGGTCTTTTTTGTTGCTGCTTTCATTTAAATTGTATGACACTTCATGAGTACCATATGCTGCTGTTGTTGTTGTTGTTGTTGTGGTGGTTGTTTTTGTTTTTGTTGTTTTTTGTTGTTTTTGTTGTTGGTGATGGTGGTGGTGGGGGTGCAGTTTGGTGCAGCGGATCGATGGAGTTTCTTAAGAAGTAATAGTCTTTGATTTTTTAAAATTTTCTCTTAAGAAATACATACACACGGTGTACTCTCTCTCTTAAGCGGACACCTACGGGATCGAAAAAAATGTCCGCTTAAGAGGAAACTATTTGAGAAGCAGGGACGCTAGAGCATTCCCAGAAAGTGTCCGTTTAAGAGGAGTGTTCGCTGTATTTCGAATCCTTTCATTGGATCTGTAATTGTTGGATTACAAGGTACTCTTTTGAAAAAAACTGCCCTGCAAAACGTTTGTTAAAGTACCGGGATCCGATCAGTACATGTCAGAAAGCAGATGAAATTCGTTTTGGTACCTATTAGGTACTTCACTGTTATTGATTTTTTTTTAATCTTTATTTTTTTTTAAACTTAAAATCAAATAATTCGCCACAAATTGAAGGGCGTATTTTTCAACTTTCCAATAGTTACTCCCACTGAAATTCATTTCCTTAACCATACGTTTCTACTGATAAGAACTTACAAGATCACAACAGCAACAACAACAACAACAACAGCAACATCCAGCATGACAGAAATAAATGAAAATAAAAATAAAAGTAAAGGCAAAAACAAGACGACGAAAAAAAAGAGAGAAAGAGAAATAACAGTAGAAATGTCGGGCGTAAATGATAAAGCTGGAAAACAGAAAAGACGGCGTGAAATGCTTTTATGCAGATAAGGCGATCGTATGCAAAGCGAGCACAGTACAAAGAACGAGAAATACTCCTAGGTACGACATACATACGTTCGTACGTACGAATAATTCCTCTTTGGCATTTAAGCATCTTCGAGGGTCACAGGGTGCATTGTTATGTTGGGTAAGAGACCACTAAGGCCCATTGCTATCGCCTGTTGCTAATGAAAAAAGCAGAGAAAAAAATTATAAAATTAAAAAAAATTTTTTTTTTTTTTTAACTGAACGTGTCACTGCTGCGCCTCGAGAATTGTCACGTAAATAATCGGGAGAAATACCAGCACGTTCCGTTGCTGAGAGCAATACGATCTTATACATTGTAATGTAGCGCAATGCGATAAGGATAAACTGTCAAGATATACATATGTACATATGCTTATACATACATGGCTCAGAAATTAAAAGTACTTTGAGCTCAGCGAAAACCAAGAAAACCATTGATGGAAAATCATATCTCTAAGGATTGTGATGAGTAATCTTCTAATAACCGGAAAGCCTGTTCTAAATTTGTGTTCACATGTAGTTTTTGTACAGAGAAAATTTTCATGTACGAATAGTTATAGTCGGGTCCGGGGAGAGGAATAGCGAGAGGGCGATCAAGGGAGACCCACACAGAGCGAGTGTGTGTGAGAGAGAGAATGAGAGAGAGAGAGAGAGAGAGAGAGAGAGAGTGAGTGAGAGAGAGTGAGAGAGAGAGTGAGAGAGAGAGTGAGAGAGAGAATGAGAGAGAGAGAATGAGAGAGAGAGAATGAGAGAGAGAGAATGAGAGAGAGAGAGAGAGAGAGAGAGAGAGAGAGATGAGATGAGAGAGAGAGAATGAGAGAGAGAGAATGAGAGAGAGAGAATGAGAGAGAGAGAATGAGAGAGAATGAGAGAGAGACAATGAGAGAGAGAAAGATAAAGCGAGATAGAGAGAAAGCGAAAGAGAGACCGAGAGAGAGTGAGAGAGAAAGGGAGAGTAAGGTATATATATGTATATATATATATAGAGAGAGAGAGATAGGGAGACCGAGAGATAGGGAGAGAGAGATAGGGAGAAAGAGAGAGCGAGAGTGCAATAGAGAAAGCAATAGAGAGAGCGAGAGCGAGAAAAAGACAGAGAGAGAATGAGGGTGACAGAGAGAGAAAGAGTGGGATAGAACGGGATAGAACTGTAATATGAATTTCAAAAATGTTCACTCCATCCGGATTACACACTGTAAAGACTCGACTGTATTATAGAGTATTAATTTAAATTTGTACCATACTGTATTCGAGAAAAATAATCTTGAATCTTTTATAATAAATCAGTTTACTTCCATTTTTGGGAGCAGATCAGCCTTGGAATCACAAATCGAACGATTTCGCATATTTCTCCGAAGCGCGAAGTCAAAATAACATTTCATCCATAATATACATACATAAAATGACATAATCCACTCAAACTGATTCCAACAAAAGAAAGAAAGAAAAATAAGAAGAAAAAAACAAATCCATTTCTTTATAAGTTTACTTAAATTGCTCTCAGCGAATCTAAAAATTCCTTTTCAACTAATTGAACACCTACGAATAATTGAGCTTTTAAGAAAAGTGAACAAAAAAAATGTAAAGAAAATTTGTTTGGCCATAGCTTCACAGTACATACTTCAATAGTAGAGCAACAACAACAACAATATAATCATACATAAATCAAAACAACAACAACAACAACAAAAATTATAGTAATAAACGTATGATAGCTACTTAAATGTAGTACAACAAGTTGGCACCGACTGGCACAACAACAACAACAACAATAATAATTGACAAAGCTCTTCATCATCATCCTTTGCTATGGAAAATGTGCTTGCAGATTAAGAACAGGTCGCTAAAAAGAATTTCTCAATGCACTATTTTCTCAGCCAGTGATTTACTGGGAGAGGGGGTGGGTGAGAGGAGGACATCGGGCATGAGAGATTAATTCAGCTAGTCCGATGCGCGCAAATTGAGCTTTATTTAAATTTACAAATTAAAGAGGAGAGATTTTATTATTGTTATTTTTGTTGTGAAAAATATCGAAGGTATTTCCTTTTTAATGCTTAATTTTTAATATAATATTAGAATATCTTTTAAAATTTAGAAGGATTTTTAGAGTTTTTTTTTTAATTTTTTAGAGGGAAAATTATTTTTTGGCGTGAAATTCAGGGAAATTTAGAGGGATGGTTCGCAAAAAACCTGGCAGCACTGTTTCAAATTCTGATTAAATTGAATTCTCCATTTCTCTAAATGTCAATTTAAAGAAACCAGTTGAAAACTCTCTTCTTTGTTTTCTCTTTGAATATATTCAATAGGTTCGTCCGTCATGTTACGTTACGTTACGATACGTAATGGCTGGCCTTTAATCCTCTCATTCATCCTGGTTCGAAAAACTGTCAAAATCTCTCTTTTTCACATTGATAGAAATGTCAAAAAGATCGAATGTTTTGACAATTTTTACAGCTTGCAAATTGGAGTTGACAGATTTGGAAAATAAAAAATGGAGTAGATCCGCATAAAAAAGTAGCAACGGAGAGATTTTAAATTTTTTGGAAAAAACGGAGTAAATCTACTCCGATCGGAGCAAGGTGGGAACGCTGCCCGTCACGTTACGATACGACACGATAGTCGTTGTTCCTATTAGGCAGCATTCAAGCGAGCGACAATTCGAATTCTCTTTTAATGTGCCCGTTTAGATTAAGAGAGACACTGGAAGGAAACAGTGTAGCTAGAAAACATATTTTAAAATACCCACAATCTCAAAAAAAAATCCCCTAAGCTCTTGATATAAGGAAAAGAAATTATTATCATGGTTTTATACAAAAAAAAATTGTTGGTACGAAAGTTGTTTTTTGAGAAAATGTCGGCTATTCTCCAAAATTCTTCGTCTCAATTCTTAATAACTTAGATTTTTAAATTATTTCGGATATCTATATATGCTTTTTGATAAGAAAAGAACCTCTCTCTATCCCAAAACGTCCCTTGCCGACAAACTATCTTTGTCGCGCTGAATTGTCGCCTAGTATGAACGGCGACATACGCGGCAACTGCTACCAGCTGAACTTATTGATTTTAGATTTTTGACGAGTCAGCTGATAAGTTTGGTATGACGAGCCATGAGGAGCCACGAGGAGCCAACCTTACAAAACAAAACAATTCGTGAAAACGGACGACGGCAAGTTCATAGAATAAGTTATGTAAAATAATTATTAATATTAAACATTTCGCCTACAATATCGTCATCAAAATCCATTTTCGATCTAAAAAAAATGTCGTTGTCGATATCACACGCATCTTCTTTATTTAAAAACAGCTGATACGTTACGGTGCTACAGGTGTACAAAACAATTTGACAGTACATACATATGGTAAAAATAAATCGATTTGCGATCTACCGCAATATTTACATACTATAAACCATCGCACGTGGAGACAGTAAGTAAACGCGAGCTTTGTGTTCTAAGGCCGCAATTATAGTGGAAGCAAAGCTGAAGCTGAAGCGTAAGCTGTCATGTATTTGTTGTTGCGAAAATACAACAAACACATCACAGCTTACGCTTCAGCTTTGCTTCCACTATAATTGCGGCCTAATTGATTCGTTGCACAATATTGGGCTTACAGTCGGACCGCAGACATAAAAGAACACATGAAAATGGCCGACAGCTTGAAGCTGCCACTTTGCACATATTATAATGGTTGATTTTTTCTTCACAAAGGGATTTAGTTTTCGCTGTTTTGCCTGAAACGATCTGAGATCGTAACTTTTGCAGCTCGTTGAAGGAATTAAAAAACTGGAATTATGGTGGAGAAACACAAAACAGAAAAAATAAATGCCACAAAAGATATGGACAAATTAGAATTTTATATTTTTCTTTCAATTGTGTGAAGAAAATACTTGAAAATTAAAGGCGAGTATGAAAATAACCTGCAATTTCGTAATATGCCATATTCAATTTTGTTAAATTCTTTAAAATCTGCCAAATATTTTACATTTTCGAAATCGATGTCCATATGTCTTCTAAATTTGATCTGTTTTTGTACTTCCTTTGCATAAAACAATGCCATATTTATCCCCCATACAGCCTTTCGCACTCAATACTCTTCGATTTCTTGTTGGGTCAGTATTATCAAAAGTATAAAATTTATAGCGGAAGTAATTTTTAGTAAGGTGTCACTGAAAACAAAAAATGTCCTTGATTCAAAATTTGAAAAAAATAGGTCGATTAATGTAACTTCCCATTTGTTTTTTAAATAAACGTACATTAATATATGCATTAACAGGAAAGCTGTATACAATAGTAGTCAGTTTTTATTCTCCTCTTGTGTCTGTATGTTTAAACATTGTTTCTTGCGTGAAATTGAAGATTTTACAAACAAACATATTTAAACCGTCAGACCATGTTATTATACAATCTGGCACGTCCACAACATGCGTGATTTCAATGCGAATATTTCGACAGACTGGCAGCACCAATAAGGCGACACCATAATATTTTGTGAAACGTGAATTGAGTTGTTGTTGTGTTATTTTGGACAATTTTAATTAAAAAAAAGGATAAATAAGAACAGAGCGAGTGTATTAAATGAATCCACAATTATTGAGAAAGAGAATGAATTAAAATTAGTAGGCAATGGAGTGAGGGCACGTAAGTATTTCGAATAAAATGAAAAATGAAAATTGTCTTTCTGGGTTATTGAGTGATAGAGTGAGTGAGAGAGAGAGAGTGAGGGTGAGAGAGAGATATTTTTGACCGTCAATCTTGACACTTTGTTTTGTTGTTGTTTATTTCAAAATTTTTAATGCTACGGACTGCATAAGAAACTTTTGTTAAAGATCTCTCATCGTACATGGCATTCATTGTTCTTTTTACGTGATCTATTGCGCTATCTTGAAATTTGAAATTCACAATTAAATGCTAAGCTAGTTTTGACTCAAGTCTTCAGCTCGGTTTAAGAACTTCGAAAGTTTGAATTATCGACAATATTCTTGTAGTCTTCATGACAGTTTCACTCAATCAAAACCTGCTATATTTGAATTTTTCAAACATTTTCATATAAATTTAATTAGCCTGGCTTAAACGCTCCTTAAGACTATCATTTGAAAGTTAAAACCTTCAAAAAGTTTAAACTGGGATGAAGACTATGAGCCTTTATGAAGAAATTTAAGGCAGTCATGGATGAAGCGACATTTCCATTGGTTCTATTGGAACATTTACTTGCTATGAGAATATTTTATCCCTAAAAGTATACTGCATTTTATTTGCATTAGTCTTATGCTGGCCACTCACGCTATACCGATCGAAGCGATTGGGTATAAAGTATGTTGTCCACACACGACACACCGATCCGTAAACCGCATGAAATGAAGAACGCTGCGCAAGCGCCTTGAATGTCTGTGGAAAATGGTTCAATTAATCAACAAATTATGAAATGATCGCCACTATAATGATTATTTCTTTTACAGATCAGCCATGCCTGGGTGATTCTAAATGATGTCTTCTCAGGCCATCTATCGTTTGAGCCAACAAAAATGTAAGTCTTGACCAAAATAGCCCATTAGGAAATAATGAAATACTTAAATGTAAATGTCCGACTTTAGATATTCCAACAGCCTTATCGTAATATCAAACAAATGAGATTATAAACAGTTGAGAGTGAGGCTTCAAAGACCATCAGCATATACTTTCATTTTCGCTGCGATAAATCAAGAAAAATTTTTACAAAAATAGAAGGCTCCCACATGAAGATTCGACTTTGATGGGACTTTCAAGTTGCTCAGCTAGGATGTATAGTTATTATTTTGATAGTTAGTGGCCAATTAAAAGGAGTAATCAACAATGTTATTTAGCTCTAGTAGCTTGACATAAGCTATGAAAGATGAGAACTTCTATTATTTCGCTTTATCCCTTTTATTTAGCGTCATATTTTTTTATTGAATAGCCTAATAAAATAGTTCTTCGTTTATCTTACGGAATAGAGCACAAATCCGTGGTCATAACTCATCGAATGCAAATAGAAATAAAATTGATTGAGGAGTTCTTTCCTTTTTGTCTTAGCCAATTACTCCATATATTCTGGTGATATCTCTGGTATATTTTATTCCTTCTCTGATTAGATAAGATTGAAATCGTTTCGAATATTTTAAAAAATGTCAACTTCACAATCGATTTCTATTACGATAAACCTCGGTACACTTTTCCCGAGCAAGACAAACAAACCTCAAACCTTAGTCCCAACTAAAACCCAAACACAATTCAGAACAAAGCGGAGTTTTTGAAAGTAGAGAGTTGCCCAGAGAGGGAGAGAGGACGGGAGGACGGAAGGCCAAAATAACTGGTGTGTCAACGACGCGATTTATGATTTATACGACGATTTCTAATAATTTTCTACACATGCCAGCGAGGCACGAGGAACAAGGCACTCGGCGCAATGGTCAGCTGCGTGCGTCCGGTCACTCTTGACAATGCCCAAAATTTCCATAACGTGTCCTTGTGGCCGAATGTGTCCGAGAGTGTTTTATAGTCCACTCTTTTCTTTTCTAATAATACTTTTATGGCTCCAACGATGTCCAACAATTTCCATACACATACGTAAACACAAACCTTCGGGCAACATACTCTGAATTCGCTTGCTTACTGCTGGGCCCTTAGCCATGTCCACTATACGAGATATGGAGCATATGTTTTTGTAAAATTGTATGAAGGTGCTGCCCCAAGTGCGAGCGAACCGCGTTCACGTTTACTTCCCCGTCCTTCGTTCCTGCCTTCCTTCCTTCCTTCCTTCCTTCCGTCCTTCCTTTTGTTCGTTTCTGCCTTTCGCTCATTCAGTATTTGTCGTTGCACTTTTTCTGTGTGCTTTGTTGAATGGACTCGAAGCGTAAGGAGCGCTTTTTGTTTTGCTTTGTTTTATTCTATTTTAACATATCCTTTAACTCGCAACAACACTCTAAATTTTTGTGCAACGTTGAACGGATGTCGTGCTCTTTTAGAAACGCAGTACACTGAAAAAAAAATTTGTTTGTTTTTTGTTTAAGAAAAAATCCCTAACAATATTCGAAATCTAAATTTTTCATCTGACAGATGTTTGTGGCAATTTATAGGACTTTTAAATGTAAATATTTGAAAAAAAAAAATTGAAAAAAAATATTAAAAACAAAAATCTTTGGAGCAAAACACTTGGGTGCATTCAGCAGACTCAACTGTTGTATATTAGTTAGTATAGAAATAATAAGTAATATATAAATAATCATAAACAATCATTATTTGCACCCAACAGGAAAAAATTTGATTTATTGGCCATTAACTAAATATATACATACATTGTTTAATAGATCTGGCTGGATATGTGGGAAAGCAACTTTTGAGCTTTAGGAGCATTCAGGGCAATGAGTAATTAAATATATATATTTTTTTTTTTTTTTTTTTTCAGTGTACTCGTGTGCTTATTGTGTAAAGCCTTCGTAGGTAAACATTAAGACAATCAAAGGCAGTGGAAACAAAAGGAAAAAAAAAGGATGGACAAAGCGAACGATTTTCCGTTAGACGAGCGTTAGAGTCACTCACACGGGTCGGCAAAAGTAAAAATAAGTGGACGGACAGCTAATTATGACCCGCACGATTTCGAGTTAAACGTTTGATGCACACAACTAACCTAGCACTCGTTCCGCCCTCCCGTGGCCCCTCGCTCGTCCGCTTTGTGTGTCCTTCGAATTTTGTTTGAACCCTTTGCGTTTCTGCGGCAAACGAAGGGTTTCGTTACTTCCGCATGGTCAGCATATTGGGCGCGTTGTAAGTGAATGTGTGTGTGAGCGAGCGTGTGTGTGTGTGTGTGCATGTGTGTATGTCGTTTAAGTGGGAATTGAGGTGCAAATAATCTTTTGTGTTTCCACTGTTCGTACTTTTTCTATTGCGTTTTGGTCTTTTATGCAAAATCGGAACGGCGTGTGGCGCGGCGCGGCGCGACGGGATTGTGCCAAGTGCAATAAATATGTCTCACACTTGATTTAAAGATAACACTCTCAGCCTAAAATTGTCGGTATGTATGTATGAGTGTTTATTTGCCGGCATAAACATAAATATAAGCATGTGCGTCTGTCTGTCTGCGTGTGTGTGTGTATATAAAATTTGGCATAAGGATAAAAAGAGAAGCTTATGAGATAATGGTTATCCTTAAGCTACATAGAAAAAAGTTGAATACAGTGGGCACTCACAAAAGTCAACCCGTTTATTTTTGAACTTGTTAACTTTAGTGATTTATTAACTTTTTATAGACATCCCAATGGGAAACAAATTTTTTTCAATCGCTTTATTTGTATATTGCTCTAAACGTATTTCGGCGAATTCGCTTCAGCCTTCATCAGGATGATTCCTAATTCTTAACACATCTATAATCTCTAATTCTATTTATACTTAATAAGTGGACTAAACTATTTTTTTTTAAATAAATAAATGTTTTTTATTACTGTCCCGGTTTCAGAACATCAAAGTCCATTTCTAGTCCATTGGTCGAAACGCCTTGTTCCAATTTCTTTAAGATAGTGAATTTTTCGACGATTGATAATCTATTTTTTTTTTTTGTTGATGCTTTAGGGGGCATTGAGACTTTCCTGTAGTCAGTCAAGCTAACCCCAAACTAGCGATTTCACTAGGCACATAATTATGTTTACCTTAAGAAACCGATGCGCTACCGCCAAGCAATGCGAATTGAATTGAATTGAATTCAACTACAGTATTTCCATTGGTATTTTTGGAAGCATTTACACACTTCATAATGGTTAATCCCGATTGTCTTGCGTTCTATCGTGTCTTTCGAACAATCAGAGAGCCAAAATTGACTTATTAGTTTTGCTGTATCAAATCTAATACATTCGACTTCATTGATAGCAAACGGATAGATGTTCATTTAGATAATTAAATTTCTCATCTTATTTAAAAAAAATTTATTAGACATATGGGGTACCAAATTAAAGGAAATCGATCCAGCATTTTGAATAAAATAAAAAATTTTGGGTATTAATAGGACCTTTTTCATACCAAAATGGATCTCAAAGTCAAAAAATGTTTAAAAAATTTTTAAATTTTGACTTTGAAGGCTCAAATACCCTTGAAGCTGCAATAAAGTGTAAGTTTATTTTATACGCCTAGAAAGGTCTGACAATTCTCTGTCGAACTGCATTAAAATTTTTATCTTGGATACAAACGTTGAGGCGTGACAATTTTTTTTCTGAAACAACTGCAAATTTCTTTCTTTCCCTTATAACTCCTCAGGGGTGCATTTTGGACCCCCACCCTGTCATACGATTTTTTGTTAGTTCTGACCCCCTCTATCAGCTTTCGATCGTTTGACCATCACAAACGGAACACCCTGTATATATATATATATATATATATTGTATTTTCCGATGGCATGTCAACTGCTTTTCCTGTTGTCCATTTAAACCGTTGGCGTGCAACAACAATTTTGCATACTCAACGTCAACGTCAACATCGCAACGCACGCGACAAATCTTTGTTGTTGTTCGAAGAGCGATGGCCACACACACGCACACACAAAAAAAAAAAACACACACACACATTCACTCAACCGACGACAATACGACAATGTGGAGCAATAAATTTCCGGTTGGAGTACGCTTTATGGCGTTTATCCTTAACGTTGGCCCATTGTTGAGTGAGCCACCGGAGTCCCTGCGAGGCCACAAAAAGGCATTTAGAGATCGGGAACAATAGATTGAACATATTTGAACATGCTTCTTTGACAAATAGGTGTTCACATAGCTCTTTGGGTTGTAACTGGAGGCTACGACGAATGTTGACGAAAAGGATTAAAGAAAAAAAAGGACTTTTGATTTATTTTGAATGGAAATGGGAAATGGGATATGTTGTTTGGTGAATGTCTTTTTGAATCTGGTTTCTTAAATTTTTTTTTTTTTTTTAGCGACCGATGAAAGTGGCAACAATGATTGTAAAACACCAACCAAGAAAACAACAACAATCAAATTATCGTTTGATTCGATGCAACAAAAACAACCTCATCAACAGCAGCTGCAACACCAACAGCAACAACAACCTGCAACACCTATGCAACAGCAACAACAACAACAACATCAACAACAACAGTTAACTAGTGGCAATATTATTTTGCTACGCGGTGCACGCAACGAAAATGGACAAATCATCATTCAGAATAAACATGATATCATCAATTTCATCAACGAGCAACAACAGAAGCAACAACTTGCAACAACAACGGCATCGGCATCAACAACGACCGGTAGTCTGCAACAATTGCCAGCAACGACAACAGTTGCACGAAAGCTCATACATGCAAGCAATGGTGTAGGAGCAACGGCAACGGAAACGGCAAACATTACAGTTGTTGCTAAAGATATATGCAACACTACTGGTGCTGGAAATGTTGGCGGAACAACAAATACGATTTTATTACAGACACCAATCAATGCCAGTCAATTGGAAAGTGTTTTGTTGCAAACACAACAGCAATTGAAGAAAGCAGCTTCATCAACATCAGCATCAACATCAACAATAACACAAAAGGCATCAAACATAACAACAACAACAACGAATGGAGAACAACAACAAAAACAACAGCAGCAACAACAACAACAATCAAATCGTCCATTTTTGCTTAGAAATGTAAGTTGAAATGCGATAACGATGATGGTGTTTTTTTCAGTTTCTTCCTTTTTTAATTTTTTTTCAAATGTGTTTTTTAGGCAACGCGCAGTCTGAGTACCGATAGCAATCGTTTGGGTAACGCAATAATTGAAAGCAATATCACCAACAATGGCAATATCAAAAGTAGCAGCGGCAGCAACAGCAGCAGCAGTAACAGCAAAGGACCCTTCGTGTTGCAAACTCTTAAACGTTTAGAGAAATCACAATCGATTCTAGTCATACGAAATAATGCCAGCAATAATTCATCAACAAATGCTATCAACTCAACGTCAACGTTGTCCACATCAGCGAATAATATTAATGCAACAACTGTTGCTGTTGGTGCAGCAACCACACTCTCACCGTCCATAGTATTTCAGACAAATGAGCGCAAATCAACATCAACATCATTATCCACATCCACGGCAACATCGACGCTCTCATTATCGACATCGGCAACATCATCGACAACATCAGCATTATCAACAACCTTCGCGCGTGCTGTTAGAACAGCTCACCAACATCATTTGCAGCAGCAAAAGCAACAACAACAAACACCAACCAAATTAAGCGATCGTTCAACATCAACACAATCTTTAAATTCAACAAAAGTTGCAAGCTTATTACATCCTAACTCAACAAATATATCACAACAACAGCAAGCAACAACAACAACAACAACAACAAACAGCAACCAAGACATATTTACGATTTGCCAGCAGCACAAACAATCCAATTTTGACGGCGACATCGACTGCGACTGCGACAGCAACAACAGTATTTTCACACAACAATAACAACAATAATAATAACAACAGAGAAAGGTGCAAAAAGGCAACTAACAACAGCAACAATAATAGCAACAATAAAACTCATAATTCGCAATTTGCCAACGTTGCAAATAATAATTTGGCAAGTGGCAGCGCCAATCGAAGTGGATGCACTCCCAATGGACTCAACGAAACAACACAATTGAACGATGTTCAATTGAGGAAGCAAAAGCAACAACAACAACAACAGCATCAGCATCAGCAGACGGAACAGATTTCAACATGCACATCATCATCCTCGCCGTCCTTGATGCAGCAACAACAATTGCAACAAACTAATGTACCTCTTGGGAGCGGTAAGTCTCATTGTTTTTTTTTTTATATTTATTTTATTGTTGTTGTTGTTGCTTTGATGTGTTCAGGATTTTCATTTCTTGGCACCATTTTCGTCTATAAATTTCCCCTAAGGTGTGTTCGTGTGGGCAACAATGCGTTCACCATGAAACAAGAACGAAAATTTCATAAAAAATTTATTTACCTGCACTGAGAGAAATCGAACAATGATTTTTCAAAACCTTATTTAATTAAAAACAAAAGCAAAAGAAAAAAAAAAACGCTAAAGCTGGGGGCACTAAAGCCCCTTATCTGCGCAAATATCTATCTATAATTTCCAAAATCACTATTTGAGGATAACATTATCGTCACATATTGTCAAATAGATATCGGGGATCAATAAAATTGGGACAAAAATCGTTCAAGACAGATCACACTTGTCAGGATCGGAGTCCAAAAATTCCGTTCACACTATCCGCGCATTGTGCATATAGTGGGATCCCGGCTTAAGAATTTATTTTTCGGAATATAAATTGTCAGTGGGGCAAAGGAAACAAAATTCAAATTCAACACCTAAAAATATGCAGCTGAATATTTCAAATACAATTTTTATTAAAATTTTAATCTTGTAGAAATTGCATTTAATTAAGCCCTTGAGAAGATCCTAAACTCACAACTTCCGAAAGCGTTTATCAATATTTATTTAAATGGACATGCGCCTTCAAGTCATAGGATATATTCGAAATATTTATTCGAATACTTTTGGGCGCTGAATTTCAATATTTTTTGTTGTCCCATCAGGCGTGTTTAAAAAAATTTATCTATGCACCGATATGATCTTTAATCACACCTGTTTTAATTTCTTTGAAGTCCTTTCAGTTCTTTCTTTCGGTGTAAGTCCGTATATACACATACACATATGTATGTATATATAAAAAAAAACCCAATAAATGATCCGCTTTTCTATTCCCATTGCCTTTGACTTCACATTCGAATCAAACACATCCCGTGGGCATGTTTTTGCATCGCCTTTTGTATTGTTTTGTTTTGATTTTGTTTCGTTTCGTTTGGTTTCGTTTCCTTTGGTTTCGTTTCACTTCGGTACACTTAATCAGTAGCTGGTAGTTCCCACTTTTTCCTCTTCGTCAAAGGACGAAACCACTTGTCTACATCTTCATTTGTTAAAGTCTCCCCGCACGTTCGAAAAATGCTCTTTTTATACATGCATGCGTAGTCGCTGGGTTCTAGCTGGTGGATATAAGCATGCATTTGTGTGCTTGTGTGTGTGTGTGTGTATGGCCGTCTTTGTTTGCTGCCTTAAAACACTTTCAATTATGCTGCTAGCTGGCTGGCCAATGGCTTCCTCAAAAGGTGGCATCACTTTTTGCAATTTTCCTTCGTGTTGCGGACGTGTTTGGCATGCCGAGCAATTATTCAATTAAATTCGTATAAATTTCGCCCCAGGAGGGCCACACAAGTCAGGGCAAGACACTCCACTTGCAGCGGCTAAATTGAAAGGCACATTGAAGGGCATTGAAAGGCAATGAGCTCAATGAGCGAATTTTGCTTGTCTGGGCATATTAGAGTCTTTACCGAATGGATTTGGAAATTGTTTTGCGTTGTTCTATTCGATCTGTGTTTAGCTTATGATTTTTATTCCTCTTTTGTCTTTGCCTTTGTTCATTGGAGGTGGGCGGGAAGGTTTCGTGGAGGTATTTTTATTCGTTTTTATGATTTCCTTTAAATCTTTTATATATGTTTGTATGTATTTATAAATTTTTATAATTCTCATTTATTTATATATTTATTTATTTGTGAAGAATATGAACACAAAAACAAAGAATTATTTATTTATTTTTTTTAAATAATTTTTTATAATTTTTGTTTACTTTATTTCCATATTTCAAAAAAGTTTATTTTTTTATTATTTTATATACATACATAGTGGCTCTGGGATTGCGTAGGAGATGCGTGCTAGGTTCGATTCCCGGCTTAGACGAAACGGAGTGTAAGCTATCAAGCACTGGTTTTTCAAAAAATCGCATGTTAGGGGCACACTACATAAAAACACTACATACACTCACACAAACACAAGAAAAACCCCTGGTGGTATCCCAGCGGCAAATGTCCCGCTGACATCATCGATGAATTCACGGTGACTTTGGATCCGGTATGCATGACAATTCATATGACACTTTGTATGACATTTGTACAGGAGTTGGACAGTGAATCACCGGTGACATTGTCATGCTAGGCGTTGCGATGGCGGAAAAAAGCATTTGAGAGCAGCACATTGCTCTTTTCTCTCTAAATGTCAAATTTATAGAAACCAGTTTGATGACTTCTCTTCTTTATCCTCTCTTTGGATATTTCGCAATTTCTTAAAAATCTATTTTTAATAATTTTAGTTCGCCTCAGCCAGGGATCGAACCAGCGATCTTCGGATTCTGAGTCGAGCACTCATCATCTACGCCACTTCATGCTAACGTTCAACTGACGCTAAAACCTTATATAAATTTCAATAGCCAATGAGATTCAAGCACGTGAACTGCATACCACTACAATGACATGTCCCCCAAAGTGTCATGCGTGACAATGTCACCTATATGTCATCGATGACATCACTGATGACATTGTCATGCAGGATATAATTTTCCGCTATGATCACAACGTGTCGGTATACGGCCTATGTGGCAACAATTCCAACATACATACATATACATAAACATTGATGAGTCGGAACAGCTCAGTAAGCAGTATAGAATCCATTGTACTTTTTGATCGGCCGCGGCCGGGGTTGTCACTACACGTGGACATTGAATGAAAAATAATAACAAAAAAAAAAAAAAAAACGCAACAACAAAAATCTGGCAGCTGTTCCTCTTTGTTCAAATCCTGATGTATGTGTTCTCCCGCTCCCAAAAGGTCACCCTCAGTTGTGTTTGCTATCTTATATGGCTACTTTGGTCATTGCCTCCTTCCTTGCTTCTTTCTGGTTCCTGCCTACCCGCCTACCTTCAGCTTTCAGTTCGGTTCAATTGAAAATTGAGCAATTTCTCATGAAACAAGAAATGAGAAAGCAATAAAATTGAAAAGTAACAATCGAAAAATGCGAAAACATTTCGACCGTGGCCAATTTGGCCACTAAAAAGCCGACGAAGAAAGTTTCTTTTTGGCTCGAGTCCTGGGCTCGGCGGCGCTTGCCATTTAAGTATTAAGCACTTGTATCTAGGAGTTTCCGCTTTATTGAGCTAATTACAGGCGAGAGAGACTTTTCAAAAGCTTGTTGCAATATTTCTTGGACTTCAAATTATAGCAGAAGGAGAAGGCTATGCAGAGGGAGAATGAGGACGAAGAGCGACAAAGTCTCTATCGGAAATATAATTTTATTTTTTTTTTGTCTTCAAGTGCCTCTGAGATAATAACGTTGAATGAATCAGCGAATCATTATCGTTTTTGATTGATGAAAATACATATGTACATATAAAATTAAATCCCCTTAAAGGACCGCTTCTCTCAAAGTCCTGCAAGACACACGGTGGAGGTAGATAGAAATGCAAGATGCATTTTAATATTTATATTAAAAAAAAAAAAAAATGTGCCCAGCCGAAAAGTAATTCATTTCATTGAACTCAATTCGATATAATCATAGACTAATATGCTGTTGGACACTGTCTATTGCTCTTCGATCGAAATCAATTGAACAGCGGAAGTAGTTTCCCTTATTTTTCTTCCTCCTTCCTTCGTCCTCTCTACTTCTTCCATTCTCGTTCTTCCTTATGCATTATAGAATGTGAATAAGAGGTGTCGTGTCGTGTCGTTTAGTTTTTGTCTTTTTGATTTAAGGGCGATTCATCTTCACTTACTTATCTCATATATCGCATCAGAAATCTTGCCGAATTCGCACTCTACACTCAATAATATCCTTAGGGATTACTTGATTCGGAATTTTCAACGACGACGAATGCTGCAATGAGTAACAACTTCAAAATGTATCTCTTCATCTACGGTCACACTCCCACTCAATAACAGGGATAGTGGGGATATATATATATATATATATAGATACGAGTATATGTTATACATTATGCTTCGATCCTTGCAATGGCGTGAATTGATATTCTCTGTTCACCTCTCTTTCGCTCGCTCGCACCCTTTCTTCTTCTTCTTCTTCGTCGAAACGGCGGCGGGTCGTAACAAGTGCTCAAGTGATGATGGCCGCAAACGATGCCAAAACGATTACGATTGCGATTACGAAAGTGTCGACTTGAATTGCTCATTCAAGTTGACTTGCAGCTGATGTGACAGGCGATGCGAATGCCTATGGGTATGCTACATATTTCGCCTATTCCTTTCTTATTTGACTCTCGTTGTGTGGTTGTTGCTTTTGTTGTTTCGTTCTTCGTTTTATGTTACTCCTTCTTACTATATATGTATATCGGCTTGTGGACTTTCGAAATATTGTCGCTGCTGTGATAATTTGACAATTTGGCAATCTTTTTACGATTTGCTGACATGCAAGAAAACGCGAACGAACGAACGAATGAGCGAGCGACCGAGCGACCAGAGGGTCGATTCGATTCAATCCGATTCGATTCGATTCATTTTGTTCATAATTTTGTTGCTGTTTTATTGTTGTTTTATCGCTTTGAGTGCTCTTCTAGCGACTGCATTTCTCTTCGCTTCTCACCACACGAGAATCGCACATGAATTGCTGATATTTCAATTGTCTTCGCAATCAGTATCGGCATCGACACTCCTAAGGCGCGCGCTTGAGCTTTTTTTGTACTTGAGTGCAGATCTTCCTTTATATATGTATGTATGTATGGGCGGAGGTGGGTGTGTTTAACTTCACAGATGTTCACCCAACCGATATCACCCAATCCCTTCGCTTTTTTTACCCAGTGCTGCTTCTTGCTCCGCTCCGAATGTTGATTTTGTGCAATTATTGACAAAACAATGTGAAATGAAAAATGCGAAAAAAGTGGGCAGCAATTTTAATTTTATTTTATTTTTGAAAAAGTTGCAAGTTTTTTGTCTCGCTCTCGCTCTCCTCTCTCTTGTTTTTTGTCTCTTTTCTTTCACATGACTTTTTGTTTTGTTTTTCGTTTTTATTTCTTGTTTAGAAAACATTTTATCGCTGAATTTTTACTAGAAAATTGTAAACAATGTTTTTTCTCTCTCTCTCTTTTTTTTCCTCTTTTTTACAAAGAGAAATATAAAAAAATAATAAAACAAATCGTGCACAAACAAGAACCGATGAAGGTTAGTTAACGTTGAGCGCACGAATGACTGTTTTCTTTGTGTTTTTTGTTTTTAATTTTTTTTTTGTCCTTTTTTTGTTTTCCTTAATTATGACAGGCACTGGTAACGTCATTTCAAAAGGGCTTTTGCAACGCTGTGATGTCGCAACATAAGCACACTTAGCACAATTTTAGGCATATTGGGAAATTTGCCTAAGAATATGCTATGATTTCGTTGTTGCGCTATTTTGATACTCAATGCCATGAAAAAGAAAAACAAAAGAAAATGAATGTAAAAAGCAATAACAAAAACATATTTAATCCTTTTTGGCAATCTGCTAATGAAAAAAAAAAAAATACAGGAGACTTCCGATTTATCGAGCTCAATTTTGCCAGCACTTCTCGTTAAATGGAATGATATATCATATAGCTAACTTTCCTTAATTTTAAGTAAATATAACTAAAAATTGAGCATTTTAAAAGATTTTTTAAAAGAACTATAATAACAAAAAAAAAAAAAACATGAGATCATCGTATTAAGAAATGAATATATTTAAATTATGAAGCATACCCTAAGGCATATTACTCAGTTTGCAATAAGATGTGCGCCCGGGCGGTGCTAACAGATAAACAGCTATGGACAAAAACTTGTTTTTGCATTCCTCTTTGTTTCTATTTATGCCTTTTCTGTTTCCAAACACTGATCGCCAATGTTGCTCGTTAAATCGAGTACACTCAAGCGAGTTTTGTGCCATTCTGCTCGTTATATAAGCTATTCAATGGAAAGAATTTGAATGCTCGTTAAATTTAAATCTCTCTGTTCCGAATACTCGTTAAATCGTAAGTCTCCAGTAAAATAAAAGACCATAGTATGGCATACTTTCATAGGCATAAATATTTTCATTTTTAATTTATTAGAACTCTGATTTTGAAAACTGAAAACCGATTTTTTTTTCTATGAAGACTTTGACAGATATTTAATCTTTGTGGTCTGATTAAATAATCTGTCTTTTTTTCACCTATTCTGAACGGGGGGCGGTCTATTATTTGTAACAATTTTTCGTTTCTTGACATTTTTATAGTTTGCTTGTATCGTTTTTATGAAATCTAGCAGAATTATTCCAATTAAAAACCATTCAACAATGGATTCCCACAAAAATTTTTGATCGCACCTGACGATCAATTTTATAAACTATAGGTATCTATGTATATAGCGTCATTTCGGCGTCGACCAATGGCGATTTATATTTTTAGCGGATGAACAAAATTTTTTTTTTCCTGCTTTTTTCCGACCCCGAAACTTTTAATTCACTTTATTAGCTCAATTTTCTTTTCTTTTTAAACTTGTTTTGACACGCCAGTCAAACGTTGAGGCAACTAAAAGTATGCAACGTTATCTGTTGTGGGTATTTATTTTGATTTTTATTTTATTGTTTTTTTTTTTTTTTTTTTTTTTCAAAATAAGAAAATCGTGAAAGGCGGGAACTACTTAAAATCTTGGTGTTTTTTATTCCTTTTCTTTGTATTTTTCAATTAGTTTTTTTTTCTCTTCTTTTTTTTGATTTGCTTGCATTCCCATTCCCCTTTGGTGGCTATCTAACTGTATTATCTTTTGAATGCTTTTTAGTTTTAAAATAGTTAACATATGGAGAAAATAAAGTGAGAGAGAGAGAGAGAGAAAAAAAAAATGAAAATGAAAAAAAAAAAACCGAATGAAAGTTTACCCCTCCCTGCTTTGTCCCTTTCGACTTCGTCCCTCTTTTCCCGCCTTTGCTGTTTCTCCTTGCTGCCGTTTTCGGTTCGTACGGATCGACTTAAATCCCTTTTCGCTCTGTTTGTCTTTTTCCTCTGCAGCGGAAACTTTTTCATTTCTTTCTTTTTCATTTTCAAAAATTTTTTATTGCCTATTGTTGTGCGCTTTTAGTTACACTTCCGGCGTTTTTCAGTGAAACTAAAACTGATGGTCGGATATACGGCCGAAATGCCAAAGTGCCGAAGTGCTCGGATCCTGGCACTAGGTTGCACTTGTTTGCTAATTAGACATCACAACAGAGCTCGCGCCTAATTTGTGTACCACGCTTCGCCACGTCACATTTGTGTGTGTGTGTGCCTTTTCTGTGTCCTTTGTGGAGAGGTTTTTCTCTTGCACTTTACACTTCCTAGTTGTTCTTATAAATTTTTTCGTTAGCCGATACATTTTCTCATCAAAAGCAAAAGGACACGTAACATATGTATGTATGTATGTTTGTATGCACATTCGGGCGTTTTAGATGTGCAAAAAAAAAAAAAAACAAAAAAAAAAAACTAATGAATTTCGAAGACGGCCAAGACTGGGTCTTAAAATAAAGTTAAGGTAAAAAGAAAAATTTGAGTATGATTTAAATTTTTTTTTTTATTGAAGTTTAGACGCTAAACTTTAGAGGTCACTAAAATGCATTTTAATCGAGATTTAACATTCATGGCATTTAGGATAAATTTTGGTCCGTTACAAAAAGAAATTTATAAGAAAAAAAATGTTTTCGAATCGCGTAAATATATTATGAAACGATTGATTAGAAAACCATCGGAGAACCCATTAATTGAAATCAATTTTTGTGTAAAGAAAAATGTGAAAAAAAATTCTTAATTTGAAGTTCTGAGCAAATTCCAGTCCTCTTAGCGATCTGTAGGTATACTTTAATAAAAATTTTGAAATTATGCTCAAGTTTCTCTTTTTACCTTTACTTAATTTTCTAAACCCCTCTTCTTCGAGTTTCATTACTTTTTTCACGTCTGAAACGCCCTAATGTACATATTTGAAACTGGTTAAAAAAAAGTGCCCCTAAGTATGCAACGATAACTTTTATCAAAGCTATTTTAAATATCTAATTTTTGGGACTTTAAAACTAATAAATGGGTTTGGCGGACTGCGGCACCCTGAAAGGGATTTTGAAGTTTTGTTGATTTTTCGTTAGGTGGCATCTAAAAACACTTTAGGGACGACGTTTTAGGAGCATTCCACAAGAAAATGATACTTTTGTCCCGTACAAACATACAAAAACTAATATAATTACTCCAAAATTTTCGAAAGGGAAACTTATATCCTGTCAAGTATTTTAATATGAGTACATTAAAATAATCTTTTCATCCAATTAAACACTTAAAGATAAAAAACATCAGGATTATTATTTTTCCCGTACGTGGAATGCTCCTTTAGTGTTTTATTTCGAAAAGCCCGTGAGATATCCTTGAAAATCCTTTTTTAGTAAGCCTTTTTTTTTGAATTTTATATCTCAAAAACTAATTAAGATTGGAAGATGAAACAAACGTTGGCCAATTGCTAATATAACACGGAATCTTAAAACAATTTTGTTCAATTTTTACACTGAGAAAATTTTTTCACAAAACAAAATAAAATTTTAATTTTTTTTCAGTGTATTCCCAGTTTGACGCCAGTCTAAAATTAAAAAAAAAATATACTTCTAAGTATTTGCTTTCATTAAAAAAAAGATTCATTCTAATTGGATGGAACAACAGTGAGATTTTCAAAAAATTGCTAGTGCATATGGATGCTCTCAGTACCCAGTTGCAAATTTTATGCTCTCCGGATTGATCATTTGAACATTCCTAAGCGAGGGGATATCATAGACTTTTCCCATCACTTTCACACATCTTCTTTGTTCGAGCATGGCCGCTTTGGGTAGGCCTACCCTATGCCTCTCATGAGCAGGCAGAAAGTGAGGTGTTCCAAAAAGTTTTGGTTTTGCGTTTTGGTTTTGCTTTTGCTTTTAATTTTTAGTTCAATCCTGAAAATATGCTATTTTTTGATAAAACACATACGCTATTCTTTGAACACATCACCTTTTCCCTGCTCAATGACTGCCACGAGAACTAATGCCTATTGACAGTGCTTGGGATAGTTCAAGTGATGCATCGCTAAGTAGAGGACTTCCCCTTATTTGCAACAGGGTAATGACATTTTGCGGTAAACGTCCAACTCACCCGACGTATGAGCAATGTTATACGTATATCATGTATACGCAATGAAAACGACTACTTCATTTATTTTGATATAACATTTTTAAATACAAAAACCATAATTTTTTACGCTTTTTCGGATGACTTTCGCGTTTTTTTTTAAATTAAAAAATGCCTTTCTGAACGTTTACCGCAGCATGTCAATACTGAGAGCATCCATATGCACTAGCAGTTTTTTGAAAACCTCACTGTTGTTCCATCCAATTAGAATGAAACTTTTTTTAAATCACAACAAATACTTAGAGGTATTTAAAAACAAATTTTAGACTGGCGTCAAACTGGGAATACACTGAAAAAAAAATTTTAATTTTATTTTTAGTTTTGTGAAAAAATTTTCTCAGTGTAAAAATTGAACAAAATTTTTTTAAGATTCCGTGTTATATTAGCAATTGGCCAACGTTTATTTCATCTTCCTATCTTAATTAGTTTTTGAGATATAAAATAAAAAAAAAAGCCTTACTTAAAAAGGATTTTCAAGGATACCTCAATGACTTTTCGAAATAGAACACTTAAAAGTCGTCCCTTCAGTGTTTTCAGATGTCACCTATCGAAAAATCAACAAAACATCAAAATCCCTTTCGGGGTACTGCATGCCTTTGCTCAACCGGTAAGACCCTTTCCTGCGATATCCATTCCATTCCATTCTGCTTCACTCACTCCACTCCACTCCACTCCACTCCACTCCACTCCACTACTCCATCTATTTGAATGAACACCCCCAATCAAAATTAAATTGAACCCGATACAGTTTGACACCCAATGTCATAATGGCCGGTCGGTCTCATTTCGTGCTGCTATGATTTGCTTAAATAATTGGCAGCGCTTGGCATGATTAGATGGCTTTATATGAAATAAATTCACAACGTTGAAGGTCGTTAAACAGTTTTAAGCCTCGAAAATGTTAACAAAGAAACGAACACCTCTCCCTGGACTTTCCTCTAGCCACACGGTTCTCTCTCTCTCTCTCTCTCGCTCGCTCTTTCTCTCTATAAAAATATTTACGAAAATTCGGAATTGTTTACACTGATGATAATAATGATTATGTTGGGCTTGATGGGCACATTAATATTTATTAGATAAGCACATGAAAATCACACAAAATTAGAAACTAATTAGTAAAGAGCGTCAAAATCGAGGCTAACGTCAGTTTTGATGGGGATTTCTGCTTTGATTTCTAAGCACTTCATTTTATAGACGTTCTTGATTGATTTGAGGTTCGGTTAGATGCAATTTACCAATTAATTAGATTTGTTATTTGTTGTTGTTTTAGTTTCAAAATTCGAGAAAAAGTAATAATGAATTAGGATAGAAAAATATATATATATTGGCTAGAACCCCTCCAATGGATCGCACTGCGAGACTCCGTAGCGAGAAAAGTTCAAAAAAAATGAATATATACCGTGATGAGGTAGTTTGACAAGTACCTTGTACATACATACACAGAGAAAAAAATCAACCAGAAAACTGGTTAAATCAAAAGGAAAAACATACAAAACGACTTCAACAAGGAATATTTTTATTTTGACAACTTTTCTTGTTGGAAAAAATAAAGATTTTCCTTTTGAATCAACCATATTTCAGGTTGAAATGACAAGATAATTTTTAAAAATAAAATTTACTAAAATACCTATACAAGAAGAAATTTCAAAACAAATTTAATTAACGTTCAAAGCAAATGGCCACAGAGCCCTCTGCTGAACATAACCCCAAAAAATAGCCATCGGATGGACTTCATCCGGTTTTGTCACTCCGTTGTCGTGACTGCTTTCGCAATGCTTAAAAAGTTCTAAGATGAATGAATATCTTATATGTCCTATTTTATAAACCAAATGAGAATTATACCGAACGTAAGGAAATGTAATTAAACATATTTCCTTTCAAATCAACCAAAAATTAGGTTGACTCAACCATTTTTCTTTGTGAAATTTTCGTTCTGCTCGAAAATCAAAAGGACTGTGAATAACAATGCGCCCTTTTAAAAAAATCATTGTAAAGTTCGCTCAGTGTAATGATGTAGATTTTTTTTTGAGTACTCGCTATTAGGTTCACGTAAAAACGAATGAAGCAAAAGCTGTTAAAATAAAAATTTGTTGAGGTTAAATTTAAAAACTGAAAGCATAATTTGTTTGAAAGTAATGATCAAATTAAGTAATGAACAAGTACAGCAGCTTATAGACCTCATGAGAGTGAAGCCCCGTCTTTTATGAGTTTCTGTTCAATAAAAAAGTTTTAAATTAAAATTTAAGCTCAATGTATAAATTTTATGAGTACTCGGTACTCGTTAGATTGGTGCTTGGTTCAAATATTACGTTACTGGAAGTGAAATTATCGTTGGAGATTGAAATGTGTCTCGCATCGAGTTCTCCCAATATTGGATTCTGAGAGCTTGAGAGGGGGTGTTTTGAAATTCAAGCACCCGAAAGTATGCATTTAAATAATTTAAAAATTAATTTATAGACTTAGGGCGTTTACAAATTGAGCTGAACGAAGGCTCTAGGAACATCTGAATAAGTATGTATAAAAAATCCATCGAAATCCCAAGTAAATGAACATCATAATTATCCACAACAATTCACACATTTCTCACAATCCCCGATATAGGTAGGTATTTTATGCATACTTTTGGATGCTGAATTTAAATATTTTCTGTTGCCTTATACATGATTCGGAGCTTTCAATCAATGGGGCTCAAATAAGGCTGTAAGAAAATCGTCTTACGTCACGGAACTTACAAAATCCTTATTCAAGATCTTTTGGTTTTTTTAAAGGTACATATCTCCAAGAATGAACAGATTTTGCACTACCGCATTTATTCTAATAAATATATGCATACTTTTGGGTGCTGAATTTCAATATTTATTGGTTATTGCCAGGGCTCGGATTTTGTTGACTTTTATAAATTTAAAGCATACTTTAAGGGGTAAAAATGTTGTTCAACTCACACAAAGTTAATATTCAAGTTCATTTTTTAACTTCAACATGATTTTTTTTGAACTTACAAAAGCGGTTTGAAGTTCATCTTCGCTAAACTTATTCGCAAAATGTTGGTAAGAAAAATTTTTGGCGCCATAAAGTATGCTTTAAATTTTTAAAGTATTAACAAAATCCGAGCCCTGGTTATTGCGATATCGTTATCTGAATCTTTTTATGGCATCATTTCAAAGCAAAATAAAAAATGTTTTAATAGTAGGGGAGCCCAAGAGGGAATTTTTGCGTATAATATGGGGAATATTGGTGGCCTATAATGACATTTTTTGAAGAAAATTTTTGTTTTGATAGGTACATTCCAAAAAATTAAGTTTTTACAGACTTTTCTGCACTCATTTGCAATGATAATGAAATTAACCCTTTCAAGGCACTCTCAATTTTGATTGTTTTGCAGTGCTTGTGATGAGCTTTTTCCTTTTTGAAGTGCTTTGAAACCTATAGTAAAATTGTATGGTGCATATTTTCATAGAATATTTCGTTGTTACCCTCCCCTATTTAGGCGGTGATTTTAAGTCGCAAAATGACCCTTATTTTGGGCAGTTAGAGGGTTAGTATGTTCCACAAAAATATTCGCCTTAATATTTCCAACAATGTTGCCGAACACACTCTAGACCTCAGACGCAAGGAACACATAGTCTTCATATACCGATATGTTGCAAGAATAGGCCAAGGGGACAAAACTTTGACCTTTTCTAAAAGAATACCATATATCAGACGTAAACTTTCAGAACGCCGCCGATACACCTACATACATATTTTTTGTTCGCCCGCTCTACCTAAATCCGTTGTCAGAATCCCGTTATTTTGGAAAAAGTTCCAAATATTTGAACAGTAGTGTAGCCAATCGATACTAAAACTCCAACATCGTGGTGGGAACGATATGTTTGGTATGGATTTTTGGCGCCAATTGAGAAAATTGGCCTCTAAAGATGGCGAAGAAATAAAATCTGAAAAATGAATTTGATTTTCAATTTCATTAAAGCGAATCCCAGGCCAAGGAAAAAGCCTAAACTAAGTTAAATAAATAAATTTTATCTTATTCAAAATATGGTCGTATAATTAAAATTTAGGTATATTATTACAATGACAATTTTTTGCATTATTGCTACAGCGTTGATAAATATCTCCAACGAATTACTTTCTCCCGTTGAAATTAAATCAATCATATTAGTGAAAAACATTGGCTGAATTTATACAAACTTAAGCATGGCAATTGAAGGGTTAAAAAAAAAAATTTCAAGACAATTAAACGGATTTTTTTTTTTGCGTGTACTGCCTTGATTCCTAATTCCATTTGACTTGACTTTCTTTCAAAAGGACCTTGAACCGCATTGAACTTTTCCTTCAGGGAATTCTATTTCTATGAAGCGTATAGTTTGCTGCGTCGCACCCCTTTTGGCGGCTTGTGATCGGAGGGAATTATCCACACGCGATATGAAAAAGAAGAGCAAAAAAAAAAAGGGGCGAATCGCGACATTCCTCGTGCGTGCGTGCATTCGAAGCACTTTTGGCACTCAAGGCACTTTAACCCTGTCAAACCGAATCACCTGTAATGGAGTACATAAGCGCATACACTTGAGGAATTCTTTAACATTTAACATTCCGTTGCACTCTAGCCTCAAACGACCTTTCATACATCCATTGGGATAGCCCCTATAAAACATTAGTTTGTCGCTACAAAAGTCACGTGCTTTGAAATTCTTCGTGGGAACCCAATTGTCGTTGTTGTCGTCGTAGCTGTCGCCTTTGTTGTTGTTGTTCTTGCTGGTGCTGTTATTGTTGTATTGTATTGTTTTTGTTGCTTTAGGGGAAGTACCAAAAATTCTTTTAGGCACCCCACCGACTCCGCATTCTTTCATTGCACATTCCATTTGAATTATTACAAGTCGATGTGTTTGTTTGAACAGTTGGGGCTGGCGTCCAACATTGCGCAGGACACAATGCACATTCGAAAAATCCACAAATTCAACCCCTAAAACGTCCTGAAAGAGATTTGAAATAGAAAAAAAACAAGAGCAAAAAAAAAGAAAAACCAAAATAAAAATACGATCCAAAATCGTGTCTCAAGTAACGCTGAAATCGAGAGAAATGCATTTCGGATTGCATTGAAGTGAACGGGTGAGAGTGAGAAAAAGACAGGAAGAAATCATTCTCTCTTTGTTTGATTTTTTTTTCTCTCTCTCTCTCTCTCTCTCTCTCTCTCTCACTCTCTCTATCTCTCTTTCGAAAAGGAGCGGCCCTGGATTGTTTTCTTAGGGGACGCAGATATTTTTAAGTGAAAATCATTCTCATGCATGGACATGGACTCTCCGTCCCTGATCATAGTTGTTGTTCAAAAATTTAAAAAAAAAATAATTTTTCCCTTTTATAGTTTTTAAAATTCTTCATCACCATAAATCCGTTTTCTGGCAAAGAAAAAAAAAAAACAATATAGGTAATTTTTGATGAAAAACGATAAATAATTATTAGGGCTACAGAAATTATTTAAATTTAACACCGAAAAGTATGCCTTTAATATATATTCCGAATATTTCCGGTAGAGAAAGGGTTTTGAAAGATCTGCGGATATCTTTAGAGTCTTAATTGGTTTATAAAATATTAAAATGCATACTTTTAGGCGCTAAATTTAAATATTTTCTGTTGCCCTAATAATTATCTTTGAAGCTTTGAATAAAACTATTTACAGCAAAAAAGGGTTAAAGTTGAGAATTTTGAATTTTGAAAAACTTCTTCTTAGAAAAAAAAAAAAACTCCCCCTTGGTTCCGCTGCTGCATTTTCGTTTTTCAATTCAAATCCTATTGCTAATGCAACGACAACGGCAACGAAACAAGAAGCAACAAGCGCATTTGGTGCTGCCCCCAAACCCAATAAAATCTTGCCGTCTCGCTCACATTGCGAGTCCAACAACGAAAAGGAATGTAACTTCGGCAACGATGACGATGACGAAGACGACGATGAGGACGACCACGACGAGGACGACTACGGCTACGGCTGCGATGACGATGACGATGGCTACGATGACGAAAACGACAACGACACAGACACCGACGATTATGACGACGACGACGACGACGACGAATCCTTTCTTCGCCAAGAGGGCAGCACCGGCAACACAATTGAGCCTTCAAATGGCCAAGAGTTACGATTGCTTTGCAACGTTTTGCATTCATTTGCAGAATTCAGTTCTTAGAGCGCTAGTCTCGCGTGCGGTTCGCATCCGATTTTTGTACGGACTTATCGTATTTCACGTCGAGTTACGCTTTACGCCACCTGCGAGTCCTGCGAATTCAATTGTTAAATGTGCGCGCCAAAAATTTTCCGATCCTCGTGCGAAAAAAACAACAATTTCTAAAGTCAAAGTAGAATAAAAAGAACAAAATAATTCCAATGAATTGAGAAATTTTCAAAAATAAGGTTTTTCATGGCGATTTTTTTAAACAATTTGATGTTATTTCTTTTAAAATGTTTTTTTGTTTTTGTTTCTTTGGTGTTTATTAGTTTCCTTTTTCTCATGATAACTGTGTTTTAAATGTTGTTGTTTTTGTTGAAAATAAATAACCAATAGAACCATTTGATGTCATGCCTTAATTGTTGTAGACCTATAAAAAAAAAAAAAGAATTTTCCCCAATCCTTATCCTAATCCGAATCGATGTTGTAATTTTTTCCTTTCAATATTCGTGTGTGGCTCTTGAATTTCGATGTTGTGCATTAATTAAAATTAATTGATGTTAAAGATGTTTAAGTATTCAAAAAATCAATTACCAATTATAGCGAAATTATTTTAAAAATTAAAAAAAAAAAAAGAATATGTATTAAATTATTTGTTCAATACAGTCGAAATTCTTTATAGCGTATCTTCTGAAGGCTTTTTTGGCTTCGTTTTCAGAGCGTTTCTCCTCACTCCTTATTCCTCACTCCATTCTTTCCGTAACGAATTTTTCTTCCGGGCCTTGGAACTCGTTACAGAGAATTTCGACTGTCAGTTCGTTCTTTTTTGTTTGTTTGTGGTTTGATGTGAGACTTCTGTGAGACCCGTTTCGCCGATCTCTGAAGTCTTGCTGAACACCTTGAGAAGCGTAATGAAAAGGATATTTCATTGCAAAAATTATTATATCTATCATTTTGAGCATAATATAAACCTTTTTAGGTCCTAAAATAATTATATCCGTCACATGAAATCCCAAAACGCATAGAAAAATTGTCCTCAAAAGAAAAAGAGTTTTGAGGCAGGGGGGTGGTACATTGCAAGGTATATATGAAAACTTATAAAACTAATAAACTAAATTAGTTTTCAAAAGGTTGATAATTGAGATAAATTTTGCGAACATTATTTACAAGTTTTGAGATAGCACAGGCCTGCAGGGCTGAAGTAAAAATTATCAGATCAAATTTCAAAAAAATTATTAAACGTGTCCTGGCTTGAAACGAGGCGGAATTTTCTATTTATAATTTTATTTCATGTTAGTAGTAACAAAAACGTTCAAATCTGAAGCGCCAAATAAAAAGTTGATTCCCGATCAGAAAACTTTCAGAAATATGAGTGCCAATCTGTAGGATTAAAGCAGTTCGAAAATATCAACTCTTTAAGCGGAAATATCGCTTTTATGTACATACTTAGGCCATAGCATAATTCTCTTTTGACAGACAGATGGACAAAATGCCGCTATTTGATCGACTCTTTTTCTGGATCCTGGACAGAATTTAATAAAATATGCATATAAAGAATGAAATTGGGTCTAAAGAACTGTGCCAAAAACTATAGCAAAAATATTCGTCAATACGTGAACCGCTAACGAACGAGTGTCAGACCTACAAGGCGATATGACATCACTTCATTGAAATCGCGACGGCTAAACACAATATTAATTTGTGTGACCTCCACTATCTCATCTACTCCCACTTCGTATATCCCCCCTCTTCGATTCCTCCACTTCTTGTTCCTCGTGCTTGTATTCCTCCACCTCCTACTCCTCCTTTCTCTTACCCTCCTGATTCTTCTGCTCTTTCTCCTAATCATTTTTGCCCTTCTACTTCTTACTCTTTCTGTTCTATCTCCACTTCCTCTTTCTCCTGTTGTTTCGCCTCCTTCTCCTCTTTCTCCTCTTTTCCTCTTTCTCCTCTTTTTCATATTTCTGCTCTCTATCCTCTCTTTCCTTCTTATCATTGACTTCATAATACTGCTCAGGGCCGATAGCCTCAGAAGCTAGCGCCTCTTAAATTCTTAAAGATTGTGTCTTAATTCATTAAGGCGCAATACTCAAATAATATTACAATGATAATAATAATAATTATAATAATTATAATACTGATTTTCCCCCTTCTTTATTCTTCTTTTTATAGTTTTTCATCTCTTTTGTCTCATCTCTTTCCTCTTTCTCCCCATTATAACCCTCTCCTTTCTCTTTCTCTTTCTCTTCCTCTTCCTGATCTTCCTCTTCCTGCTCTTCCTCTTCATCCTCTTTCTCCTATTCCTCCTCTTCATCCTCTTTCTCCTCTTTCGTCTCTTTCTCCTATTCCTCCTCTTCATCCTCTTTCTCCTCTTTCGCCTCTTTCTCCTCTTTCTCCTCTTTCTCCTCTTTCTCCTCTTTCTCCTCTTTCTCCTCTTTCTCCTCTTTCTCCTCTTCCTGTTTTTCCTCTTCCTTCTTTTCCTCCTTTACCTAACTCTCCTACTTCTTCTTCTATCCTCTTCTTCCTCTTCCTCCTCTATCTTCTTCTCATGTTTCTCGTTCTACTTCTCTTTCACCTTCTCCTCTAACTCCTCTATCTTCTCATGTTTCTCGTTCTACTCCTCTTTCTCCTCTAACTCCTCTCTCTCTCTCTCTCTCTCTCTCTCTCTCTCTCTCTCTCACTCTTCTTTATCCTTATCTCTCTCTTTCTCCTCTCTTTGGCTTTTTTATCACTGGTTCAAAAGAAGCCTTCAAAACGAAAATTTTCCGCACGCGAGGAATTTGCTTAGATAATGCGAGTAGTTTGAAGAGCACCTCCGGAAATGTCAAAAGTCTCTTAGTTCGGAGTTTTTGTGAAGCGCCAGAAAAATTAAACCTCTTACGATTTAAGACAACTATTGAGGCATTTCCTTCGTCATGTAGAAAAAAAAAAAAATCGTTCTCCATGACTAGACAAATGATTTTTTTTTGCTTTTAATTTTATGTTTATTTTTATCGTCGGCCGCTACCGAAACAACTACTAACCGTGGAATCAGATAAGAAGCTAGTTATCTTTTTCTTAAGAGAGCCAAGTGCGTGTAGACTGATTTCTGCGCCCAGTCCCTTTCGGCTACTCGGATGCAATATCTTAAAATCTTGATTTAAAACTTTTGTCTTACGTATTTTTTTTTTTTTTTTTTTTTTTTGTTGAAAATTCGAAAATTCGAATTATTTTTCTTAAGGGGCCGCTCTGTGCGCATATCTCGACCGTCGGAATTCACTGTGAACTGTGATTTTTGAGTTATTTTTGACTCACTTCACTACTTTTTTGTTGTGTTTTTTTTATTTTATTTATTAATTTTTTACGATAAGCAGATTTGCGAAGATAAGATCTCAAAAGATTAAAGGCATTTAAGATACTCGGAACGTGAGGAGCTACTCTGACTTCTATGAATTCAGTTGAAAGACAAATTTCCGACTAAAAAAGACGCTAAAGGCGCAGTGATCAGTGAATTAGCGAAGAGAGAAAATAAAGAAAGAAAGAAAAGAAAAGAACAGAACAGAATAGAACAAATTGAAAGAAGAAATATCTACAAGAGATCTATATTTTTATTATTATAATCAATTTGTCAATGTATATGGGTGCTCTTTATTTGAAAATGTGAAGGGAATAGTGCCACGCCCATTTGATTATTATTATTATAGAAAATAGACAGTTTAGCATGGCTGGCTACCGTGCTCTTCCCTTGGCCCCCATAACAGCAACTGCAATGACTGCCACGGCCACTGTTGAAACAGCGACGGGAGCACCGCAGCCAAGTGTCGGTATTGGTGCAACAGCCGCTGTCCTACCCACCATGTATCACCATCACCAATCGATGACAGCAATGTCCAATAACGGTATTATCTATCAATCGGCGGTACACGCCTCCATTCATAGTTTAAATACAATACAAAATCAACGTTCAACAACCACGCACCATCATCATATTCTAGCAACAGCGACAGCGGCAACAGCGACGGCAACTGCAGCTGCATCGGCATCGGCATCAGTATCAGCGACGGCAACAGCGGCAGCTGCTGCGGCTGCAGCTGCCGCGGCAGCAACGGGCGGCGGTAGAGCAGCATTGCCACCACCGCCGGCCTCTTCGAATTTAGGCACTCAACATATGTTGCAGCAACAACAACACAGCAGCAGCATCATCATCAACATCAACAGCATGACCAGCAGCACAAACAGCAGCACCAACACCAGCACCACCAACACCACCTGCAACAACAATCGCAACTGCAGCTTCAACAACATCATGTGCCACCAAATAACCATCAACAGCAACAACAATTGCTACAGCATCAATACCAGCAGCATCAGCAACAACAAGCGCTTGCAGCGGCGCATCACCATCACCATCATCACCACCACCATCATCATCAGCAGTTGTCACTGCATCAGAATCATTTGTATTTCAACGGCGCAACAGCTGCAGGCATTGGTGGTGTCCACCATCCACACCATCATCAGCATCACCATCTTCAACACCGGCACATCTTCAGCCAACTCCAGAGCGCAATATTGCCGCTGAACGTTAGTAAGTAAATCATGAAGTCGCAACACTTTATTTTTTCCAATTGAAAAAGCTTGCGACTGCGGAATGCATTCTTGAAATAATTATCATCCATTCAGCGACGAAGCAATGTGGTGACACAACTGTGTCGTTTTGTTTGTTTTTTTCTTTGGCATCCACAAAGATAAGGCACCCAATAATATAGATATATGTAAATATTTAGAATAGCTATCTCCCAAAATTGAGAATTCTGTACATTCTCGAAGGTGTATCGCTTTAAATACATCTTGAATAAGAAAGTTTGAGAGTTTCATTTCAATATTCGTAATAGCCTTAATTGAGTCCCATTGGTGAACGCTTACAGTCATTTAAATGGTTTTTGAAATATTCGAGCTCTGCATGTTTTTAGGTGTTGCGTTTAAAACATTATCTGTTGGCCCACGTATAACTTTCTTCTTTTTTATGTGAAGAATTAGTGTGAAGTAAAAATGGATATCTTCTCGTCTATAGCTTTAAAAATATCTCAGTTTAATAAAAAAAAAAAAAAAAAAAATTAAAAAAAATACCTATGCCTAAAAATATGCAGAACATCAAGGAAAGATGAGAATCGCTCGTTTTCTCATCAGTTCTTTTCGAATCCAAAGATTTCATGTGATGAAATTATTTAAGCTAAGACAATAAATTGGGGCACCGAATTTTACACAATTTATCTTTCACATTGACCAATTTCAATAATGGTTTAATGTGACCTCAAAGAAAGTCCAAAAATTTGTTCATCCTCAACGAAAGAGAAAACGTTTTTTTTTTTGTGGACAACAAAATAAACAAGAATATCAAAGACAAACTGGCAATAGAAGAAACCCGGACATGTAATTAAAAGAGCTGGCCCTTAGTTGATAAATCGCATGTTATGGTCAAGCCGTGATACTGATAAACAGTTAGCTATATAGTTTTTTAATCGGAGGCTTAAATATAAGCTCAAATTTCAAATTTCATTGAAATAGTTATTTCGAAAAATTTTTCATTTTTGAACAATTTTTGCGATTTTTGTTTGAGGTACCCTTAAAAAAGGTCCGATCTCTGGATCATTCTCGAACATGTTCTTACTCATCATGCCTCAGCGAACAGGCATACAAAAAAATTTAGTCAAGATAGCTTATCTCCTTCGATAAGAAAACAGGCAGACGCAGACGGACAGGGAAACGGAAATTTCCTAATCGAATCTCCTGGTGACGCTGATCATTTCTACATGCAGGAGACTTCCGATTTAGCGAGCATGCGCAACAGCGAGATTCGGATTTAACGAGCATTCAAATTCTTTCCATTGAATAGCTTATATGACGAGCAGAATGGCACAAAACTCGCTTGAGTGTACTCGATTTAACGAGCAACATTGGCGATCAGTGTTTGGAAACAGAAAAGGCATAAATAGAAACAAAGAGGAATGCAAAAACAAGTTTTTGTCCATAGCTGTTTATCTGTTAGTTTTATTTACTTACAATGAGCAAACTTTACCATGATTTTTTTTAAAAGGGCGCATTGTTATTCACAGTCCTTTTGATTTTCGAGCAGAACGAAATTTTCAAAAGAAAAATTGTTGAGTCAACCTAATTTTTGGTTGATTTGAAAGGAAATATGTTTAATTAAATTTCTTACGTTCGGTATAATTCTCATTTGTTTTATAAAATAGGACATATAAGATATTCATTCACCTTAGAACTTTTTAAGCATTGCGAAAGCAGTCACGACAACGGAGTGACAAAACCGGATGAAGTCCATCCGATGGCTATTTTTGGGGTTATGTTCAGCAGAGGGCTCTGAATGAATCTGAAATCTCTGAAATTACAAAGTTCATGTTTTATGTATTTTCCCGTTGGGAGAGGAAATCCTACTTTCATTTGTTGCTTTCAAATCGGATTAAATCTCCGGTTTGATTACCAGAGATTTGTCCTACCGGTGTTCATGAATCAATCGTGGAAAGTCTTAAATTCATTGATCTTAGCTTAATTGCTTAAATGTCTTTTAAAGTTTCCCTATGCGGAATTTTACAACTGGAGAGGGTCTTGCACCAGTCGTGGATATTCATTGCGATCCATCTCGATCTTAGCATTGTGTTCTCCTCTTATGTCCACAAGATACATATATAGTGGAAATGCTAATGAAAGCCAAAAATTAATAATTCCTGACTTTATACTGTGTGTTGTGTAGAAGTAATCCTTGAAATCTTCCTTCAATATCAAAATTCACGTATTTAATTTCTCTTGTGGGAACTATTCTCGCTCGCTCGCTCGCTCTATCTGCCGGCGGTGTGAGAGTACTTTAACGGAAAATATGTTTCCACTGGTCTTATCCAAATCACTTCGAAAACAATGAAAGGAAAGTTTGTACAAAAAAAAAAAAAAAAAAAAAAAAAAAAAGAAGAAGAAGAAGAAAAAAACCGGGTCGTAGCGCAGAATTGGAAGGACGAAGGTGGTGACGTTTATGCAATTTCCACTTCATTTCGCACATTTTATTGTTTTTCTATATATGGACGTAACGTAACGTGTCGTTACTCTAAGGTGTATGTAACATAAACGCCTGTGAATCCTGTGGCCTAACACAGGTCGGTTTCGGTTACGGTTACGGATACATACGGCTGTGGCTGTGGCTACGTTTACGCTTACGGGAAGCTTACAGTCGAGTCTTCCCTTTTGTCTTAACCACGCGCGGCTTGTGCATTGGTTTTGTGGGCTCTCGCTTGTTGTACTAACATATTTTCTTTTTTTTTTTTTGTGTCACTGTGTTTTCCCCCCTACCCACGACTTGTTTTTGTTTTTGTTTTTAGTTTTTTTTTTATTTTACGTCTTTCTTTATTTAACTTCCTTTTGTTGTGCTGTGTATGGCTTTTCTGTTGCATAGCTTTGATTCTCGGTTCTTTTCATAACTTTTAATGGTCGGCGGAAAAGAGTTGAAAATATTCAAATATTCAAATTTTTGTTGCCTACTTACAGGCGGAAGAGGATATTTAACGCGTTATTTTTGGTATTACTAGCATTAAGTGCCAAAGTGCCAATGTCCGTGCATCGTGGGGGTGTTCATGGAAATCGCATGGAAATCCGAAACCGAACGCAATGCATGTAGGTGTGCGTGCGTTGGTGTGCACACGTCCTCGCGAGGACATATGTCGAATGTCATAATAATAAAGTACACTGGTAAACGGGCTATGTGTTCCGTTAACTTCTGCATAAGTGCTGGGATTTGACTGGAGTTGAGCCGAATCGTGGCGTGGCGTGGTGAGTGCAGTGAGTGGAGTGGAGTGGAGTGGAGTCGGGGTGTTTGTTTTGCTGTTGATGCTTGTCGGACAACTCAATTACAATGTGCGTTACGAAAAAGCAACAAGCATGGAGGGTCCTTACATCAAGAAGGATATGCACTTCTGTCTGTCCATATATGTGCATGCGTCTGTGTGTGTGAGTGTGTGTGTTTATCTGTTTGTGTGTATGTAGGCAGAGTGTGAAAGAAAGACAGTTTTATCGTTAACGTTCATACGACTGTAGGGTTATGTCTTTAGCATTTCGCTTTTTGCTTTTATATTTGAAAGTTTTTTTCTCCTCCGTTTTTCAAATTTTGTTTTTTTTTTTTTTAATTTCTATTTTTTATTTTTGACGCGCTCCAAAGACAATGATCCTTTGGCCATAGCCTATTGTTAGGCGTTTTCATTTTGAATATGATATTTGTGTACTGTCATTTTATTGTTTGTTGTCGCCATTGTTGTAGTTGCATTATTCTAATGTAATAATAATATTTTGCACTCATTTGTGCACCTTTGGCATATATGTATGTAGGTATGAATGTATGTATGAATGTTAGCAAGCGTGTATCTGTGTGTTCCTTTGGAGTTCCTGGGCGCTTGGTTAGTTATGCGTTCTCCATTGTTCGCATTTAGAGCTTGTTGGCTTCGTTAGAAGCGCTCGAGTCGCTGGAATCTCTTTCAACTTGACAAAGATATTATTCTCTATTTGCTTTTTTGTTTCTTTATTGCATTTTGCTGTTACTTTTCTCTTCACGTCTTCACGGGTTCACGTTTTTTATTATTACGATTGCTTTGTCTTTGTCTTCCCGTTCTCCTATAGTTTTTGCCGCGTCCAAAGGTATAATGAAGTAGAAGAACCTTTCAAGAATTCATTTTAATGTCAAATATGTGCTCAAAAATTGAAGAGTTAGGCGAATTGTTCTAAAGTAGGAAAATAATTTACATGTTGAATACCGTATTCATTTGAATTAATTCATTATAAAAATTCTTTGAATACATTGAATTTCGTCTTTTGACTATTTATTTGGCTTGGATCATTCAAAAGGGTATCCAAAAATAATTAGAATGTGTTGCGAATATTTGCAAAAGGTTTTGATCTTTTTGGTTCTTATAAATATTAAATTCACCCAAGAGTGAAAACGCGTAATTCTTCGACCTAATCGCGTCCAGCGTTGGGATGTTCTCTTGAGTGGATTCCCTCACAGAAAGCCATGCAAGTTATCCTTTTATCCTTTTATTTCCCATTAAATATCCCACAAACATTACTTGTATTAGTTGAATGCATAGTATTTTTCCGATATAAGCATTCCCCTCCTCTTTGGAGCATCGCAACCGTATGCCATTGTCATCCTTGAATCTACTGAATTTAAAAGGGTACTAGACTATTTTTCAAGAATTGTCGCATTCAAACCCTTATTGCCTCAATATGAGGTAATCAAAATACTTATTTCTTGAAAATCTTTACTATTTTCTATTAAAATTGGTATTTAAATTTATATTTTTATTGCTGCGCTAATAACGAATTTTATTAAAAATATGTTTATTGTGACGTCGATTGTCAGGAAATTGGGAAAAAATTGGAATCGAATAGGCTTTCCTCTTTAAGGGCTATCTCCAGATCTGTCAGAAATGAAAAACTTCATAAAAAAAAAACACTTCAGAAAATTTCTGATTAATTTCTGAAGCGTTTTTTTATATGAAGTTTTTCATTTCTGACAGATCTAGACAGAGCCCCTCAAGATAAAATTTGAAATCATGCTCAAATTTTTTGTTTTACCTCTTCTTTTGTTTAACATCCCGACGTCTTCGAAAATCAATACTTTTTTCCACGTCTGAAACGCCCTAGGTTAGGTTGGGTTAGGTTGGGTTAGGTTGGGTTAGGTTGGGTTAGGTTGGGTTAGGTTGGGTTAGGTTGGGTTAGGTTGGGTTAGGTTGGGTTAGGTTAGGGTTAGGTTGGGTTAGGTTAGGTGTTAGGTTAGGGTTAGGTTGGGTTAGGTTGGGTTTTAGGTTGGGTTAGTTAGGTGTAGGTTGGGTTAGGTTGGGTTAGGTTGGGTTAGGTTGGAGTTAGTTGGGTTAGGTTGGGTTAGGTTGGGTTGGGTTAGGTTGTAGGTTGGGTTAGGTTGGGTTAGGTTGGGTTAGGTTGGGTTAGGTTGGGTTAGATTAGGTTAGATTAGGTTAGTTTGACTGCCACCATTCAGGGTGACACACTCAGACCTCACATTGTGATGCCCCCGTTGTGATCCCACGAATAATGGGAGAACAAAGAAAAACAGAAACTGAAAAGACGACACAAACATCCACGACCTTAGCTGGGATTTGAACCCAGAGCATCTCGCTTCATAAGTTGGCATCTCAACCAACTACGGCACAGAGGCCGACCTAAAACGCCCTAACGATACAAGCTTTTTCATCGCTTATAAATGAATATAATCGATGATTCAACGATATATTGGTCTATCGATATATTTCGACGGTGTTATAGGGTTTTACCGTTCGTACTCAATGGTCAGAAAACAGGATTTCCATATTTGGCACTACTTACGCAAAATTTAAACTTTTTCCCCGTTTCTGCAACTTTTTCGTTGCTTTAAATTCCCACAAAAAGAGAAAATTCCCGCAATATCCCAACACTAATAGGATCTAGTTCTTTGAGAGATCCAAACTTGAATTATATCTCAGTATACACGGCGCTTCTAAAGACTCCTTTTCCGGAGCGCAAATGCTCCTAAAGACGCTCCGATAGGAGATCGAAATGATCAAAAAGTGTATCTTTCGGGTTTTCAAAAATTTTGTTTTTCAGGAGTCCCAAAATGCTCCTTTAGATCATCTAAAAGGAGTCTGTATGGACTTATTTTTTAGTTATAAATTCAAAAAAAAAAAAAAAAAAAAAAAATAGACCGTTATTCTCCCTAAATGCTCCTAGGCTCTGTTAAAAGGCTCCGTAAGCACTACTTCCCAAAGTTCCGCTAGGAGTCCTTTTAAATTTCTCTTCGGAACGCTCCGAATATGGTTAACAGGGAAGTTAGATGGGATAAGAATCTATGATCAATAACCATATTAAGGACAATATAATATATCTAAATAGAAGACCTCTAAGTATGCATATAAGTACAGTCGAAAATCTATAACAAATTTCAAGAGGGACCGGCAAAATAATTCGTTACTGAAAAAATTCGTTTAAGGAGAAAAAAAAAAAAACACTTAAAACGTAACGAAAAAGCCGTCAGGAGATTCGCTATAGAAAAAAATTCCTTATAGAGAGTTTTGCCTGTATTCAAAATCCCAGCCAACCATATGCAGAGCGCTCCGAAACAGGAGTTTTAAAGGACTTCACCTTGAAGGATCGTTTTCGGAGCGCTCCGAAGTAGGAGTGTAAAAGGACTCCCACTTGAACTCCTTGAAGGAGCGTTTTCGGAGTGCTCCGGCAATGGGCTCCTCAAGAGCACCGTCAAGGAGCGTTCAGAGAGTCATGCTTTAAAATTGCATTATCTAGTTGGCATGATTTTTTTCATTCTTTATGGTTTGCAACTTTATGCAACTTATGGTAATGTAACTTTACGGGAATTTCCCTTTATTAAATGGAATAGAGATTTAGGGGAGAAAACCTTTTTTGGGTAACTTTTAGAAACTAACATTTTACAATGTCCTAAGTAAAAGTAGTTGATAAAAATAATAAGAAATATTTTTTTGGAATGCCTTAGAAATTTTTAAAAAGGAAAATGGTTGTTTTTTTTATTATTTCTCAATGTACAGGAAATCAAGCAATCCTAAAACACTCCTCCCTGGGTTATCTTTGGATTAATTTAGGAGTCCTTTTTTTTAAAAATTGTAGGCTAATAGAGGAGTCCGCACGGAATCCATGCGGTTTATCTGAGGGAGCATTTTAGGACGCCGAAAACGCTCCTTTTAGGAGTCCGCAGGGCACACTTTTTTCATATGTTTTGAAAAGGCCCTTTTCTCCCGCAAACACGCTCATTTAGGATCCTTTTAGGAGGCTCCTTAGGAGTGTAAACGCACCGCATTACGAGTCCTAAAGGTGCACCGTGCGGACTCCAATGCTTGGCTGGGATATTTCTGATAGAAATGTGTCTACATTCATGTGGGCATAACTAATTGGATTTAGATGGATTTTTTTATAGCTAATCCGGACTTTCTTAGAGCCTAATATGCCTTGCCACACGTAGATCGAAATTGCTCAATTTAAAAAAAAATTCACAACAAATCTGACATTCGAAATTGGGGCAATTTAAATTTTGTTCTGAAGTTGATCAATTTCGATCTACATACGTGTTGTGGCAAGCATATAAAGCAAATCTCCTTCCATTAAGCATCAGGGCTATATAGTTTTTTTTTTTTTTAATATACAAATGCATACTTTTAGGTGTGGACGAGTTCAAATCAATCATCTTAAGGGCTTTTCAAGCCTTCTTCGGACTGAACGTCAAATGAATGAACTTCAAAATAACAAACTTTGTTTAAATTAACTTGTTTTCTAAAAGTTTCTTTAGTCTGAATATCGAACTTCAAAAATTCGATGTGTCAAGAGAGTTAAAGATTTAAAATTCTCTTCTTTGAATTATTATTGTTTTTTTTTTTTTTAAATCTAGTCTTAACACGGCTTTTGTTCCAATGTCAAACGAAACAAAGGTCAAAAAAATTCAAGCCGGAGAAAATTCCAAACTTTCTTGCACCTATGTGTTGTTCTTTTAAAAGAAGAAAAACTTCTCTACTTGAGAAAATTTTAATAAGCTGCTGCCTTTGGGTTGACGGTTGACGAAAACTGCACGTTCATGTGATGGCTTATTGCCTCGTTGCGATAGGGTTGATGGGAATGGTGGTGGTATCAGAAGCGCCCATTTTTGTTGCCCTGGAATGAGGACCATTGAGATATTTGGCATTGGAAGCTGCCGAGAGCCACTTGAATGGACTCACACACACACATACACACATACATACATAAGGTTTTATTCGATTTTCCTTCTTCTTTTCGAAGCTTTTTATATATTCTTTTTTGTCGCTTTTAAGTGGCAATAAAAAATTCAAAAACGTCGGTCACATGAGGATTTTTGTCAAAGATCACGTACTTAATAAATATAGCAACTGTGCTCAGCTCTGTTGGTTGGTTCGCCTGATTCGGCAGCGCTTCCGGGAGCTTCAAAAAAAAAAAAAAAAAAAAAAAAAAAAAAAATGGGTAAAATGAAACTAGAATTGGCATTGGTAAAAAAAAGGTAGTAATACATTTTAAATTTCATTGAAATTTTGGTTATTCAAGCGTCGTCCCCTTACCCGACCCCTGCGTATTGATCGAATATTCGATCGAATCTCGCTTTTAAAAATCGCTCTTCAAACCAAGCCTTTTCCCCCCACATCCATTTATCTAATCGTACATATTGATGGATAGCTTTGTTAGGCAAACCATTTACATTTATAGTGGCCGCTGCGCCCGCGCATCCTTCGCTTACAAAATGAAAAAAGAAGAAAAAAAAAAGCAATTGGAAAACAAAAATAAAACAAAGCCCTCAATGTTTCGTTCATCGTTTTTGGGGTTGCCCAAAATTCCAACTTGTTGTGGTCGAATGTTTACAAAAGCCGCCGCCCAACACTGTAAAGTCCAAAACGCACCGTACGCAGCTTAGTGTGCTGACCTAGCTCAATGCGAAATTGTGTGTGGATGAAGCAGATGGAGGGTGTGTGTGTGTGCGAATGTGTGGCATGCCTGCCGGAAAACATTGGAAAGCCAATTCCGAGCAATTAAATCACTTTGATGATAATTCGGATTAATTCGGTGTTGTCCACTTAGGCCAAACGGACAATTTGTTTCGACTCTCCGGGATGTGCGTGTATGTGTGGACCGACGACCATAGGTGCTTCCATATGCATGCGTAACCTCGTCGCCTCGGTCGTTCTTTTTTTCGGGCTTCGATTAGGTAAATCTAAAATAGATTTATTAGCCAATTTGTATACGAGAGCGAGTGCCGAGCGGCGTGTGGCGTGTGGCCAGTAACGAGCAGCGAGATACAAGGTACGATGTTGTTGTGCTTCTGGCCATTGCCATTGCAATCGAGAATCGAGAATCGAGAATCTTAGCCTAGCCTTCTGGATATTTTGGCAGATTTCAACATTTGTTTGGCTTATCTCGTGTACGCTTTGGTTTGGTGTTTTGTTTTGAGCGTTCAAACATGCGTTCCACCACCATCTCTAACATCTGGCTTCAATTTCATTCGAAAATTCCCCAACCGAACCCACCTGTGTCTACTCTCCGCTTGCCTATTTGTCCACCTGTCCACCTGTCCGCCTTCCATTGAATCGGTTTAATCGTTTTTATTAATTTGTTGCGATAAATATTTATTTTAGTTTATTTGGAGATAAATTGGCTTGCCGTTTATTGAACGTGAACGTGAACGTGTTTTATGCATTATTAAATAACCGAACATGTTCGGTTAGGTCAGCTATTCTTTTGTGGGTGCCACAAAATTTGGACAGCTTCATAAATTCCAATTGCACCTTGCAGTGCGCCGCTGTCTCAGTCTCGCCCTCTGCTCTCTGTTCTCTACAATTTACGCTTAACTCTTTAAAATGAACCGTCGCCGATTAGTGGCGATTTTCTGTTAGCTCTGTTCCTCTACCCTCTACCCTCTCCCCGTCATTTGTCGAGCTTTCATGTTGTCAAAATTGAATAATAAATAACCTCGAAAATAAGATAAAAACCGAGATTATAGTAAATTATTGTTTTGCTTGATAAGTTGGGAAGAAAAAAAAAAAAAAAAAAAAAAAAAAAATCTTTCGGAAAAAACGCAAAATCCTTCAACGTGAATTTCTGTTGCAACCATTCAACGAGACCTTAAAGAATGGTTGCTGCCGTCCATTTAAACATGAAACTCAATGTGAATGTGATGGACTGTTTTCTTGGACCATAGAACTGGGTCGGCTTTGTTTGGGCTTAAATTTGAGAAACTTCATTTTCATTCAATTGATGCTTCACATAAAATTAAGTAGTTAAACTCTACTTTAATTAAAAAAATTTAAAACTCATAGGTATGCCTCGGAATTTGTATATGTAAAAAAATGAAGAAAAAAAATTCAAAAAAATATTCTAAAAATATTCAAAAAATATTCAAAAAAATTTCAAAATATTCAAAAATATTCAAAAAATTCAACAAAAAAAATGCAAAAAATTCAAAATATTCAAAAATATTCAAAAATATTCAAAAAAAAAAAAAAAAAAAAATGCAAAAAATTCAAAATATTCAAAAAATATTTAAAAAATTCAAAAAATTCAAAATATTCAAAAAAAAAAAAAAAATCAAAAAATTCACAGTCAAAAATTCCAAATCAGTTCCAAGGCGTATTTAACAAGGTGGTGGCAGTAGGAACTGCTCTTCTTCTTCCCTTTTTTCAACTCGGAACTGTCAAAATTTTGTATTGAATTTCGTACGCTTACAGTTTTCAACGAAATTAAAAATGTTATATTGGAACAAAATTCAAACAAGCGTGAACTGATTTTGACATTTCCGAGTTTTTTTTTTACATTGTTGTTGTACTACTGCCACCACCTTGTTAAATACGCCTTGATCAGTTCGATTTAGTATGCCTATTAAAATGTTGAATTGTCAAATTAACAAACAAAAAAAACCCATTTCAGTGAATAAAATATTCAAAAAGCACGGTTAAATGCAAAAAAATTTAAAATATTCAATAAATTCTAATAATTCAAAAAAATTCAAAATATTCAAAATCCGAGCTCTACTCATAGGTATCCAAATTAAATTCAATAAAAATTGATGCCGAACTACGAAAATTTGTCAATTTAAAATCTTTGATCAAAACCACTAATCGCTTCTAAAAAATTAATCAGCAATCGCAATAGAAAAGTTTCCAGGGATTTCTTTTCATCTACATTCGAGTAGAGTATTCCCCGGATATAAGCATTCTCCGCTAATATGCAAGCGATTTTGTATCATTTGCCTTAAATTTTCATACAAAAAGCCACAATTATAAGTGCTATTTTTCGTGCATTTTGCACAGTGCTTATATCCAGGGAATACTGTATGTATGTATGGGTTAATAGAATTTAAATTGAATTGAATTACATTAAAAAAAAAAACAATAGCAACGCTGAACGAAATTTATGAAAATAAACAAAACAAAACAAAAACCCGAAGCCAACGAACGCACTACCATTTTATTAAGATAAATTCTATTGCGAAAAAAGAAATTATTTTTTCTCTTAAAATAAATTTGAAAAATTAAAAAACAAAAAAAAAAATAAAGAAAAAACTTCCCTGCCATTCATATTCTTTTCCAGCTATACAGTATACTAACCTTGCATGTGTAGGAATAGTAATCGGGGTAAAAAATGTTTGCGGTCGAAAAAATGCTACGCTAAGTACTACTCTTGGCAGAAAAGTATCTGCCGAAGTCGCATATTAATTTAATTTTTATTTTTATGACGGGCATATATTATCGAAGCTTGTCCGACTTCTTAGACGGACCCATGTCATGACGGTTAACCGCCTTGTGCGAGCCAAGAGAGAGGGAGTCGTACGTGCAGCTCGCCCAGTCACTTCGCCGCTTACATGTGAGCGCTTTCTAACGTACTGCACGGCGCGTCGTATAAGCAACGTCAAGTATACGCCACGCTGGGCTTAAAGACTCGCGGTAATGCAAAGAAAAAGTGCATTAAATAAATTTCATTTCAACTTCATTTGGAAAATTTGCTTGTTTTTCCCATTTCTATTTTTTCTGTTTTTTTATATATATATATATATATTTTTTTTTTTGATATTTTTCTTGTAACTACGGCACATGGCATTGAGCTGAGCTGAGAGTGACGAGAGCACAGGTGAGGTGAGAAGCACCGAAACTCAAATAATTGCATTTCTCTTTGAGGCTTCGCGAATCGCGAATGTTGCAAAATGAAAAGGAAATCAGTGAGCAGCAGCGGAGCTTACCATCTTTGCCCTTAGCCAGCCAGCCAGCCACTGAAGAGTGTGTCTTTCTTTCGCTCTTCGGGGACACGTTGGCTGCCATGATTGTTACGATTGTATTACTTTTGCGGTCTATTGTGGCCACAAATCGACGTAAGGACTTCATTCCTTTGTATTTTTTCTTTCTCTACTATATATTAGGTGTAGTAAAAAGAAATCCATTATTTTTCCAATAGATGGCGTTATTTATCTGCATCTCGCGTTGTATAAGTCCGTTCGTGTTCCGCTAGGGGGCATTAGAAAGATGACAGTTCCTACTAAAAAAACTTTTTTGACACTTTTTTGATTGATTGATTCAGTTTTGTTTGAGAGCTTGTCAAAGATGGACATCAGCAAAGAGAAAATTCGCTACATTTTACAGTTTTTCTTCGATAAGGGAGAAAACGCAAGCCAGGCGGCTGAAAATGTGAATAGCGTTTATGGACCTGATACTGTAACAGCCAATCATGCGCAATTTTGGTTTCGTCGATTCCGTTCCGGTAACTTCGATGTCAAGGATGCACCACGCACTGGAAGGCCAATTGTCGAAAATGTCGATAAAATCATGGAAATTATCGAGTCCGACCGTCATGTTAGCACTGTTTCGATTGCAAAAGAGCTAAAGATTGTACAAAAAACCGTTTGGAACCATTTGAATAAGGCTGGATACACAAAGAAGCTCGATGTATGGGTGCCACACGAGTTAACGCAAAAAAACCTCATAGACCGAATTTCCATCTGCGAATCGCTGCTGAACCGCAACAAAATCGACCCATTTCTGAAGCGGTTGGTGACTGGTGATGAAAAGTGGGTCACTTACGACAACGTCAAGCGAAAACGGTCGTGGTCGAAACACGGTGAACCGGCGGAAACGGTGGCCAAGCCAGGATTGACGGCCAGGAAGGTTTTGCTGTGTGTTTGGTGGGATTGGCAGGGAATTATCTACTATGAGCTGCTCCCATACGGCAAAACTCTTAACTCGGAACTCTACTGTCAACAATTGGACCGTCTGAAGGAAGCAATCGCCCATAAGCGGCCAGCTTTGGCCAATAGGAGAGGAATTGTGTTCCATCAGGACAACGCCAGGCCACACACATCGATAGTGACTCGCCAGAAGCTCCGGGAGTTTGGTTGGGAGGTTCTTCTGCATCCACCTTATAGTCCGGACCTGGCACCAAGTGATTACCATCTGTTCCTGTCCATGGCGAACAATTTTGCTGGTGAAACATTCGCTTCAAGAGAGGCTTCTGAAATTCGACTGTCTCAATTTTTTGCTAATAGGAACGAGGGCTTCTATGAGAGAGGCATAATGAAATTACCTTTAAAATGGCAACAAGTTATCGAACAAAACGGCGCATATTTGACCTAAATCGGGTCATTCTAACTATCTTAAATAAAGCCCTCAATTTAATGCAAAAATAATGGATTTCTTTTTACTACACCTAATATATATTTTTTTTTTTTTTTTTTTTTGCATTTTATAGAAATATATTCTCTTTTTTTTCAGTTTCATAAATTATTTATTTTTCGTTGGTTTTCGGTTTTTAATATATTTTGTAAACCTTTCTTTTCGTTCGGTTTAAAATTGCCACTGCTGCTGCCTATCCGCTCCTCCACCCCTTAAATAGTAATAATAATAATAACGATGGCAAGGTTCGTTCTTTAGCCGAGCGACAACTGTTGAAAGGGTCAAGGAAGAGCAAACGAAGGCATATAAAAAACAAATAAAAAAAACAAAAAGAAAGAAAAGCTATCGCTGAAAAACCGTTGCCTGAGCTCACGAGGATTTCCTTTCGCGCTGCTTTGAATCATCGCGAATTGTAATTTGTGTCGTCGTTAATTGTTGTTTTTTGTGTTTTCTGGTATTTAATGATTTTTGTTGTCGTTGGTTGGTGCTTTTGTTGTAGATTTGACATGACATGATCGCGATAAACTCGATAAAATGTCATAATTTAATTGTTGATTTGCATGAAGTAATGAATCTGATTCGCGAAGAAAGGACGAAGGAAAAGGGGACTTTTTTGTTTGTTTGGGTTTTTCTTCAATTGATTTTTTTTTTTTTTTTTTTTTTTTTTTTTTGAAATGCCAACAATTGTAATTGGTTAAGACACTTTGGCTTTGTTATGATGTCGTCAGGTATATTAAAGAAAATTCATTATATTTCGTAAAGAGAACAAACAAATTTCATTGAATTCTTTCAATACCATTTGAACGTGAAAACTTTGAACGATCTGCTAAATGTCATTGGAAAGTTTCCTCAGAAGCGTCTTTGACGCTCCTAAGATCGAAATGAGTATAAAAACCCCAAATAAGCATTATTGGTAAGCGTCTCATCACAGTCAAAAGAACCAATAGTATTTTTCCGTTGCGTAAACTTACATGTCACTGGAGACTTTTCAGAAAGGAGAGGCCTTCGATATCGAGCTCTCATTTCTTCTAAAGAGTTCAGATCACTTCCATTTTCCCCCAGGCCGTCAAGTTCTTTTCACCAGGAAGATATGGTAGTCGTTATTTATGCTCTACGCTCTACGCTTTGAATCGTCTCTCAGAATCAATACACTTGAATTTTATGCCTAAAAGTATGTAATGAATATTCATCTTATGCCTTATTTCGTCGCTTAGTTAATAAATTTTCTCATAAGCGCGTTTTTAGCATTATTCTCCAATAAAATATGTCGCCGTTGCCATTTGTTAAATGGCTTTGAAGATAAACTGGATGCCCATATGCACTCCATGTGCGCTCCAAGTGCAATCCAGCATCACGTCAGCAGCTCCGGCATTTTTATTCAACCCCCCGACCCCTCATATATCCTGCACGTAACGTTACTATGTTTATGCTATACTGTACTGTACTGTACTGAATCGGAAAAGGGGAATACGATTACTCACATTCGTTTTCGCTTTCGTATTCGCATTCGCATTTGATTTGAATTTAGCATAAGCAGAGCGCATGAAGCGTAGAAGCGGGAAGTGGGGAATCAGCATAAGTGGCACTATCTGGCTGCATGACGTATGATATTGTATCTCGCCCATTCGTTATTCGAACGTATGTACATTCGTAAGGATTCCTGTACTCAAGGCGTTGCATAAGAACGAAACTTTGCAGACAACTTTCCAAAAGGCCGAGCCAATGCCGGAGATGGATGCACGGCGATAATAGATGAGCAGACCCGGAGTCATCGCCATCGCCATCGTCCCCATTCTCGAGCCCGTTATTCCTCTCATCGCAGTCGCCTTCGTTGTCGTTCGTCGTCGTCGACGTCGACTTGATGTTGGCCCTCACAATCGTATGAATGAATGCTCTTTCGGGCTTCTTCCTCGATTGCCTTTTTTTTCTTCGGATTTCTATATAGTTTCTTTTTTTTCTCTCCTTTTTTCACTGCTTTCGTTGACTTTATTATTTGACAGATGTTTGCTTTGATTTATACATTTGCAAGCTGATAAAAATCATTATTTTTTCTGTGCCTATTCTTGCAGCATTTTGGGTGTTCTTGCCATCATTTCTTGTTTTTTTTTTCCTCTTTTTTTTTGGTCTGTTTTTGTTTGTTTTTGTTTTTCGTGTGTTTATTCCTGCTCCTTACATTTTTTTTTCTGCCCCATTGGGAAGAAGAGCTCGTCGGCGTCGACGGATGGGGAGGTGCATTGATGCCTCTTGCACTTCGCGTTTACACGGAACTCTTGAATTATTTGTATATTGTGTGTGTAAATAAATTTTTCGTAGAGGTAGTGTTTGCTTGTTTCATTTAAAATTTAGTAGCATGCTTTTAGGCTTCGTAGACAGTTTAATGGCGTTTAATTGTCAACCGTGGCATTCGGCAAACGAAAACTCGCCGTTTATTGTTAGAACGGAACGATTACGCGAAGTAATTTCACACTCGCTGGATTTCGCTGGAGTGGGAAAAAAGAGATCGACGGACGGACCGAGTTGATTGTATAGAGCGAGCTGGCGAAATCGTAGTTGAAGAAATTTTGGTCACCAACCGGGGCATATTTTGTAACTTTTAATCGGTTTAAATTATTTGCTTTTTGTTGTTGTTCAATTTGCTTTAGCGTTGAAAATAAATTTAGAAACTTTGAAAATTCACCACAAAAGCTTATATAACAAAAAAGTTTTCGCTCTTCACTATGGAACTGAACTAAACAAAAAGTAAATTAAAAAAAAAAAAGCAACCATGTTTAAAACACCTAAGAATGTGCTTTAAAAACGTTCAATTTTTGAAGAAAACTAGCTGGATTCGCTGGAATTTGCATATTTTAGGGCCACCTCAAATGCAATCTTTTCGCTTATCCAAGTGCTCATAAATGCACAAATGAATAAATGAAAGAATTAATGAATTTATGAATGAACGAACGAGTTAAATGACAAAAGATGTCTACCGAACTTGCGATTCAGCCACGTGGGGATAAGGTTCTTGCATTCGCCGAAGTTTTTAATTCGCATTTCCTGCTACTTCAGGTGTTCTTACGTCCTCTTGACATTTGTCTCAATTAAGCGGACGGCTATTGTGTTGGCTTTTGTGGCTTTTAATTCCAAAAGTTTTACTTCCAAAAAAAGGACCAAAAAAAAAAAAGAAAAAAATGTATGAACAAACCACTTTTTTTTCTTTCTTCTTTTTAAACGCTTGTGTCAAGGTAGCAAGCGCTCTGTGTGCTCCCATTATTAGCCCTTCACTCCCGAAAAAAAAGTGCTTCTTTGAATGGGCTTTGTCTAGTCCCCGGAAAGAGTTCTTTCATAAAACGAAAGCGTTTTACAATTAGCGAGAAGGGGGAGCATAAAAGTCTTTGTTTACATTTCATCAAGAAATTAAGTACATCCACCCCTTAATTTTTTTTCTGTTTTTTTTTCCCACAATGTCTATTGGATTCCTATTGGAAAAATTTTATTGCACTTTTCATAAAACTGTTCTTAAGACAGTAAATTAGTAAAAAAAAAAAAAAAAAACGGAACCATCGATAGTCGATAGTCTGAACCATCGATAGTATCGATAGTACTCCTACTATCGGAAGAATTATTTCAATTTTTTGTAACTAATTTGGTAGGCCAATTGCTAAAGGTTTCCATCAAGCTTGTGTGAGCTGTTTAACATTTAAATATCAAGTTTTAAATTTAAAAAAGGGAGTTCGTTAATATATAGATCGAGAATAAATAGTTCGATAATCGATAGGTTCTATAGTCGATAATCGATGGGTTCAATAATCGATTGTCTAAATAAGCGATAGTTTCAATAATGTATCGGATCGATAGTTTCAAGAATCGATATGATCGATAGTTTCTAGAATCGATCGGATCGATATTTTCAAGAATCGATCGGATGGATAAGTTCGATAATCAAAAGTTTCGATAAATGATCGTTTAAATAATCGATATGTCCAATAATCGATAGTTTCAATAATCGATAGTTTCAATAATCGATAGTTTCAATAATCGATAGTTTCAATAATCGATAGTTTCAATAATCGATAGTTTCAATAATCGATAGTTTCAATAATCGATAGTTTCAATAATCGATAGTTTCAATAATCGATAGTTTCAATAATCGATAGTTTCAATAATCGATAGTTTCAATAATCGATAGTTTCAATAATCGATAGTTTCAATAATCGATAGTTTCAATAATCGATAGTTTCAATAATCGATAGTTTCAATAATCGATAGTTTCAATAATCGATAGTTTCAATAATCGATAGTTTCAATAATCGATAGTTTCAATAATCGATAGTTTCAATAATCGATAGTTTCAATAATCGATCAGTTTCAATAATCGATCGTTTCAACAATCGATATGTTCAATAATCGATATGTTCAATAATCGATAAAGCCTTCTCTGTGACAGCACCAATTTGTCAACTATCGATAATATTCAAAAACCATCGATGTTTTCGATAGTTTGAAGCGATCGATATTACCGATATTGCTATCGATTGTTTCTCCAGTTCTAGTTGGCTGGGCCATTATTAAGGCAACAGGAAATATGTTGATTCAGAACCCAAAAGTATGCATATAAATATTAAGAATATTTGCAGCATAGAAAAAAAATTTTCACTCTCGTAGCAGTGTTCATTTAAGCACATATTGAGCAACGATTTTAGAAGTTATGCCACTTTTCTTGGATTGTCATTTCACCTTTCAAAACTAATTCTTTAAACTGTTTCTTGAAAAATCCTATCGCACGTCTTTAGGTGTTGAATTTAAACATTTTCAATTGGCCTACTCCGTTAGTAATCTTACTAAGGTTGTTTTCTAAGAAATTTCTTCGTCTTTTGAATTGCTTCCTCCGAACATGAGAAACTTCGAAATGAAAAATTTCGCTAGCAACAATGATATTCAAAATATACAATTTAAAAATATTGTAAAATACAGTTGTTTCTGATTTATCAAAGAAATCAAATATCCGAAATTTTAAGGCTGAAAATATTTCCCCAAAATTAAAAAAAAAAAATATTTCTCACTTCAAAAAAAAAAAAAAAAAATTTAAATGAAAATTGTCACGTATACTCATTTGATATAAAACCGTGCCTCATTAAAAATTTTCATAATCCAAAAAAACCAAAAAAAAAAAAAAAAATCTACATGAAAATGAAACGTCACACAGAGTCAAGCCACGTCAAGTGAGCACCCTTTTTTCAAAGTAGTGATGAAATTATGTTTTAATATTTTATATTAGTTGTATTTATAACCAAATAGAATTCTGAAAGAGGATTTAAAAAAAAAATAGTTGTAACTGTACTTTTTTGGCAATCAAACTTTTCATTTTTCTATTAAAAATGTAAATTCCTATATTTTCACAGTGAGATTTCAGCGGCAAAAATAGGATTTTTGACCATTCTAATTTTATGTTTTGTCGATTTAATCTAACTGAGAAAACTCTAGATAAGTATAATTCAAAACTGTTTTTTCAAAAAACATAATTTTTTTATATCAAAAATTAAGCTAAAGATAGATAATGTTTTTTCTTCGAAAAATTGGAAAACAAAAATTTCAAATTGGTTCCCATTTTTTTCGGATTAAATCTACCACTGTTGCTATAAAGGTGATTTTTTATTAAAATTTAGAGTTTGATTTTTAAAACGAACCCAAAAATTGTTTCATTTTATTGAATATCGAAGAGGAGGTGGGCTATCAAAAACTCTACCTCGAAAATGACGCCTTTCCTTTTTCCAATGGACAAAAAGTTTAAATGCTTTGTCGTGCTTTGTCTTCTAGATGATAAAAAATAAAAGTCTGGAGTCTGTTCTAACGATCTATGAAAAAAAAATTTACCGCCCACTTACGATTGTCTCGATAAAGTCCATTTTTATGTTAAAAATCACCGGGTAAATGTCTGGATATTAAGAAAAAAATCATTGCATATGTTAAGGATGATCAGTATTCATTAAGGCTTTATTATAATTTCTAATGGCAATGTTTATAAGAAATTAAGAACTAACTAAGAAATTAGAAAAACAAAACATTATATTAAAATTTTTGTTTACGAATGTGAGAACATACGAAACTATGATGCCATTTATACTGAAAAGGCAGTTATCCAGTGGAAGTACCCCTAGGGACTGTCAGATTTGAACCATTTTTTGTATATATTCGTTTTTGAGCATAAAAAACATTCTGACAAAGTTTCATTAAAATCGGTTGAGTTTTAGATGTAGCTGCCATACAAAACTGCATGGGGGTACCCGAAGGGGTGAAACGATTTCGATAAATTTTAGTTTATATCTTAATGACCTCAATTTACATCCGCATACCAAATTTCATTGTGATAGGACTATTCCTTCTATTTTTTGCCGCACGATGTATGGAGCAATCCCACTGTGCGTCATGTGAGACGCATATAAGCGAGGAGTTTGGCTCTAATTCTTCACTTAAGTCTATATGGGAATATTTCATTTACAATTCTTTTAAGTGCAATTAAGCGAGATACGCATATAACCAGAAACCACTGTAGTCACAATTGTGACTCTGATTTATCCTGACTTATTGAATATTCCGTCCCGCTACAATTCTTTAAAAAAAATTTCCCCCCATGAATATCTCTTAAATCTTTTGACTTCACAGAAGCGCAGGCACTCGAAGAAAAAGAGAAAAAAAAAAAAAGCAAACAATGAAAGAAAAAAATGAACAAAAAAATTATGGAAAAACTTTCGCGAAATCGCAACGACAAGAATTCGAAACGAGCGACAACAATCGGAACACCTCTTTGAGTGGGTATTTGTGACAAATGACAAATTGGTCGTGCAATAAAACTCGAAATTATCATTATTGTCACAATAGACGAGAGGAAACTTTGCTCGTTTTGGCTTTTCCTTCGGTTAGCGCCTGTGTGTGTGTGTGTGTGGTGAGTGAGTGTGTATATTGTGTATTCACCGTGCAGTTTTTTTTTTTTTTTTTTTTGATTTCGTTTAAATAGTTGTAATGAAATGGCAACATTCAAAATCTCCATAAATAACAATTTCCACAAGGCAATGCGTTTTTAATGGTGAGGAAGGGTGCGAAAGGGAAAGGGAAATGGCAGAAATGGAGTGAACAGAACAACGAACGTTCGCCAAATTTTGAGCAAATAATTCAAATGTTTTGATATACGAGTGCATGTGTATGTGTATGTGTGTGTGTGTGTGTTTTCTCATAAGTTTTGGAAGTGGTAATAAAGTCGTAAACTACATGTGAATATCCCTAAATCTGAGTCCGAATGTGCTTTATTGGCGACGACTTCTCGAAGACTTTTAGAGCTCACGGGTTTTCAGTTTTTAAGTGCATTTTATAAATTATGTGCTTTCCCAGTTGTTCGCTCCTCTTCCTCTTCGGCTTCTTATTCTGCTTCTTCGTGTTCTCTTCATGTATGTATTGTTGTTGTTGTTGTTTCGGTTGTTGTTAGTTGCATGTTTATTCAAGGTACTTAAAATCAATTGTCGTTTCAATTTAATGGCCTTTGCTGTGGGCAAAAATGAGCTTCTTTCGGACTTTGATTTATAATTGAAAGTTTTCAGCCAATTCGAAGTGGTTTCCTAGATTATTGAGGCTTAATAAATGTGCTTCCTTATTGTATACCAACATATGTATGTACCTATGTATATATAAATATATATTTTTAAAATTTTCTTATTCTTTTTGAAGTGGGATTGGGTTTACGAGACTTCTATTCGTATAATACGAATTTGAGTCATTCTCGAGTGGTCGACTTGATTTGTTCACGGCACTTTTCGATCTATCTCTTTCCCTCTACTTCTCTCTCTCTTCTCTCTCTCTTCTCTCTACTTCTCACTCTCTCTCTCTCTCTCTTCCCTCTACTTCTCACTCTCTCTCTCTTTTCCCTCTACTTCTCACTCTCTCTCTCTCTTTCCCTCTACTTCTCACTCTCTCTCTCTCTTTCCCTCTACTTCTCTCTCTTTCCCTCTACTTTCTCTCTCTTTCCCTCTACTTTCTCTCTCTTTTCTTCTCTTTTCTCTCTTTCCTCTCTTCTCTCTCTCTTCCTACTTCTCTCTTCTCTTCTCTCTCTCTTCTCTCTCTCTTCTCCTCCTCTCTCTCTCTTTCTCTTCTCTCTCTCTCTCTTTCTCTCTTCTCTTCTCTCTCTCTCTCTTCTTCTCTCTCTTCTCTCTCTCTCTCTTTCTCTCTCTCTCTTTCTCTCTCTCTCTCTCTCTCTCTCTCTCTCTCTTCTCTCTCTCTTTCTCTTTCTCTCTCTCTTCTCTCTCTTCTCTCTTCTTCTCTCTCTCTCTCTCTTCTTCTTTCTCTCTCTCTCTCTCTCTCTCTCTTTCTTCTCTCTCTCTCTCTCTCTTTCTCTCTTCTCTCTCTCTCTCTCTTCTCTCTTTCTCTTTCTCTCTCTCTCTCTCTCTCTCTCTCTCTCTCTCTCTCTCTCTCTCTCTCTCTCTCTCTTCTCTCTCTCCTCTCGGTCTCTTTGAATAATGATCTCTTGCAGTTCAATGTTAGCCTGTTCTGTGACATTTTGACGCGCCTAAAATGCTGCTTCAGTATTTCTTGTTGTTGTTGTAAATTCTCATATTAACGCACATCACCTGCGCTCAAAGTCAGAAAACTAAAAGCTTCGCGTTTTTATGATAAATGATTCAATAAAAAAAAAATTAAAAAGAAACGAGAACTTTTAAATATCTGTACACCTTCTTTTGACATTTCACTGACATTGGGGACTATAAATCAAAAAGGCACTGTTATTAAGTAGCCATTTTATATATATATATATATATATATATATAACTTTCCATACCATAAGTACCCCTTTGAAAGTCTGAACTGGACACAGATACTTGTGACAGCCTTTCTTGGCAAAAGCTCAAAAATGCAAAATACCAAATTCGTTTGGGGCAAAAGGTGACTAGATAAGCTAACGTCTGTCATAATGGATAGGCTTGCTTTTAAAAAAAAAAAAAAAAAAAAAAAAAAAAACTAAGCAACTATAAGAAGACCATGTAAGTCACATTTGAGCGCAAGTCATTTGTAATCAGTTTTGAATACAGCAAAGGGCTCGAACAGCTCAAGGTAATGTATGATTTATCTATGCATAAGTTCTCTCTCTCTCTCTATGTGTGTGTCACTTATTGTATACATAAACCTATACCAATGTATATCTCTTTATCTATTGATGTCTTCTTTAATTTCGGTGTCTCGCTTGATGTTGTCACAATGTTGTCACAAATTGTCAGTTTTAACGTTTAATTTCACTTTTGAATTCACTCAAAGCAACATTACGAATCGAATGGATTTACATATTCTAAAATTTCTTTTCGATTTACATTTTTTCTTCTTCTTTTCTTTGTTTCTTCTTTTTTGTCTCAACTTTTACAGATGGTGAACCGATCAAACTACCAGACAATTTGGAAAGCTTGCCAAGAGCTGACAGTTTTCCGTCACAGCGTCATCGTTGGAATACAAATGAGGTCAGTTTTAGTTGCTTTTTGGCTTTATTTATATTTGAGTATAAAATTTAACAACACCAAATAAAGAAAACAAAAACAAAACATCAACAAAAAAGCAAAAAAAAAAACCAAAAAAAAACCAAGCATGGCGTAAGGCGTCTAAAAGGAAGCATAGTTCAATATTAACGATTTTGGCTAAGCGCACTCAAATGCAAATGCTTGATGGCGGAGACGGAGACGGGGGTCTAGAAAGAAATTTCAACAATTTACTTAAGTCGAAGTGCATTCGCTTTTGTGACTTGTGGAGTTACGTGCTTTTTTGTATCATTCCCTCTTCTATTTCTGCGATAATAGACCACCGTCGTCCGCCATCGTACGTCCTCGGCTGTCGTTGCTGTCCAGTCGTTTTCGTGATGACAACATTAAACCGACGAACAAGCCATCAAGAAGAATATAGCGCCGCACATCGTTGTTAAGGAGAGCGCCCATGTTCTTGTGCCTCACCCATGGACTGACGTCCGAGGAGGCACAATGGCGGAGAGGGTCCAGTTGGACATCAGTGACAAGTTGTCACTTTTAAACGGTGTGTTGACATTAAACAGATTTTATGTGACTTCGTTTTTCTGTTTGTCTCAACGAAAGGCAAGAAATGAGTAAACGAAAGCGAACAACGTCAAGAACCGTGCCGTCAAGTGCGGCATGGCAACTCTTCCGTTAGGATTGGCGTGCATAAGATAAAAAGAAAAGGAAAACATTTTACAAAGAGCTCGTTTTTTTTTTTTTTTTTTTTTTTTTTTTGTTTCATTAAAGCTTATATGTTAATCGTTGAAATAATTTTTGGGGTTTATCTTTTTGTTGAAATAATATTGAAAGTATTTTTTGAATGGCTTGAAATGTTGAAAGTTATCTCGATAAGATTGGATATTTGCACAGGAAGATTAAAATTCAATAGAGCATCTAAGAAGGCCATGCACTTCAAAGGTTCCGCCTCTTTGTAATACCAAATTTTAAGCGAAACTTCTACGATGGTAGGACGAGCGGGCGCATTAACGAATATCTCTAATTAACGTCCAACATGCCGTATGAGTGATGCCTTTTCTATCATATTTCGGACATTTGCACCGCATACGCACGTTTACTGCAACATATCAATACTGAGATCATCTATGTGCACTTGCATTTTTTTTGAATATGACACTGTTCCGCCATCCGATTTGAATATTTTTTTTTTGTATAATAAAAGTAAATACTATAGGGCTATATTTAAAAAAAAACTATAGAGCGGCGCGAAACTGGGAATACACTGAAAAAAAAATAGTTAAAATTTTCTTTTTAGTTTTGTGGGGAAATTTTTCTCAGTGTAAAAATAATAAAAAAATTTTTGGATTCCCAGTTTTATTGGAAAACAGCCAACGTTTGTTTCGTCTTCCTAGCTTCATTAGTTTTTGAGATATAAAATTTTGAAAAAAAGCTTACTAAAAAGGGATTTTCAAGGATATCTCAAGGACTATTCAAAATAGAAAACTAAAAAGTAGTCCCTACAGTGTTTTTAGATGGCACCTATCGAAAAATCAACAAAATTGAAAAATTCCTTTCATGATGCCGCATGCCTTTGCTCAATCGGCAAGACTCTTTCTATGAATTCTATTGCGAAATTAAAAACTGTGTAGCATACTTTTATGCGCATTGCAAGAATCAAGCAAAAAAAAAAAAAATTACCAATCATTGTAACAATATTTATTAAAATGAGATAGACGCAGTTTTTTTTTGTTTATTTTAAAGAATATTTCGTCTTATTTCCTTCCCTCTCTGGTCCCTCTCTTCAATGCGACAAATTTTCGCTTTTATTTGAGTTATAAGATCAACTTTCATGAAACAACAAACTTTGCCCTTAAGCGTTACAGGCATAGTAGCGCAACGAGGACCAAAAACAAAGTGGCTCCAATTTAAAAAGTTGCAGTTGGTTGCTTTTTGCTTTCGGGAGCACGACAACTGACCCCACCATGTGCCACGTGCGATGCACAATTTGTTTATCAATTTAGCTAGCCACGCGTAGAGCACCAGGTCGGTCGGGTGACGGTGGGTGGGTGCACATAAAATCCGAAATGTGAAATCTGAATACTGGAATGAGAAAGTGAGAAACAAAATCCAAACTTATGTACTTATGAGAGGCTCATATTGGTATCTTTATAAATTGCGATGCAAAAATCGCACGCGGCTTTTCATGCCTGAAAATGTCGTCCGATGCGAAGCATCCTGGTCGGGTCGTCCGCTCGTCCGCCCGTCCGCTGAGTGCGTGGTTGTCGTTGTTGTTGTTGGTGCATATCGGAGGATGTTTGTAGGAATCTCCGTGTTAAAGAAGAAGGCCCATCACGACTGGGTAACCGAAATAAGCGCGCGTAATTTTATTTATGCTGAGTATTTGCGATTATTGCATTTTGTATGGAATCCACCAGCGAACGGACGGTGACCACAGCAAGGACATGAACAACGCGGAATTGGTCACCTTTACGCGTTCTGCAATGTTTTTGCGTTTTTTTTTTTACCCAGGGATTTTTATAGGGTTTTTTATGTTGTCCCTACATTTTTTGTCGTTTTTCTGATTATTTTTTTTATTTTTTGCAAACTTTTATTTTTAATTTAGTCAAGTTGGTATGTGAAAAAATACGTTGCTGTGTAGAGGTAAACTCTGGTACTGTGAGAGGTGGCCGAACGCAGTCGTAGACGGCAGGAAGTCAGTGTGAGTGAGTGAGTGAGTTCCTTAATGTTCTGGTGCTGCTCCTGGCGCTGCCGTTGAATTTTGCATCGTGGCAAATGAATATTTGCGGTTGCTCTTAATTCACAAGTAAAATAGTGAACTGGGAGGACGACGACGACGACAACAACACAACAATGGCGACTGCTGCTGTATGAGTGACCACGAACGTAACGTGGTAACGCACCTTGGGCTATAATTTTGAGGGAGATACATTCGCTGCATGCGTGAGTTCCTTCTATACTGCCACTTCGCTGTCACATGTGAATGTTTAAAGAAGCCAGGGTCAGGCAAATATGTATGTGTATTTTTGACCACTTGGGGCAAAGCGAAGCGGAGTCGTCGCTCCTGCCCATTCCCATCATTCCCCTTTCTCGGACTCTTCTTCCCTTTTCCTTTTGTTTTTATTTGCTTCAGTTTTTATATCACGATATGTTGGGCCTTAATGAAAATTTGTATTGCATATTTTCAGGTGCAAGCGTTGATAAATTGTGGTCCTTGCGCGTTGTTTTTTTTTTTTTTTTCTTTCATCTCTCCATTTTTCCATATTTTAATTTTATTTTTTTCTTCACTGAATTTCGGTTTTATTTGCTGACACTTTTCCCGGCCGCAAGTGGACATGCATTGTGGCAACGTGTTTCACAGATTTTTGGTGACTCGTTTTTCTCCGTTTCTCCGTTTTTATACCCAGCGTAATCAGGGCATATTAGTTTTGTACGGATCTTGTAACAGCTGGAACTAAGCTCCTCGGCTTCTTTGCCATTAACTCCTCCTGGAGCATAATATAGCCTCTGAAGTAAGCTCCTTAGATATGGACAAACGTGTGAATTCTTGATCAGGATGAGAAAAACTGAATCGATTCAGACATGTCCGCTTGTGGTCGGAACGGCTCGATCAATCACGTTGAAATTTGGCACACAAGTATGTTGGGCCCCGAGAACGATCCTTAGTGAAAATGCCCACAAATGGAGATTTTTTCGTAACCTCCGAGGTACATAGCGTAGAATTTTCAAATTCGAAACTTAGTTTGACGAAGACGAATGGCAGGTGTAGGAGGAAAGTTTATGTGGTTCGCTGACTGCCACGCCCATAAATATTAATTTTGTGTAACTTCCGTACGGAAAGGCAAAACATAGTGTGCCAATATTGTCCGGAGGCTGGGTAATACCCAATGGGTATATCAAAGTCGGGCATGACCGACTTTAGATTTCTTACTTTTACTCTTTTTCGTTTTATATAATTTTTTTTTTTTTTTTTTTTTTGCTCCAATGGCCCAACAATTTGTTCAGAATTGTCAAACGTTTAAAAGCGAGTACTTCGTCTATCCGTCCGTTTTTTTAAATTTGTTTCGCTTTTTGTATTTTTGGGAAAAAATTTTGTTTAAATATTAAAACGATTGCCGAATGTCGCGCGGTCTTTGAGAAAGACGGCTGCATGTCAGTGTGGTTTTTATAGAGGATCTCCATGATATTTATTGCTCAAGTAAAGGACAATGAAATGCGACAGCTCTCAGTTTATGTATGCTGCTAATTGAAAGAGTTGTTAATCGTTCAATGTGGCGCGGATATGTTTGATATGGTTTAAAATTAAAAAAAAAAAAAAAATGCGTGTATTTTAAATAACTGAGATATTTACTCATCTCTCTGTCGCAATCGTATTCTATTTGCCTTTCATTGGCTGTCACTTGAAGCTGTGTTCCATCTTTAACATAAATATGTAGATATATGTATCTCCCTATGATTTAGTCTACTGTACTGCTGCGTTGGGAGAAACCATTTTTTTTTTTTTTTGATACAACCCTTTCAATTCACCTTCGGAACACGCATTTAGTCCTTTTTATATCTCCCTCCATATCTATAGCCACATCCACATCCAAATCCAAATAGGAAAATTTTGCCTAATGTGGCAGACATAAGCAGATGTCGTCTTAGCTTTCACTTGAAGGCGCTCAAGCGTGTGGTCATGAATACGTTGTAAATTCGCCTCATTGAACCAAAGCAAGCGAACAGGCTCATCATCGGAGGCCTGTCAGCGTCTCTTCCTTTGCAAAATATGTCATCATTTGGTCGCTTCAATATTTCCTGATTTGTTTTTCCCCAAATCGAAATAAAGTTATCTATTCGATTCCATCCATATAATGTACATACATACACATACAATGTGCATGCATGTATACATATAATATAGAATATAAAGAATAAATTTTTTTTTTTTTGTGTTTGTTTTGCCCTCCACTCGTTTCAAAATATTTATGATGTATGCCAAATCAAATGCCGCGATTCCGGTTAAGATACTTCTTGTGACTTCTGGCACCACGTGTCGTGTCCTCTGAAAGTGCATAAAAAATTTATAAGCGTCAGCATCATGGAAACGCAGGAGCTAGGGCAGAGAGCAAACGGTCCGGGCAAGCGAATGGCAATGAAGGGCATGGAAATGAAGTCGCAAGCGTAAAAATCTTGTGGTGTCATTTATGTCGTTCGCTTCATCGTCTCATGAGAACTTGCAGGCCACTTACAAGCACAGGGAGCTCGTGAGTCTTTTTGTAAGTAAATGCAAAAATGTGTGTGGCTGTGGCTGTGTGTGTTTTTGTGCGAGTGATAGTGAGTGTGAGTGTGAGTGCTTGTGTTTGTGTAAGTGGGAAGAGGCAATGTGTTGGCATTTGCCACAAAATTGTTGTGCATACTTGAGTGCGTTAACTCCTTGAGTCCTTGGCTTAACTAGTAAAGTTGTTTCAATCTGTTGGGCTCTGGGGTATTGTTGAGGTTACAAGTCCGAAAGCGTTTAAGTTTTATTTTGTTTTTAAAATATTTTATTGGATTTTTTGTATTTTTTTTTTTTTTTTTTTTTTTTATTTCTTTAACTCCGTACTGCGATTTTTCGAAATGAAAATGCACTAAAAAAAAAGCTACTTATATCCAGAGATCTAACATATTACTAATTAAAGGTAATAAAACTTCGAAAACTGGTGAATTTCATAGTTCAGACAATTCGGTAATTTGGACATTTAAATTTGTCCTATTGAAGAATTAAAGAATTCACGGTCAAAGCACAGCCATTTCTTCTCGATTGCAAAAATTTTAATTTTAGTTAAAAAATTAAATTTAATTTAAATAAAAGAAAGAGCATATCGTCGGCTTAAAGTGTTAACCTGCTAACTAACAATTTCAAAACTTTACAGGGTAAACAAAAAACATTTTTTTTTTCTCAAGACTTTAAGCTTAGGAAGGAGACCCAAAATATGGATGGTTCAGTTTTTTCCTATATAAAGCCTCTTCTAAATTCGATTCTGTGCACTATACTAAAGCTTTATTGGAGTCACTTGTTAGCCTTGTGTTGGCTGTGAACATTGACGACAATTGGACTTAGCTGTTTTACTCATCCCCAATTTCTCCGTATTTACAATTTGAAATTAAAAAAGGGGGTTTTTTTTTTTGCCTGACGATGCAGTGTGCTTTTTTCTTTCGAATGGCATCGAAATCTCAGAATCGGTTAAAAGTGGACTTAGCAGGTTTACACTTTAAGTCGACGATATGTATGATGATACGATTTTCAACTAGCAGAAATTTCTTTTCTGAATTGTCAAAAATAGGTATTAACTGTAAATTTTGGGTGTCCCAAAAAAAAAGTTGGTTTTTCCCAACATGCTTTTTCCGAAAGCTTTTGGGTTAAAGTACTTTTGCGAATTTTTTCAGATTTTTTGTGAAAGGTTTAGAGATTTTTCTATGCGGATTTTCGTTGAAAGGTCTTGCTTTTCTGAGATATTTTGAGTTATTATTCCATTTGTAATATTTTTAAAGATTTTTAGGCACTTATCGGAAGAAAAACAGCCCAGCTTTGTCATGCTTTGTCATGTACATACCTACACCTATAAAGTAAAATTTTTTTTTTTAATTTTATTGGTAATTTAGGCGCAATTAGTTACAGCCAAAGTTTGGGAGGTCAAAAAAAGAAAGCTTCATCAGTTCTAATGTTAATATAAAAATTGGGAAAGGTAATGACGCGGTTCTATAGACAGTGACGTCCTTTTAAATTCCCAATTTTTTTTTTTGCCATGTCAGCGATGAAAACAATTTATTAAGCCTTGAAGTATGCAACGCATTTTGTGATAATTTTTTTGAGCAATAAAAAAACAACGCCAGACCAGACGAGTAATATTTTGAAAAATTTATGTCTGAAAGAGAGGCCAAACAAACTCTTAAGGAGCATTATTTAAGCAATCATGAAAGATTATTTTTAAGATCCCAAAAAGTAAACTTTCTCCATATTAGGCTCCATGCTATTTACTCTCGAAAAAACAATAATTTAGAGCTCCTGTCGAAGCGTTTTTAGAGCATTTGCGCTCCGGAAAGTGAGTCCGTAGGAGCGCCGTATGGACTTTTTTGGTTGACTGGGTCTAAACGCATCTAAAAATGTTTAAAGAAAATATTCAAATGTAACTTTTTTTTTTATAGGAAATCGCAGCGATTCTCATCAGCTTCGATAAGCACAGCGAATGGCAATCGAAAGAGGTCAAAACCAGGTGAGTAAACTAATGCGAAAAAATAAAAAAAATATCTATAAATAAGTGGAAATTAAAAAGGAAAAAGTTAAAAAAATTTAAAAGACGTCACTAAATTAAGCGACTATAGAACAGTCAATCCTCGTACTTCAAGCTTTTTAACCCATGTTGGATCAAGCTATTTTTTTTTTTATTTTTTTTTTTTTTTTTGTAATTCAACACATAAAGGACATGTTATAAGGACACCATCAAATGATTTTGTGCTTTCAAAAAATGTCCGATTTTTTTTTGGGCCTGAAGGTGGTCGTGGTTTTCAACCATTGACTCTTGCGGATATGTGACATATTATTATTTGTAGAGGGACAATTGTGCACTGCGACCAGAGGTGATCTATTGTGCTATCCCGTGCTTTGTTAACACCAGCTCAATCTAAGGCTTTTGATAAGCGCTACGATTGATCTGGGATTAAATGTTTTTACCTCATCAGGCTGTGGAAACGCCTTGTTGAGGTATTTCAATCGCTTGGTGGCGATTGCCGGGCAAGAACAGAGCAGGTGAGTGGTGGTCTCGCACTGCTCTGTGCAGAATCGGCATATGTCCGTGTCTGAGAGCTTTATTCTCTTCAGATGGTACCCAACTGGTCCATGACCAGTCATGAATCCGGTTAGTAGGCTAATTTCAAGCCTACTGAGGCTTAGAATTTCCTTGGCTTTAAAACAGCCTGGTCTCAGGAGAGTTTTTTGCCTGCCGTAGGCCGTCGAGCATGGCCCAATATGTTTCCATGCCTTCAGGATGTTATCAAGATAGCTCGCCTGCACAGTACAGAAGGGTTCTGGACCTATGAAGTCTGTATCAGCTCCCTTCTTTGCTAGCTGGTCTTCTTCATTGCACTTAGATAGTTCCTGAAGAAGTTTTAGGCAGAGCAGCACAAGTTTTGAGCTCAAAACGTTGGATTGCTAGGCTTTTAGCTGCTTGGCTGTCCGAGTGAATGGCTATGAGCGCTCCAGAAAGGCGTCTTCTTAGACATTCTCTGGCGCATAGTTCAATGGCATAAATTTCTGCCTGAAAGACTAATGTAAATTTTCTCATCGGGACGGATAGTTTGAGATTGGGGCCATAGACATATACATAGGTACAATTTTACGCAGTAAAATGGCTAGGTGACATTTTTTTTAAATTTGGACTTTTGTCACGAATTTATTTTCATTGTAATTTAATTTTTTTTTTATTAAATATTGGTTATCTATTACAAAAAAAAAAAAAAAATTGTACAAAATAATTGTTCATATAAAACTAGGTGCGCACTTGGGTGAACGATCCAACGTGAAAATTTGCACAAAAAGCGAGATTTTATTGAATTTATCCACGGTCCGAAATGGGTTAAAGAATTTCCATACATGATAAAAACGAAACAAGAAACTCGAATCCCATAATTTTAAAGCTGAAGAAGCCCCGAAAAGGCTGTCTTACATCATCTTGTTCAAGTCTTACAAATTCTCTCTATGAGAAATCCCAAAGGAACGCGCGTTTTGCAAATGCCTAAAAAAAAAACTTCCGAAATAGTTACCTACCAAAATAAGGCATGTAGATATGTTAACCATTTCAATAGGGAACTCTGGACTTTTCACAAAATATAATAGTAAAAAGTAAAAAAAGAAGATTGACCAAAATCAAACAAACATGTCTTTTCAAATTTCAGACCCAAGAGTGGATCCTTACTGCTCTATTCTCGCAAAAAGGTGCGCTATCGTCGTGACGGCTATTGCTGGAAGAAGCGCAAGGATGGCAAAACGACGCGCGAGGATCATATGAAACTAAAAGTACAAGGCACTGAGGTAAGTTGCTGTAGTGAGGCAATGAGAAGTGCACACTAAAGGGAAGCGAAGCGTCTTCCCAACTGACCAGTGCAAGTCGAAACTTTTTTCCTGTATGTCGCCAAAAGGAATCGCACGCTGCGCAATTAGACAATTTGGGGCGGCCTTCGTTTTTAATATCCTTTTTTGCTGAATTTTTCGTCTTTATTTTTATGTTCTTTTGTGTGTTTTTTTTTTGTGCTATGTTTTGAGTGTATCCTTTTGTTCCAAGTGCGGTGGTAGCGTCTCTAATAAGGCACTTAAGCAGAGAAAGTCGTGTCGCGCTGGCTGGACGTTTGTCGTTAATCAAGATTTGCTAAGAAATTAATTTACAGCTTGACTGGACGAGTATGGGCTCGGCTCGTTTAAATCTTTTCCCCATCGTTTTTTTTATGTTTTTATTGTGTTTTTTTTTTTTTTTTTTTTTTTTCTATATTAAAAATATGCACTCATGAGTGGATGATTCCTGTGTACTTATGCCAGAGTTTTGGGTTTTCTTTTGTTGCTCGCTTCCAACTTCGGTATCACCGCTCTCACAGCGGGGCGTTTCTAATGTAATAAGTTAAGGGTTAAGCGTTTATATTTACAGGGATTTCAAGTGCATGCTGGCGTGGCATAACGTGACATGGCGTATCTATGTGCCAGTGTCAGTGCCTCACCTCCAAGGAGTCGTTGTGTAGCTGTTAAAAAAAAAAATAAAAAAAAGAAACGAACAAAGTAGAAAAAAAAGCGTATAATTTCACGCCAATTTTTCTTTTATTCATAACTTTTTTTCGCCGATTCTTGCACGTTTGTTGTCTTTTGCCAATCGCGATGCCTTTTTTTTTTTTTTTGTTTTGGGGCGATTTCTTTTTCCTTGTGAGATTTATGAATTGTTTGAAGACGGAAATGCTAAGACAACTGCCAGGAACGCTATTTCGCTGTCTGTCTGTCCGTCTTTCTGTCTATCTGTATGTCAGACTGTCTGTTTTGTTTGCCAGCAGATAACTAATTTTTAGAAATTCGAATTTCGCGAAATCCCCCATTCCAATTTGATTTAAGTAGTCGCGTCAAGTCAGCGGCATATCAGGGCATTTATCATCAGAATGTCTAGGAAAAAAAGGGTTCAATTCATTTTTGATTTTTTTTTTCTTCGTTTTTTTTTTTTTTGTTCAAGAGAAACATTTTTAGGTGGGGGTGTTTTGATTTTTCATGGAAAGGAACGATTCTTTTTTGTTTCTTAAAAATGAAATTAATTTAACTTGGTCTAATTACTTTCAGCAATTGCTTGCGCTATCTGTGCTCAAAAGCAAGACAAAAAAAAAAAAAAAAAATAAATAACATTTCTAAAGCTTATGTTAGAAAATTTAAAAGGAAAAAGCTGAAAGCCAGAAATATTTCATAAATATAAAAAAACATATTAGTGCGATTGATGTAGGCTCGCAAAATGTCTTCGTAAATTTTGCGATCGCAAATTTTCCAACGTTGAATGAACGACGACCCTTCGAAGGCGTTTCGCAAAATATATGTTTATTCAATTAAATATTCTTTCCTTTTTCGAATTAAGGCTTAAATCAATTTCACCTTACTTTTTTGGTTTTTCAAGCCCGATAGAGACTGTGTAGATACATACAAATTTTGACGGCTTATTTGATATTTCGAAAAATTTCCCCTTTTCGTAAAAAACTTCGAAGCTGCATGAATCCCACTATTGAATAGCTGCAAGCCATTTAAATCTGAATTAAGATAAATAATCATTGCAAATTCTTGTTTTTTATTTTTTTTTCAACTTTAATCTTTATCAATTAAGCCCAAAATCCAACATTGCGAGAGCGCGAGACGAGACGCACACAAATTTCAATACATTCAATCATATGGTTCAAGCTCCAATGTATCGCACTGCGAGACATCGTAGCGAGAATATTTTAAAAAATTGAATATTTCTCGTTGCGAGGCAATTTGACAGGTTAATGATGTAGCTATTTTTTGAGTACTCGCTATTGGGTACTCGTTTAAACTAATAAAAACAAAAACTGTTTACTGTTCTGTGAAAAAGAGCTTTTAGAATATTTCGCGAGCTTCGGTTCATTTTGAAAATTTTTTGAAGATTTTTGAAAATTTTGAATTAAAGTTTAAACTCAAGTGAAAGCGTATAATTTTTATGAGTACCCGGTACTCGTTAGATTGGTACTCGGTTCAAATATTGCATTACTAGAAGCGATATTATGCTTTCATCTGCGTGACGCAAAACTCTCATTGGAGATTGAAATGCGTCACGCAAAACATTTTCGTGACGTCGCTTACTCTCGCATCGAGCTCTCGCAATGTTGGATTTTAGGCTTTAGTATTGGTTTGAAATTTTTGATTATTGAGTCCTACTCATTTGGATTTCCGGTACAGTGGGGTCTCGCTATAAGTCGTTTCTCGTTCCTAAAAAATCGACGTATACCGAATCGACTTATAACGAATCAGTTTTCTTCATATGATTGTATGAAATAATTTCTAAATGGATCCTCAAAGCTCAAAAATTGATACACAAATTTTTTAAGTCAATAAAATGAAATTTCCCTACAACTGGCATCACTGCTCTAATGTCTGATTTCCAATTATTCGTCGGATGCAGAACGTTTTACGCTGCGTCCACAACAACGCAATTGATTTGAGCTGCTTCCATATGCTTGCATGTGTTTGCCTCAATTGACTGAACGCACCTGACGCGTCATTGGAGATGGCACTTAGGGGCGCAAAAGACGAAAAAAAATGTTCCCCCAAACTTTTAGACGTAATTGCGAATCATTCGCGACGTATAGCGAACCAGGGTGTTAATTGATACGCGACGTATGTGCGAATCGATGTATGACGAGGCGACTTATAACGAGACCCCACTGTATAACCGTAAAAAAATTGTGAAACATTTTTGAAAATCTTTAAGTTTTGAAAATTTTGATTGCACTTCCCGAAAAAACTGATAAATTAAAAAAAAAAAAAAAATCCCTATACAGTGGACTCGCGATAATGTCGAACTAATTAAAACCAGCGTTGTTCGACTTTTTGAGCCTTTATTGTTTGTTCGAATTTTAGGGTCGTAGTCTTCAACTCGGTTTAAGAACTTCGAATGTTTAAATTTACGAATATATTCTTTCAGTCTTCATGCCAGTTTAACTCAATCAAATACTTTTGCTTTATTGAAATTTTTCAGAAATTTTCACATAAAATTAATAAACCTGGTTTAAGCTCTCCCGAAGACTATGATTTGAAAGTTTAAACCTTCAAAAAGTGTAAACTGGGTTGAAGACTATGAGCCTTAGAGTAGTCAACGGACGAAAAAAAGTGTCCAAGTTTCCAAGGACATTGTCGAGTTTTCGCGAGTCCACTGTTGTTGGTTTCGCTAGATTAGTTACAGGTTAACTTTAAATCGATTTCGATAAGTTTGGCCGAGAACTAAGTTGCGGATTATTTTCGTTTTTGGATTTATTGATGTGTCTCGTTTTATATTTTTGTCTGTAATAAATTTTTATACTAAGAAATGGAGAAAAGATCTGATCCGTAAAGATTCGATGTGGTCACTTATTTTTACCATTTTTGGCCCATAGGCTCCCAAATCGGTTCGAATTTCATGAATTAAGTTTAGATTAAAATGAAGAAAAAAAAAAACAAAATGAGAGCTCCTGGCAGCACACTCATCATTCGATAACTTCTTGCACTTGCTGCAGACAGTTAAAAGGGTCTGACGGACTGCGGCATCAAGAAAGGAATTTTTAAATTTTGTTGATTTTTCGATAGATGCCATCTAAAAACACTTTTTAGTTTTCTATTTTGAATAGTCCTTGAAAATCCTTTTTTTAGTAAGCTTTTTTTTTATAAAATTTTATATCACAACAACTAATGAAGCTAGGAAGACGAAACAAATGTCCGAAATATCATAGAAAAGGCATCACTCATACGGCATGTAGGACGAGCGGGCGCATTAACGAATATCTCTAATTAACGTCCAACATGCCGTATGAGTGATGCCTTTTCTATGATATTTCGGACATTTGCACCGCATACGCACGTTTACCGCAACATATCAATACTGAGATCATCTATGTGCACTTGCATTTTTTTTTTGAATATGACACTGTTCCGCCATCCGATTTGAATATTTTTTTTGTCAAATAAAAGTAAATACTATAGGCTATATTTAAAAAAAAATTATAGAGCGGCGCGAAACTGGGAATACACTGAAAAAAATAGTTTAATTTTTCTTTTTAGTTTTGTGGGGAAAATTTTCTCAGTGTAAAAATAATAAAAAAAATTTTTGGATTCCCAGTTTTATTGGAAAACAGCCAACGTTTGTTTCGTCTTCCTAGCTTCATTAGTTTTTGAGATATAAAATTTTGAAAAAGAGCTTACTAAAAAGGATTTTCAAGGATATCTCAAGGACTATTCAAAATAGAAAACTAAAAAGTAGTCCCTACAGTGTTTTTAGATGGCACCTATCGAAAAATCAACAAAATTTAAAAATTCCTTCATGATGCCGCATGCCTTTGCTCAATCGGCAAGACCCACCCTTTGTTTACTTAAAATTTGAAGAGAATTCTATAGTTTCATCAATCACTATTTAAGAGGTCCAATTAGCTATTCTAATTGCTCAATTTTTTTATTTTTTATTTTTATTTTATTTTTTTTTGCTTTTCTAAAATGGTTTGTGGACCTCCTCTTTGAATTTCAAACAACAGATCTAATTTTGAAAAGACAATTTTTTTTTATTTGCACCCCCTCCCCACCGTTTTAACTCCAAGTGATTTCTTGTTATGAAAGAAAATAAATTTGATTACTCTTACGAGGACACAAAAACACATAAAAAAAAGAGAAGGATGTCGAAATTTTCTTTTTACGATTTTGTTTGTGTAAGAAATGCAAACACAGAAAGTGCTGCCTATTTTTGTGCTGAACTAATTCTTAATAACTCGTTTCCCGAAAGTACTCCCCTTCTGAATTTATCTTTTTCCTTCCACAGTGCATCTATGGTTGTTATGTTCACTCTGCGATTCTGCCGACATTTCATCGCAGATGTTACTGGCTATTGCAGGTACGTTGAATGATGACGCCTCCACAGTAGATAATCGTATGGATGGACGGACAGATGGATGGATAGAAAAATGAATAAATGAACGAAGACCTTTCGCCTTGAAAAATCATTAAATTTATTTTTCTGCTTATTTTTTTTTAAATTTTTTTATTTATTTTTTTTTATTTTTTGTCTCTTTTTTAATCTTTCTATGCTTTGCAATTACGTGTATAGAATCCCGATATCGTGCTCGTGCACTATCTGAACGTACCGTATCCGGATGATAATAAAATGGCGGTTATAGCGCCAAGCATAACATTGTGGGGCGATAAAAAGGAATGGACAAAAGAGGAGCTCGTCAGCCAGCTGAAACCGATGTGTAAGTAATTTAATGGAAGCTTGGGATGAAGCATGATTTTTTTGGGGGCGACCCTTTTTTTTTAATACTTTTTTTCCATTTATGTATTTCTTTTCCCTCTAGTGTCCACGGTGACCTCAGATGATGATTCTGACTCTGGCAATGATATAGAAATTTCGGTGAGTCTTGTTGAATTGTTGCCCGAGGCTTGATGTGAAAAAAAAAAAAAAAAAAAAAACACACAAAAATCAATCCTAATGGCTGCACTATTTTAGACCGCTGAGACCGTTGAATCGATTGTTTGCCAATTGATGGAGAAACAACGTCTATCGCGGCAGGCAGCACTCATCAAACAATTGGATTGTGGTTGCGGCGATGCTGCATGTGCCGATGGTAAGACTTGTACGCATCCAGTACTACGGCGTCCAGGTCTAATGAAATCGACGACGACAGAGAGGCAGCGTTTTTCCAGCTTACAGGATGGCAATCATCAACAACAGTTGACAGCAACACATGCTGTTGCTGGCAATGGTACACCGAATGTGGTTGTGGGTAATAAGGTAAGTGTCGAAGACGTAGATAATGGTGAAGGTGAGGGCCAACAGCTCAGACGAGTGTCTTATTCCATCCATTCCCACATTTAGCTTTATACACGCTGGTCAGAACGGCGTTTACGTGATCCCAATGTCGACAATCATCATTTCCCACAGCAACAACAGCAGCAACACAACAACAACAACAGCAACAACAACAACAACAATTCCAAATCATTCCAAACTCTCAACAACAACCACTTAACGAACACGCTGCTTATCAACAACAGCAGCAACGTCAGCAAAATAATAATCATCAACAGCAGTCTCATCAATTGTTGACCACAAGAAACAATCTAGTCATACAGCAGCAGCAACAGCAGCAGCAGCAACAACAACAACAACATCAAATGCAACGCTATGCCACGCTTGCTAATCAACACACCAACAACAACAACAATAATGGCAACAATAATAACAACAACAGCAACACTAATAACAACAATAAAAATAATTCACAATTAAATAATGCATTGCAGCAAAAGGTAAATATCAAATCAACATCAACAGGCAGTAGCAGCAGCAACCCTCCTCAACATCAAAGCCTGAATGAAGTATTTTCCAATCAACACCATCAACATCAACAGCAACATCAACTCCAACAGCAAAACCACATGTCGACAAATTCAATTTGCGATAATAAAATTAACCGCAACGCAAATAACCCAGGCAACATTAACACCGAAAACCATCATCATCATCCTTCCGTTGTGTGTGACGACGTTGCCAATCAAATGAATACCGATTTGAATGCTATCAATAATAATAATACCAACAGCAGCAGCAACAATAACAAACAACAACAACAACAACAGCAACAACAATTACAACTATAACACTCCCAGTGCAAGAATACAAGAACACCAACACTACAGCAAACAGCAACAACAAACATCAATTGAAACGAATCAAACGAATGAACAACCCCTTATAGACGGACCTCCTTCCAATATGACCAGCACGACAAACACAAGCAGCCATAATAACAATAATAATGACGGCAGCACCAATTCTACAATCGAACCGATGTGCATGTCGCCGGAACACCATCCCACACCGCCTACCCTAACCACAGCAGCAACAACAACAACAACAGTATTCATCAATGGATGCGAACTCTCCATCCCATATAACGAGAGCGTCAACGATGGGGCATATAGAAACCTCACATAGTATTGAGGTGAGTGACACTTATTAGAGTCACAATTTTTCAGGGTAGCCATTGATATAGTGGGTGACATTGGCCTAGAGGATTGTACTCAGTTGACTCATTCCAATTGGGCATCAATATATAGTCACCTAAAGTGGAAAACCCAATGAAAATTGGGGAACTGAGCCCTTGATACTTTTTTTCATTATTTAAAAAAAAAAAAAAAAAAGTGATTGTGTTTTCTCACAGACTTTTTAACGCTCTCAATTTATGACTAGGCCAAAAGAAATTAATTAAACTCAAAACCTAAACGCATGCACTTAAATAATAAATATCGTTAAAATCAACTGATATTGATTTAAACCCTTAGAAAAGGATCTTAATAAAAGGATTTGAAGCCTTGTCCAAGATGTGTTGAAGTTGAAATGTCTACAAAAAATGATCAGATTTCTCACTACCCAGCTAGCATTTCTTGAAATTTTTTATCGAAATCCACTCTTTTTCGAGTCGCCTTTCTGATTAAAATAATTAAATATGCACTTAATTTCTGATCAGAAATGATACTTTCGTTGGGAGAAAACTGAACCCTAGCTGCGACTCTTCTTGGGGAGTCATATTTGATATCGTTTTCGGGTCTTTCCGAGATGTATTTTTAATCGTTTTGAATTTTACGCTTTGATTGCTTTTTATTTCTAATTTTGATGAACCTCGAAATGCCCGTTTTCTAGGCAGGTGCTCGCTCACCTATCGATAACGTGTTTGCCAAATCGAAAGTCAGGGATTTTTTTTTTTTGTTTCGTTTATAACTTCAAAGTCAAATAACTTTTTTTCTTTAACTTTATTCAATTTATTCATTCATATAACATAACAACAGGCTGAATAATCATAATTCAATCCCCTACTGGATGAATTGACGATTGCTCTATATTTTGTTTTTGTACTTTCAATACGATTCGCTTTTGAAACATATTTAAAGGGGCTCGCAAAAGACTCGTAAATGAAACTTCTGATAAAAAAAAAAGTGTCTTCCAAATGCTAGCTGGGTAGCAGAAATATTCGTAATATTGACGTGCATACTTTTAGGTGTTGAATTCAAATAATTTCTGCTCTCTTATTTATCACTAGGGCTCGGATTTTTATGCTTTTATAAATTTAAAGCATACTTTGCGGATCAAAAACTTTTAATAACCGACATTTTGCGAATAAGTTGAGGGAATTTCAACCTCAAACCGCTTTTCTAATTTCAAAAAATGCACATTGAAGTTAAAAATCGATTTGAATCTGAACTTTATGTGAGTTGAACAAAATTTTTACTCCATAAAGTATGCTTTAAATTTATAAAAGCATAAAAATCCGAGCCCTATTTATCACTCAATCTCAGTAAAAAAAATCAAATCATTTTTACTTCGGATATTAAAATCTCTAAAAGATATTGAAAATTTGGTGAAACAATTTCCTGTCACCTTGACTCGTAAGAATAAAAAAAAATTCTTTTTAATATACGACCTCTACTACCGCAATGTATTATCTGCCCGTGACCAAAAATAAGCCCGATATCCATCACTTTCGTTTTCATTATTTAAGTAAAAGGAATCTAGCTGCCTTTCCTGATAAATTAGTCAAAGGAAATTCCTCAGTACATAACTTCAGTGTTTTATGAACACCGAAATGACAAGTTTCAAAAACGACTTTCCCCTTTAGATTAAAAGCCTTCTTCGACTACAGACCTGTGATGATCCCATCTTCGTACACCAAGCGCTCAAAGAGACATTCTCGGCGATTAGAATAGATCGTACCACAATTCATTTAAACTGATTCGTTATTCAAATCAATGTGGTCGTTTTTAGTTGGGTTCTTCTGGGGCAAAACTATCCATTACATCTAAAAATCCAATCCATTTACTCATTTCATTTTTCACATTCGCAATCATTCACCTTCAGGCTATCGATTATCGGCCATAACTAATCATGTTTTACTTTTGTTCCTTTTCATTTTCCAGTTAAATTCTTCCAATAGTAACAATATTTCTAGCAACAAAGCCAACAACAATCGAAATAAAGAGTACAACAACAACAATACCAGTAATAAGAAAATTGTAAAAAATGAAAATTTAAATGGTTGTGCAACAACACTTGGTGCTTCCAGTTCCCATATCGTCGTCTATAATGCTTCCACAATTTTAGAAAATATAACAGAGAATCCTTTAGGGGAACCTCAGCAATCACGAAATGCAAGAATCGATTTTGACAACACTACCAACAACGATGGCAATAAACAACAACAACAACAACACAACAGAGCCATTCGGAAGAAGCAACCATAAGTTTCTTTAACGAAACGCTTGATCTATCGCAGGAGGACATTCAGCGTACTCTGGAAGCCAATATGCCATTTAGTTCAGATGCCGAAGCAGCGCAGACGTTCAAGAGTGATGACACAGTCGAACATGCCGTTGCTGGTGGAATAAATTGCGGCGAAGCTGATGGAGGAAGAGTACGCAGCGTAGCAGGAGGAGAAGTAGTCGGAGTGGTCGGAGTAGTCGGAGTAGTCGGAGCCGGAGCCCGGGCCAATACCTGTAATGACGATGACGATGATGCCGATGCTGATGATGTATTCGCGAATTTGGATGCATTCGATATGTTGGTTGAATTTCCAGAGCTGGATTTGGATGATAAGCAGGCCTTAAGCAGTAATGATTTGACTTTGCCAGGCGTGCCAACTGGCCAATTGTCACCGTATGAGCAAAAAGTTGAAGTCAATACGGAAACCGTTCAGACGGAAATGGAGAAAAAGCATTTGCTAACGATTTGTGACTTCAGTCCGGAATGGTCATATCCTGAAGGTGGTGTCAAAGTCTTGGTCGCCGGGCCATGGACGTCAAATTTGAGTTACACCATTTACTTCGATTCGCAGCCAGTGCCGACGATGCTGGTGCAAGAAGGTGTCTTGCGCTGCTATTGTCCTGCACACGAAGTCGGCTATGCAACATTGCAGGTCTCCAGCGATGGTATCATCATTTCGAATGCGGTAATGTTTGAGTACAAGCATACACATTGTCAGCAAGCTGCTACGGATGCCAATACAAATGATTGTCTATATAAATTCTCGCTGCTTAATCGTCTGTCCACGATCGATGAGCGTTTGCAGTTGAAAACGGAAAAAGTCGGTGATTCATTGGTGAGTTAAGATTGGACAGTTAATTTTTTTTTTTTTTTTTTTTTCATTGAAATTATATTGCTTTTTTTCTAACTTTTATTCCATTTAGTCCTCGCAATGCTCAATGCTACTGCAGCATGATTTCGAAGAAAAGCTCGTTGGCTATTGCCATCAATTGACTAGAGGAACTTGGATTGGCGGGAGCAGTAGCTCGAATTTTTGGGCCACTAGTGATTACAAAGGCATGACGCTCCTTCATTTGGCAGCAGCACTTGGATTTTCTAAATTGATCTGTGCCATGCTCAACTGGCGTTCAGACAATCCCAATATGGTGCTTGAAACTGAGTTGGATGCCTTGAGTCAAGATTTTCATGGCTATACACCAATGGTCGATATTAATATATTCATTCCTATGCTATTGAAATGTAATTTCTATTGTCATGTTTTTTTTTCTTCTCTCTTTTTGAATAGGCTTGGGCTTGCGCTCGGAATCATTTAGATACCGTTTCCATACTATACAAATGGAATCATAATGCTCTGAAGATTAAAAATCATGCTCAACAAACGCCTTTGGACTTGGCGGCAATAAAAGGACATAAGAAATTGGTGAACGAAGTCTATAGCTGGGAGCAAGAACGTCTGAGGAAACATAACGACCGTTCGGCATCACTTGGTAGCTTGTCAATGCATCTAAGCTCCTATTCGGTGAGTTGGTTATGATATGATATTGAAAAAATTATTTTATTAACGATATTCTCGCTTTCAGCTTAATAGCATGCTAGCAAAGCCACTTGGCGATAATGAGCCGGCATTGGGGGCAAAAAAGTACATTAGAAGCAATAGTGACCACATCGATTCATATTCACTCTTCAACTCGACATTGGACAATCAGAAGCAACACGATGGCGTCTTTCTTAGGCCAATAGCTTTAGCAAGGTATCGAAAGTTTTCTCTATTTTTATATTTCTCCATCTTTATATATCTCAATCTATGTCTCTCTATTTGTAATATTTTCTCTCTTGTTCTTTACCTCATTTTCTCTCTCTATTTTTATCTCATTTTCTCTCTTGTTCTTTACCTCATTTTCTCTCCTTTGCGAATCTCTCTATCTCTTTCTATTTATCTCACTCACTAACTCTCTCACTCTCTCTCTCTCTCTCTCTCTCTTTCCCTCTCTGTCACTTACTCACTAATTCTCTCTCTATTCTTCGTTTTTTTTTTTATCTATATCACAACAGCCAAAGTCCTCCAAACAATAGCCGCTTTTCAAAGCGCTCCTCAATCGATAGTGGTATCAATATGGATATGCGGAGTCGCACGGGCAAGTACTTCAAGGATCTAACTCGTCTTCATACAAGTTTGGATATACATGACCAGTTTACGACCTCTTTTGTTGGCGTTGAGCCAGCTTTGAACGCGTTTGGGGCTTCCGGCTCAGCGGCCATTCCAAATTCAACAAATCCCTCTGCGTGTCTTTTATCGTCCTCCCCTTTGCGAAAAATGGATTTTGCACTATGTAAGTAAAAACTTTCGCGATCTCTCCGATAAATTAAAAAATTGGACTATCCTATTATGGTTCTTTTTTTTTTTTAAATAAAATTTTTTTTTATATTTTTCGTTAAATTTTCGGATTCGAACATTTTGCTTTCGAATTTTTTTCGAATTTTTTTAAAATTAGGCGAAGTTTCCACTGGCGATACGAGTCCTTTGCCGGCCGATAATGAAAACGATGACACGTCGTCGACCATAAATAATGATGATGATATTACCGATATCAATACCGAAACCGAGCACGGTGTTGTAGGTCAGTGTTGCGTGTTACGATTATGTGCTGTGTGGCGATAGAGAGAGAGAGAGTGAGAACGAAGGAGAAAATGAAAGTGTAAACGCTAGAAAATCATTCGTTCTATCGATCAATCCCACACACGCTATCGATATTCGTAACTGAACTATACTAACTTTGTATATTTGGTCGATGTTACTTGTTGTTGCTACATGTATTTCTATTTTTATTTTTTTTTTTTTATAATATGTATCCTTAATTTATCTCCAAAATTTTTGGGGTTCATATGGGGCACCACGGAGAAGGGAAGGGAAATGTGTAAATGTGAATGTTTTATACACATACACATAAGGATAAGGGATTAATCTGTGTGACAAAAAAATTGTATTTAAAAAACACACGCGTTGCCATATATAAATCTTTTTTTTTTTTTTTTTTTTTTGTTTTAATACGTTGAAGAGTACCCTTAGCGATTTGTCCTTTCCCTTTTTTTGGTGATGCCTCATTAATGTAAATAAATATATTTTTTTAGTACTCAACTGTTGAAAAAGCTTGGTGTTTCTTGATGTCGTAAATAAAATTTGTTGAAGTCAAATTTTTGTAAATCCTTTGGACAATTTTGTCGAGAAAAAACAAAAAAAAAAAGAACTAAAAAAGCGTATGAGTGCTCGAGCAGCAAAAAGTTGCTTTGTTCTAGCATGCATGCTGCAGTGCGATAAGCTGCTACCTATGACTATGCCCTAACACAAAGAAGTAGTTAACTTGGCTAACCGAACTTTTACATAAAAAAAAAAAAAAAAAAAAAAAACATCAAAGACTAATCAACTAGAGTAAATCACGCTATCTATGTAAAAAAAAAAAAAACAAACGTGTAAATATGTGTCTAATTGTAATTCTCTAACACCTTAATGTATGCAATGTAATTTGTATATACCAACGTTAAAACACATAAATATCAATATAAATGTTTAGTTGTTGTTGTTACTGCCTCGTGTATTTACAATTTGATATAATGGCGATGTATTTCGATTATTTATTTCATAATTTCAAGAAATAAAATATGAATATTTTCAATAATTTTATTTCAAAACTTTCAGGGGATTCTGACGCTAAAGTCTTAACCTTAGCTGAACACATAATTGCGGCGATGCCGGAGAGGATTAAGGTTTGTACTTATTATGATTATAAATTTTTTCAATTTCAACTGATTTGTTAAATTTTCGAAATTTCATTCTTCTAAAAAAGAACGAAGCCGATGAAATGATGGTGCTGGGCAGCCCAATGACAGAACCCCTTAATTCTGAATCATCGGGATTGAATGACGGCTTTATGGATCCCCTGCTCGACTCATTGCCCAATACACATTTCGATAGCGATTTCAATTTTGACTTCCATGAAAATAGCTATCGTTATCATGATGTTAGCACACCATGCTCAAGTCTTAGTCCAGCCAGTTCGGGCCCATTACAATCTCCGGCTAGCTACTCAATTTTGGGTACCGATCCGTCTGTAAGCTCACCAAGTCCGCCGCCATCGACTAAACAGTTAACCGAATTCTTACACGCTTCGAGCAGCAATCAATATCCATTCGAAGCGGATTTTTCCAAGTTAACATTGACAGGTAAAACTCTTGCTGCTGCTGCTGCTGCTCATCGAATTTTACGAAATAGTAGTTTTTAATAATTATTGCAATTTGATATCGGAAATTCTAGACACCGAACAGCGTGAATTATATGAAGCTGCTATATGCATACAGAAGGCTTACCGATCCTATAAGGGACGTCAGAAGCTGGAAGAGCAAAATAAGGAACGTACAGCTGCGATTGTAATACAAAATTATTACCGTCGATATAAACAATTCGCTTACTATCGTCAAATGACAAATGCCGCATTGGTCATACAGCATGGCTATCGATCGTACTGTAAGAATAAACGTTTTAAGAAATCGCAATCAACAACGGTTGTCACTGCAATGAACCCATTGGCGGCGAGCAGTGGTAGCAACGATTCACAATGCTTGTCCAGTTTTTATGATCACTTTAAAAAGGATCAACAACAAATGCAAAAAGAATTTACTTCACATTCGAGCTCACCTAAGGAAACGAGTCCTTCGGGCCCACTTAAGTAAGTAGCGATTACAAAGTTATGTATGTATGTACATACACATATGTATGTGAATTCGACTTTTAATTCATGTAATGCGATTACAGACGAACTTATTCACAATCAACGCAAAATCAGGCTGCCAGAAAAATTCAACAATTTATGCGACAATCACGTATCAAGTAAGTAGAAAGAAACGAGTCTAGTGTGGCTATAATCTAAGAAAAGGGAATATATATTATGTATATCTATGATAGGAAAATATAGAATTATTTTCTACATTGTAATTAAGCTTAAAACTTTCATTAAATTTTAATATTAACCCATGCAAGCATTTGGGATGGCAACGTTACAACTTTGGTAAGATTCTTCTTATTCGGATCGCTTTGTTTGGGGTTTTTTTTTTTTTTAAAATTTATTATTCGAAAAACAATTGTTTTCATCTCCTGAAGCGAAGAATTTTTTATCTTAACTTGGTTCAATATTTTCCTCCTCAGACTGCAGAGAGAACGAGCCGAAAAAGAGAAGCTGGTGCACCAACGCAGGGAGGAATACCTTCCAAACTTGCTGTTTCAAGGACAAACAATGGAAGCAGTTGCATGCCAATCCGGAAAAAGGTAAGACTACAAAAAATATTAAATAACCCTAAAGAAATTTATATAGATTAAATTCAATAAATTCAAAAATAAAACGAAAGAATAGAAATACAAATATAATATAAATTAATTAAATCAAAAGGATTTAAAAAAAAGTATATAAAACAACAAAAAATTAATTTAACCCACCGTGCATGAATGTAGTAATGTATACAAACATAAATCGATTTACTTCACAAAGTCAAGCGGTTTAAGTCGAACTTTGTCACATAGCTAACGTGGTCGAAGTGGTTAAGACGCTGGTAAAGATGCCTGATGATGAACTCGTAGCTGGGTTCAAAATCGATCGCAACAGATTTCCACGTTCGACTTTCGGCAATCGAATAAAATATTTTTTTCAATTGCCAAAAAACTAACAAACATTTCGTAACAGAAATGTTTGGACCCTAAGCCCGAGGAATAGAAATACAAATAAAAAATAATATAAAAATTAAAATAAAAAAAATTAAATAAAAAATAAGAGATAATATACATAAATACTTAATGCAGTGTTTTCTGGTTAAATGCGTCGACGGAAACTGCACGCTTTGTTGTACATATAACCAGAGAATATCCGAAATCTCAATCTCGCTTATTTGCGTCAACAACACATATACAGTATGCTCCCGGAAAAGTTAATTCTCACAAAAGTTAATTGATGGGAATAGTCAAACGAAGTTTTGCTCTCATGGAAAGCCTTAAAAAGTTAATGTGAGACGGCATATAAGCGAGTAAATCGGCTCTAATTTTACAGCTCGAGCAAAACACTAACCACTCTTATAAGCTAGATACGCATATTAGCGAGACGCATATAACCAAGAACCACTGCAATATATAACTAGTGAAGTTAAAATAAATAATCAACAAAAAAAATGAAAAATAAATAAAATACATAACGAAAAAGACAAAAAAAAAAGAAAATATAAAAATAAAACACACTTCATTAAAAAAAATTTTTTTTCAATAAAAAATTATAAAAAAATAATTTTAACAAATTAAAAAAAAAAAAAACAACCCCAGACAATAATAATATAACAATTGATTCCTTTGCTATTCAGCGCAGATGAATTGCAAAAAATCTGAATTTGAATTTATTTTTTCCACTCTATTCAGTGAAATAAGCTCCAACAGTTTGAATATTGTATATCAAACAACCCCAACAAGCCGGCAACAGCTGTAAACTACGAAAAGAGGAAGACGCAAGGGAGAAAGCAAACGAGTTCTTCACTTGACAAAACTAGCTACCATTGAGCAATCAGATTGGTCAGGAAGGTAGTTACAGCGTGAAGGCATTCTTTTGAACATATGGTTGTAATGTGCCACTTTTATGGGAAGTCCTTAGCCAAAGCTCTCTTGCAATTAATTTAAAGAACAAGCGGCATTTTTGAACTTAATCGCTATGCATCCATAAAAGCGGATCACATAGAAAAAACTCTTAATAGCTTTATAAAATGAGTGAAAAAAAAAAATTAAACGAAAAGCAAACAATTTTCGAACTTTTTTTAGAAGTAGCTGTTTTTAGTGAACTTTTTTTTTTTATATTTTATTATGCACTGTTGCAAGATAACTTTCAACTTGAAAAGAATATATGAATTTCTTCTTCTTAAAAATTAAAAAAAAAAAAAAAAATTAAAAAAAAATGTATTAAAAATATTTAAAAAAAAACTCGTTGGACTTAAACTTAAAGCCTCTTATGGAACTTACGAATTGTTTTACTAAAACTGTCTGTCTCTTTACTGCATACACATTTACTACTCTATATAGGAGAAGCTAAGATAAATGCGCTTTTCCCATAAAGTACATTTTTATTCAAATAGTACGTAGCTATTTATACATACATAACTTGAAATATATACCTATATCCATTCGAAAAATATATATACATACATATATAGTGTTGATCGATATCTCGGATCCATTCACGTTTGTTAGTGAGAGGAACTCTATTACCCACGAACTTGAAAGAACTTATTAAAGGCGCCTTTTTAAAATTACTAAATAGCAATTTAATATTTTATGTAGAAATTAAAAACAAAAAGAGGAATATTCATATTTAAATGAGAGAAAAAGAAATTAAAAACAAAAAAAAAAACTCTATATAAATTCTCTATATTTGATAAAGAAAACACACCTAAACACCACTTACTAAGCTAATTGTTAAAAAAAAAATATATAAAAAAATTCCTAAGAAATCTAGTAGAAAATTCATAATTCCTCAACATTGATGGATACCCATCCCTATTGCTATAAATCCGATTAGATATTTTTCTCGAAAGCAGTTCTGAGAGGAGAAAACCAAAACGAGTATCTTAATAATATTCTTTTCTTCCTACACTTAAGAGCATAGTGTGATTAATGACAAAACCGAACAAGTTGAGCCATTTGCACTTTTTAAAACAAAATACGTATAACGATCGTAGGTCGTTTTATATTTGAATTTTTTTTTTTTTTTTTTTGCTCCTTCTTAATTTCATTTAAAAGAAGTAAACAGAAAATCGACATTGTACTTAAAAACGTTGAAATGAAATGAAAATAATCCAAGCTCAGTTTTACGTTAAAGTTTTTTATTAAAAATAATATGAGAAATAATTTTCACTGCACTCATATTTCGAGGACAAATGATTGATTTCAGTTTTAATTCACAATTCAACTCAAACGTTTTCTGCAACAATTTTTTTCTTCGAATGCATCAGCGCTATCCAAATCGATATTTTGAGTATTGAAAATACTCTTAACCCATTATAGTACATTGATGCCATATGGCGGCATCACTTTGTCACGTTTCAGTCTTTCGGGCAATACTCACCCATGCATGAACAAATTTGCATTGGCACACATTTGAAAGATATTCTTTTACTTTACTTGGACATTCACATTGGACATTGCTATTGAACTTTCGTCATCATAAACAGGAAACTACAAAAAAAAAAGAAGAAGAAATGCCGGTTAATATACATACTTAATTTCCTATTGAACTCATATGGGAGATAAAGCAACAGAAAATTTGGATTTGATCGAATATCAATATTAATCTCAGCTAAAATTTTCGATCAAAAGCAGCGTCACTTCTTCGAGTCGCCTTTTTGATCAAAATAATTAAATATGCACTTAATTTCTGATCAGAAATTATACTTTCGTTGGGAGAAAATTGAACCCTAGCCGCGACTCTTCTTGGGGAGTCATATTTGATATCGTTTTCGGGTCTTTCCCGAGATGTATTTTTAATCGTTTTGAATTTTACGCTTTATTGCTTTTTATTTCTAATTTTGATGAACCTCGAAATGCCCGTTTTCTAGGCAGGTGCTCGCTCACCTATCGATAACGTGTTTGCCAAATCGAAAGTCAGGGATTTTTTTTTTTGTTTCGTTTATAACTTCAAAGTCAAATAACTTTTTTTCTTTAACTTTATTCAATTTATTCATTCATATAACATAACAACAGGCTGAATAATCATAATTCAATCCCCTACTGGATGAATTGACGATTGCTCTATATTTTGTTTTTGTACTTTCAATACGATTCGCTTTTGAAACATATTTAAGAGTCGTTTTCGAGGGGGCTCGCAAAAGACTCGTAAATGAAACTTCTGATAAAAAAAAAAGTGTCTTCCAAATGCTAGCTGGGTAGCAGAAATATTCGTAATATTGACGTGCATACTTTTAGGTGTTGAATTCGAATATTTTCTGCTCTCTTATTTATCACTAAATCTCATCAAATATATTTAAGAATCGTTTTCGAGTCTTCTTTTAACCGTGCGTGTGATTAATCCCTTTTTAATCATCAAATTTGCTCGAAAAAGACCTCCAAATGAATCTACTGATAAAACGGTCTTCCAAATGCTATTTGTGTAAGAGTGAACTAATAGTCCTTTTTCCGTTTTTGAAAAAAAAAAAACTAATTTCCTTTAAATTCACACGGTATATTTCATTGGTTCACATTTATGTGTTGCAGAAAACTGTTATACTATAAAATTGCGAATTGAAAACTTAAATGAACACGTTCTTTTTAATGTCATCCGTCCACTATAGCAAAATATAATTAAAAGTTATTATGAGGCTATCTTAAACTATTATCCATTTCGTAGAGCATGAAATTCCTATTCAAAATTAAAAAAATTAAAAAAAAAAAAACAAATTTCATATTTTGTTTTCGATTGTCTCAACCTTGAAAGTACAGTGCATATTATCAATCTATAAGCAATATGGAAAATGTGCAAATGTTTGTAAAACCAAAATTTACTGTAAGCAATCCGATGAAAATCTAAAGTAACTTAATATTTAACCCAGATTTGTATAATAAGAGATGGCAAGCGATAAGAAAAGGCTGTGAAATCTCTTGAAGATGTTAAGGAAACGATGTTGTAAAGAATGTCAATAGTGCTTACCGAAGTAGGAAAAACAAAAAAAAAAAAACAAAAACGAAGAAAATGAACGAAAAGAAAATTTATGTAACTTTTGTAAAGGAGAAATAGAAATGGAAATGAAAATGTTAATTACAGTCAGCAGCGATGAGTGTCCATTCAAATATACAATTTTGAATCGAAACAGCATTACAGCGTAGCGATGGCAAAAAATTGACTATATCGATATATTTTCGAAATATATAGGTACGCAATTCTATGATATTTCGACTATTGAAAAAATTTGTAACGATTTTGAAATATTTTAATGATTTCGCAATATATCGATATATATATATATATGTATATGATTGCATATATGGTTGCCATGGCTACTTTTATTTGATGTACGTGCAGCTTTGAAGGCACACGTAGCCACCTCGCATTCACAATTTTTCCGCTTTTGCTCAATTGCTGACTTTTTAAATCACTCTACCTGAGAAGGCTAATTGCATAGCTGAAGTAATTGAGTGACATAAAAGAGATATGTTTTCATTATCTTGTCCCTCTTTTAATGGAAATAATATATTTATATTTAGCGAATGTTTTAGATCTCTATAAATATTTGCCTATTCAAATCTATATACCTATATACATATATATCTTCCAATTAGATTGTACTTGAAATCCAACTGATATGCCTCTGTGACAAAAATCCAATATTTTTCCAATCAAATCTCCTCTATAAATCACTTTTTTCCCCCTGGTGGGTATTAGCAGACAAAAAATATTGAAAGTTTTGCATGGTGCTTTTCTTAATCATTTATCAGTCTTGAGTCCCTATGCTTATTATATGATTATGTATTTATCAGAAATTTCTCTCAACGTAGTGATAGAATTCTTCAGTCCTCTTTTTCAAACAATAATTTCAAATGCATTCAGTCAATCAGTGGGTTACGAGTGGGCTCGTGACATTTGAAGAAAATTATGATGCACTCCAAAACCCGATTTTATGAACTACTTTTTTGATTTAATAATCTTTTCGATGCACATACACTAAACGCATTCAAACACAAACCAACACAAACAAACACAAACAAACACAAACAAACACAAACAAACACAAACAAACAACAAACAAACACAAACAAACACAAACACAAACAAACACAAACAAACACAAACAGAAAAACACAAACCAACACAAAAAAACACGAACAAACACAAAAAAACACAAACAAAAAATAAATAAACAAACAAATAAACAATAAACATATACACTAAAGACAAACAAACACACAAAAACACACAGCAAACAAACAAACAATTGATATACAAACAAACACAAAAAACACAGCCAAAAACAAACAAACAAACACAAGCATACACACTAAAGGCACATACACACGCACTCAATTAACTAAAAATCGAAATATTTCACAATTCAATGAATTTTGTAAATATGAGAAAGAAAGAAAAAAAAAAAAAACTTAAGTACCTTAAGCCAATCGGCAAAAAACTAAAATTTAAAATTAAGAAATTTTCCTTGAAATAATGATATTCAAGCGAATGGCCCTTAAAAGCGATGGTAATAAAAACAACTTTATTTCGTCATTTTGCTCAACGTTTCGTTCCTTTTTGGGAACATATTCAGGAGTGTTTAAGGATCGTAAAGCTTACTTGAATATCGTTATTTTCATAATATTATCTATCCTTTGTTCACTAACTTCCAAATCGAAGGAACTTTTCATTTGAAAAGAACACTGATTAACTCTTATAAAAACGAAATGAATAATAAATAAATAAATAAATAAATAAATATAGTAAACGTTCAATATCTCTTAGAAACACCAATTTTTAAGAAAAGCATATTTAAATTAATGGGACATTTCACGTGAAGCGTACAACGAAAAAAGGGTCATTTTCGCATTATAATATGTACAGTTCAAAATGGAACGAAAAGATTGTGCTTGACAACAATGCGCTCGCTTCGCTGTTACTGAGGGAAAATTGCTGGGTACGCATGTTCAATGCTTTGTATCTCCTTAACTAATGAGTATCCCCTTTTCAAACTTACGTGACATGTTCTTGATACTTCAAGCTTAAATTCGCAAAAAAAAAAAAAAAAAAAAAAAGTTGCTAAGTTCTTTTAATTGTTCGTTAACCATTTCACCATCAATTTTACACTGAAAAAAATTTTATTTTTGATATTTTGTAAACTCTTCAATAGCTCAATAAAAATTCTATACAAATCGTTACTATGTACTTATTTTTCAGAATTTTTTTTATTCGAAATATTGCATGAAAAAAAAACGTTTTTTTAATTTTTTAATTTTTAAAAGCCTATATCTCGAAATCTAAGTGTAATATACAACCAAAAAATTTGTGCCCTCTAACTCATATATATATATATTCTCTAGAGGTACAATTATTGATTCAAATATGAAGAATTTTCGGAACATTTTCCTTTTTTTCGTTGTCCGCTTCACGTAAAATGCCGCGCCGCTAATATATAATATATAATCATATTAATTGCTAAGCACTAGAAAAAGAGTCGAGAAAACCTAATTCAATAAAAAAAAAAATATGAACTAAGATTCAAAAAAATTTATTTCAAACAATATTAAGAGAAAATATTAATATATTTATAAGAAATTTAAAAGGAAATTAAAAATGAAATTGAAATTGAAGGTGGAAAATGGAAAATGATTGTCAATAGAAAGAAATAATAAAAACTATTTATAATCATCAATATAAAGTGGACTTACGGGGCGAGAAGAAGATTACACTCCTTATGCGAATGTGAAGCAAATACGAATTTGTTAATTTCCCCTCCCCCTCATGAACACTTCAGCAAAAAACCGTTTAACCAAAAAGCTTTAAGAAACCAGTTACTTTTTTCGTAATATAATAATTCTTAAAAAACAAAAATCCAAGAATTTTGTATCCAAAAGTCAGATAAATAGATTGAATTGATGCATATATATATACACACAACAAAACGAAATAAATATATATATACATATATATACAATATACATTTAAAATAATTACTAAATGCTAAGCGAACGTAGGAAAGCAAGAAACAGAGTCTTATCTTCTCACTTTTAGTGCATATTTTACTGAAAACTTACTACAGTAGCTTTGTCCTTGAAGACTTTGGCAAAACAGATAAAAAATATTTAACAAAAAAAAAAAAAACACTTTTAAACATATTTTCACTGACTATATTATTAATAGAAAACTGCAAATAAAAACAATTCTCTTCCATTTTCTCAAGAATTATACGAATGATATAAATGAATTTTATTATTCATTCTTCATAAAAAATAAAAAAAAAAGGAGAAAAAACTAAAAAGAAATTAGTCTTTTTAGGCGCAATGCTTTACGAGCTCATAATGTACTAGGTTTATTTATGAACTTAAAATTTTAACTTTTTTATGTAAATTTATTGTTAACTATTTTTATTTGTTGTTAACTATTGTATCAATAAACATACGTAATCAATCTTAAAACGTATTGAGATCGGCTTTGATCAGCTGTTTTCGATACAATTTCAATACAACACTCTGTGCAATGAACTTAAATGCAAAAGAAAAAGCTTTCAAAGAACATTTTTTCTGTAAATTATTGTAAAGTCATATTTAAAAACTAATAAAATTTTATTCTTATTAACTGAAATCGATCGATTTTACTTGAGCGAGGTTCATCGATTGTTGATCGATCTGTCCGTTTGATTCTCTTTCATTGCGGCATTGGGTTATTTTAATTTTTTGTTATTGTTTTATCTCTTTTTCAATTTTCAAAATTCTTTTATCAATTTGGGGGTTTATGTTTTTCATTTATTTATTCATTTTATTCATTTGAGTTATTTTTTTATTTGTTATTTGTTTATTTTTTTATTAATTATTGTTTATTTATTTATTTATTTTTATTTATTTTTTTATTTGTTTATTTTTTTATTTATTTATTTTTGTTTATTTTTTATTTATTTAATTATTTATTTTTTATTTTTTATTTATTATTTATTTTTTATTTGTTTATTTTTTATTTATTATTTATTTTTATTTGTTTATTTATTTGTTTATTTATTTATTTATTTTTTTTTTATTTGTTTATTTTTTATTTATTTTTATTTATTTATTTAATTATTTTTTTTTATTTATTTTTTATTTTTTTTTATTTGTTTATTTTTTTATTTATTTTTATTTTATTTGTTTATTTATTTATTTTTTGTTTTTTTATTTATTTTATTTATTATTTATTTTTTATTTTTTATTTTATATTTATTTTTATTTGTTTATTTATTTATTTTTTTTTATTTGTTTATTTTTTATTTATTTGTTTATTTATTTATTTAATTATTTATTTTTTATTTATTTTTTTTTTTTATTTTGTTTATTTTTTTATTTATTTGTTTTTTTTTTATTTGTTTTTTTTTATTTTTTGTTTATTTTTTTATTTATTTATTTATTTATTTATTATTTTTTTTATTTATTTATTTTTTTTATTTGTTTATTTTTTTTATTTATTTGTTTATTTTTTTTATTTTTTATTTATTTATTTGTTTATTTATTTATTTTTTTTATTTATTTATTTTTTATTTATTTATTTATTTTATTCAAAAATTTTAAATACTGAGCAGATAGCAAAGTTCGAGTCGAGCCGCAACATGTTTGAATATTATTGAATATGACGATAACTCAATAACGGTAAATTTTAAGGAAGTGGTGCAAGAACAAAAAAACATAGACCTTGACATGAGGTATCGCATATTAAAATTATGTCCACCCTGTATATGGGCCTTTTCAGAAAAAGTAAACTTTTTGTCGCGTCCGTATATAGATGATTGCCATTCGGGACTGCATAGAAACTTTGAAAAATATAAAAGTCCGCATAAGCTGTACGAAAGTATTGAGAAGCAAAAGTACTATTTACCGCATACTTGAATTCGGGACTTAAAATTGCTTTTTTTGAGTGTCGCGTCCGTTTGGAAATGCCCATATGTAATCCGTTTCGGCTCACACAGATTTTAAGTTACTGACATGACTATAAAGGGCGTCGGCGTATATATTATGTAATCATTATTAGACAATGAGTATTAGCAACAATATATACATACGTGTCTCCGAAATGAATGGCAACACATGTAGCTATTCCTGAAAAATCATTAAATTATAATACCAACGATCCAGAGAGGTGTTAAAAATATGGTAATTACTACTCTTCATGGGCGTATGCAGAATCACAGTCAGGCAGGGGCAAGATACAAATAGTTTGTTCTATATGTATGTTAGCAACTTTGGCGTCTGTTCATAGCTGTTGTCACATGTAAGCATCGGAAAATGGATCTTGCCGGCCTTGACTCATTTCTTGATACTCCTGGAAAACTCTTTTGCGGTGTATACTGAGCAGAAATTATTTAGAGGGGGCAGCTGCCCCTCCCTGTCCTACTGTAAATACGCCCATGCTGCTCTTTAAAATTTCAGAAAACTGAACATCTCAGGTAAGCAAAATAATTTGAAAATATAAGTACGGTGACCATAAATTGAAATTGAAACTAGTATACCCTGCTTACGCTGGGTATAAAAACAGAACAAAAAAATACATTTTTTTTTTATTCTTCAACTTGGCTTATTTAAACATTTTGAATATTTACGAGGATGTTATAGAACTGAAATGCAAAATCGTCCAAAATTTCAATCGGTCCAAGGATCATGACGATCGAATTTGGACTTAGTTTTCTACCTTTACTCATTTGAACATAAGAATATATGTATGTATGTGCAGTCTTGATATAAAATGATTGGATAGAAATGCTCTGGAAACGGTTTTTAGGGTACGTGAAAGTTCCATAATCGTCAAAATTTGACTATTTCGATTCCTATGACATGCCGGTTAAACTTTCAATCGTAAGATGCGGTAACAGTTTTCCGTAAAATAGGGCAGTTTCGTGCAGTACGGGGACAGAAGTACTTAATATATTCGAGAATTGAAACTTGTTCTTAAAAAAAAATTCAAAATCAATGTGATCCCCATGAGCCATGACGTCCATGAGTGCCATGACGCCCCGGGAATATGACATAATGGGCTCATTACTTTCTTCGCAAATACTTTAACAGCGTGGACCCCTTTAGGATCTAAGGAAACGTTCTCCCGTTTGGAAAATTTGAAATTTTGATGAAGAACCACCACTCGGTTCTGTGACTCTTCCCCGGCCCCTGGACCATTTTGAAGGTCATCTGGTCATCCCCTCGAATATTGCCACCCAAAACATACTGCCAGCTTAATATAATGCTAGATCAACCTGATGGTAAAGGTAAAGGATGTCCCCCCTCGCAGAAAATCTACCTCGGAGATGTGAGTCGAACGAAAGACCGTTGAGATATCAAAAATGTACCTACAGTACGATTTCGAGCAAGAGGTTTTTCCTTTTTATTACATTTTCCTTTTGAGAATTTCCAAATTTACCGGCAAATTGGCGCCAGCATTTTTTTTTCTTTATCAAATTGAAAGGATAACGCGCTCCGCTTTCTCTTAATTAATCGAAATAGAAAGCAACATAGCGCTGGCCACTTATCCCAAAATACTCGCATAAATTATTGATAAAGACATCATTATCCATTCGACTGCATTGCCACAATTCATAGGAGTAATTTGCTACCACACACACCAGGCCAAGCTAAGAATGAAATCCCACGCCACAGCTGCGCGCATGCGTTGACCCTTGCTACTTGCGCAGCCGATAGAGCGCACGTTGAGGAAAACAGACGAAAAACATAACAAAAGAAAGGAAGAAGAGGAAAAAACATAAAATGAAACGCGTTTTTTTGTTTTGTTTGAATTTTTTCGTCTGCGCGTTGCCTTCTGGCTGCAGAAATGAGCCAGACTCATGGATTGCTGCGAGTACCTCTTTTGGTCTTGCAGTAATTAACACCTTGCAACAACGACGCGACCCAGGCCGGCATACTCTGGTACGGGGGTTGAGCGTTGCATTGTAGGTGTATCGCATTGAACTGAACTCAACGGATGTTAATGAATGAACGGCTGGATGATGACCGAAAGCATGGAAGAATGCCGAAATCGAGTGGTAGCCGCAGCGGGCGGACTATTTCAATTGGCTTTAACAAGCACTTTGGGTGGGTTTGGTGTAAATTTGAAAATAATTGCAAATTTTCGCGTACGAAATTGCCTTTCAACAAATCAACGAAAAAAAAAAAAAAAAACAAGACAAATGAAAAGCAAAAACAATAAAGAAAAGATGATAAAGACGAGAAACAAAATGAACTGGTCACACCTCCTTCTTGAAGTAACGCGTTAAGGCTACTGATTGAGACTCATATACAGTTGAGAGACCCTGCAGTGAGTGTCACTAGTGACTGATATAATTTGTCACTAGTTCCTCCGTCACCAGGGAACTTATTCAGTATTACCCAACAGGAAAATACGTAGAACATGAACTTTGTAATTAAACAATTCATTTATAAACTGAAAGAAGTGGAACTATGCATTACCAGGTTATCGGAATTGTAAGGAAGTAGGTGTGATATTGCCGATTCTAGGCCAAGGGAAACTGGTGCAAAATGTGGTGCAAAGAAAATGAGAAGAAAGTGTTGAGCAGGTAAAAATGTGCGACGGAAAATCAAAATGTGTGGGTGTGTGTGTGTGTGTGTGTGTGTGTGTGTGTGTGTTGAAAAACTAATCCGTCATGCTCGATGGGAGAGCATGATGTTTAGAATTTTTTAAATATTTGCAATGTTGACGGTGGTAAAAGATGAATAGGATCCCTTTTTCTACAAAAAAGATCTTTTGATGCATTTTAAATGCAATGCAGGATAATATGATAAAGTAGAGTTTAGAATTTTAAGACAATAGCATATACATATAATAGCCAAAACGGATATGTGTGAGTCATAGTTTAGTATAAAACGGAGTTCACTTTAAGATTCATTTCAGAAATTTTCTTACCATTGACCAGTACAGTACAGTACTTTTCATGTTTACAAAAAAATTTATTTAAAATGAGTGCATTTACGTGTAAAATTTGTAATAAAAATTATAAGTACAAACGAGACTTAACACGCCATATTGTATCGAAACATGAAGGAGTAAAAAAGAAGTGTAATATTTGTGATAAGGAGTATACGCGAAACACTAAGCTGTTGCAACATAAAGCTTTAAAACATGCATCAATATCAACAACAACAACAACAACAACAATAACAACAACCACAAAAACCAAACCTAAAATATTTTTGAAGTTAAAAAAATGTGCAGATTGCCAGAAGTGGATAAAAATATGCAACTGGTCGAAACATTTGCGGAAATCAAGTCATAAAGCGAATACGTCAAAACTCCTGCACGAGAATGTTAAGAAGGTGAGAGGAGCATTGTTTAAGAATCGCATAGAATGTTTTCAAATTGAAAACAAAAACGTTGACGATTTGATACCGTTGAATTTTTTCACAAATGTGGAACCGCACGTCAAGAGGCTTCTACAGCAAATTTTTGTTAAACACAAGCTATTTAAATTTAATATGGAGCTCTTTTGCGAGTATATCAAATTGAAAATCATTGATAGAAAAGAAACAACTGATATTAGTCAAAAGTCGTTTCAAACAACAATGACAGTAGCTCAGAGTGAAGCCAATATTCAAGAGATATACTCGAAAGACATCGTTAAAATATGTAAACAGATGGAAGAGTTTCAGGAGAAGGATAGCGGCTGGGCACTCTCAAAAGTTTTGTGGCTAGAACTTAACGTCAATCAATATAGACCGATCCGAGGCTCATCATATATACAAACGCCTACAGTTCTAGCTTCAAAAAAAGCTGTAATAAATGTGCAAAATAATGACCCATACTGCTTCAAATGGGCAATTATATCAGCTTTTTACAATTTTCCTGGCTACTCATCAAGATCTTCCACATATGAAGTCAACATAGAGGAAAACTTCATTGCTCTCAGCGAGGAGAACATCATATTAAACTTTGATGGGCTAAGTTTTCCTCTTCCTGTAAAGGATGTAGCAATTTTCGAAGCCAATAATCCTCTTATCAGTGTAAATGTTTATGGATTTCAAGAGGAAAAAGGATACATTATTGGGCCATACTATAAGACAAACACTTTGAAGACAATACATTTAAACCTGCTTCTTTTGGAAAAAGAAGAAAATTTCCACTACGTATGGATAAAGAATATCTCAAGGTTAGTATTTAAATGCTTTATATAATAGATATCTATTGATGTAGAAAAAATTGTCATAATTGTCATTTAAAAAAAAAAATGTTTTTTCCTCTTCTTTTTTCAGATTATTGAGTACACAAAGTGTTAAACACGATCACACAATCCATATTTGTACTTTTTGTTTGCAGTTCTTCCACAGGAGCGAAACCCTGGATAAACATTTAAAGTATTGCAAACGAACGGTAACAGAGTTACCAGTAAATGCATTACAAAAGATGGATTTCGTTAGAAAGTTTAATTGGTATGGGATTGAATGTCCTAGTCAATTCAAGTTAAAATTAAATAGAATTTGCGGGTTTTCGATTAAATTAAATGATAGGACAAGTGTTAAACTTGCCCTTCATTTAGAGGATGGTAGAACCATTCAGCTGGACGAAGGATATCTTAGTATACCAGGAATACAGTCCCTTCAAAGTGGACAGTATTTTATATCATGCAGCAATGAATTGCTGCAGATATGTTTGGGTGATGATGATTGTGATATTCATCTTACACATTGAAAAGTAAGTAGAGACACAAGTTTTTTGTTTTTCTTCTTTTATTTATTTAATTTTTCTTTTTCCTTTTTCCATTTCTTTTCTTTTCTTTTCAGACAAATAGTTCTAAGCAAACAATTTTTTATTAAGAAATTTTAAATTATATTTAATAAAAATGTAAAATTATATTTTTTATAAAAATTTATATTTTAAAGAAAATTTCGCCCTCTTTAACCAGCTCAAGCATTGAGCTGGTCTCATTACCACTCCTCCTTATAAGATACGGATAGCTATTTATATTTGATATCGCTATGTCCTTCAGATCATTGTATCGAGGCACCAATTGCGCTTCAGCCAGCTCCAGTACAACATTTGGCCCATATTTAGTTTTGATACGCTTCGCCAGCTCCACTATGAAAGCTTTATTAAAAGTCGTCTTTGTCATTGATAAAAATGGCTTGTTCAATTTTGTTTTAGATATAGCGTTAAAGCAAATACAGCCAATGTTCTTGGCTGATGCTGCTGATCCTGTTGGTGGTGCTGCTGATCCTGTGGGTACTGTTGTAGATATAATCATTTTTCGACCCTTAATTTTTCTTAAAAAAATTTTCAAAATTTATTCATTTAGTAGTAGTAGCTTGAAAAGTACTCTGTACTGCTCAATGGTAAGAAAATTTCTGAAATGAATCTTAAAGTGAACTACGTTTTATACTAAACTATGACTTACACATATCCGTTTTGGCTATTATATGTATATGCTATTGTCTTAAAATTCTAAACTCTACTTTATCATATTCTCTGAAATGCATCAAAAGATCTTTTTCGTAGAAAAAGGGATCCTATTCATCTTTTATTATCGCCGTCAACATTGCAAATATTTTTGCAAAAATTTTGATTTTTCGTCACACATTTTTACCTGCTCAACACTTTCTTCTCATTTTCTTTAAGGGTACGGAAAAATTCCGTTCGCGAACCGAAAAATTCAGTTCTTCTTCATTTTACGACTCGCAACGCGATCCATTCGTTTTTCTATTCGCGAGCACAATCCATACCTGCGATCTGAATTTTTTAAAAATCGCTGGCTGCCGAACGGAAAGCGTTTTTTAGAGAATGGAAAAATTCAGTTCAGGTTTTAGCGCACGAGCACAATTCTTACCTGTGCGTTGTATTTTTTATAACCGACACATTCTGTGTAAAGGGTATATTGCGTTTGTGTGTTGTGTGTAACACCCAGAACCAGTCGAGATAGACCATACAAAATATATACCATATAGAAATGATCAGCGTCACCAGGAGATTCGATTTAGACATGTCCGCCTGTCTGTCTGTTTGTATACAGTTTTCTTATCGAAGGAGTTGAGCTATCTTGATGAAATTTGATATGCGTAACTCACAGGCACATGAGTAAGAACAAGTTCGAGAATGGACCCGATCGGACCATTTTTAGGGGTACCTCCAGTGCTAGGGTCTGTTAAGAAAATCACAAAACCTGCTCTAAAATCGAAGTTTTTTAACATATTTTGATGAAATTCGATATTTGAACATATTTCAAGGCAAGTAATACGATTTTTAAAAATTAAAAAAGTGGGCGTGGTAGAAGGGCGTTTTTCCAAAATTGTCCCCTACACCCGAAATTCAAATGAGACTTAAACGAATTTTGGCACTTATGCTTCCTTTGTAGCCATAAACATCCTCAAAAAAACATTTCCTTGGTCGGTCCTTTATTAAGGGTACCTCCAGTACTAGGGTCTGTCACAAAAATCTCAAAACTGCCCCTGATGGTCTGTCTCGACTGGTTCTGGGTGTTACACACAACCACACAAACGCAATATACACTCGACAAGGAGTGTGTCGGGTATAAATACAAAATTGCATACCTACTGTGGAGAACGAAAAAGAACCGATTAATTCCGATTAAAATCGCTCACGAATTTTTTTTTTCCCGTTCGTTTGGTTTACGATTCCGTTCACGAACCAAAAATATTTTTCGCGATCGAAAAGCATTTCGTTCGCGAACGAAATAAAAATTCAGTTCGTGTGATTACGATTCGTTCGCGAACGAATCGAAAAGAACGGATTTCCGAACCTTGTTTTCATTGCGCCACATTTTGCGGCACATTTTGCGCCACATTTTGCCACATTTTGCGCCACATTTTGCGCCAGTTTCCCTTGGCCGAGAATCGGCATATCACAACTACTTAAGGAGTAGAAGATTTTTATTATATGTATATTCTAGCAACAACAATCAAATTGACATGTGCTTACAGTTTCAATTACAATGGTAATGCACGATTCTCCTAGGACATCGCTGTACAAAAATTCATTGCTAACGCAATGGGAAGTTATGTTGAATGTTTAACTTAAGGACTTTGCTTACCTTTTCCCGTTGGTTTGCGATGCGATACGCAATTCGATGCGATGCTTATTTCGAGTCGCAATTGGATCGGTTATATGTAGTTATTTATTTGTAAAAATGACCTGAAAGGTTCGGAAATGCATTTCCTACATACCAATTCAATTGAAAAAAAGGAAATAAGTGCAAACAACCATTCCAATACCGAGTAAGGCCCCATTACTAGTGACCAACTGTACCCGTGCCATTACATTCTCCTATTGACACTTTGTATGGGCATATGTTCGAGCGGACACCAGTTGACGATTGAACTGGCGATGCAGTTGAGGAAGCACATTCGCTAAGGTACATAAGTGGAAAGCGACGCGTACTCGGCTGGGATGGCTCAGTGTGAAGAGTCTGGGCTTTCGACCCGAGGAACCTCATTGTTCGAATCTCGCTTTGGGTACCTAATAGGCTTAAAAAGTTATTTTGCGCGAAAAAAAAATTTAAAAATTATCTCCCATATTCATAAACACATTTGTAATTTAAAATTTTAGATAAAATTCAAAATTTCCATAATAAAATCGAATTTTATCTGAATTTAAAATTTAAAATGTGTTTATGAATAATTAAAAATGTAATTCATAGGAATTTTTGCACGCAGCTTTGAAATCATTCACGAGAATTCAAAACGGAGTCTCTTCTTTCTCTCTTTACACCCATAAGAATCCTTGCGAATAATTCTCTGTATTTTACTACTTTTCCACTTCTTCTTCTCGCCTGTTCTGGGATTCGAACAAGAGCCTTCAGATTGATGATCGCTGACACGCCGCTAACCATTACGCTACTGAGTCTTCTGATTTTCGCGCAGCAAATTCATAACATGAATGCTTGAACTGTAGACCCCCTCGTTGACCATGTCTATAGAATGACACTGGTGACAAAGGGGTCAATTCGGCCCGCATTTACTGCAGGGGGACGAACACAAAAAAAAAAAAAAAACGAACCAACGAACACGCAAAATTATACACAAACACACAAACAATTGATCGAAATAATAGACAAATAAGCGCTCGAATTACAATGCTCAAGTGCCTATTGGCTTTCTTATCTCATAACACTCATGAGCGCGAATGAGCGAATGTGCTTCGCGTTATAAGTGCAATGTCATCTGATTTTGTTTTTTTACGGTTTTTTTTTTTCTGTTTTTATTTATGTATTGAACCTAATTTTGCAGACAATGTGAAAACAAAACCCGAACAAAACATCACAAAATTAGACAGAAAGCGGGGAA